>JAMQGN010000028.1:0-244896 GCA_030145905.1 Populus davidiana | reverse complement strand
TCGTGTGATCACGTGGTCATGCAACCCACATGCAAAGATACCAATTCCTAGAAAGCCAAGTAAATCAAGTTTGATAGGAGTGTGCCACAAATATTGACAGTTGCTCTTTAGAGAACCATGGAAGGGAGATTATCTCACGAACACACACACATAAAGTGCGACAAACAAGAAGTTTTATTAATCTGAATTGTCTAACCTTACATCTCTGGTCATGCCCTTATTTATAGTGACTTTAAACTAAAATAAACCCTAATGGACCCCCTTATGTGGACTTATATGATGCCCACTTACAATTAAACCCTAAACTAAGAAGAAAATAATAATAAAAATAAATAAATCCGAATTTAATATCCTAAATATGATAGGATCAGAGTTGTTGCCCTTTAGAAGTCCCATATAAGCTAAGAGAATCAAATCTGAAGGTGAAATTAATTCTGAAATCATCCATGCAGAGACAAAACCCAGCCATCCATGCAGAGATAGAGGAAAAACCAGCCAAATAACAGCCAAAACAAATTAATTCACTAGCAGCCAAGAATAGTGGACAGCGGCTTGTCTATGCAAAGACAAGCAACTTGGAAATGAAAAACCATGAAAACTGAAACTGAAACTTGCAGGAGACAACATCAACTGGCTTGGAAACATGCTCAACCATGAAGACTGAGAGCTCTATATTCCTGAAAATAAAAGCTGAGCAGAAGACAACCCAGCTACAAAAACAGTTGTAGCAAGTGACGAAGACTAACACCTTTCTCATGCAGCAAAATGGTAAAGAGAGTGGTCTTTTTCATGGAAGTGCTAAACTGTGTAGAAAAGTATTTGAAATCTTCGGAATGTGACATCTACGGAGGTTGACTTGTGTGCAAAGATGCGGTTGTTTCTTTCATCCCAAATCTAAAGTTGTTTTGCCAAAAAAAACATTTGAAAGTAACTCCTATTTTGGAAATGGCCTAGCTAACAAGTCTTCTTGTTATAAGGACCAATCTCAAAATCTTGTGAAAGTAACTCCTATTTTGGGGGACCAAATGTTAAATTTTTCATGCATAACCAAAATAAACAAGAGTCCTTTTAAAGGGGATCAATGTCAAGATTTGATTTTTTACGAATAACCAAATCAGTAGGTCTTTTATTCTTAGAGACTACCATTAATGTTTTCTCAAATAATCAAAAATAAATCGAGAATAAAACTAAAAATAATTAAGATAATTAAAGGCAATGAAAAAGATAAATTTAGCGGAAAACACAAAGTAAATGTAACCTTTCGTGAGAAACGATGCAACAAGGGTAATGTGATTCTTCCTTTAGGCATAACTAACCTCTTATCCGAATCTCAGGATCCAGTGTTAAGTTTTAGGATTCCTAGTTCTTTCTAATTACTAAATGACGACTCCATACTTTCTGTGATACATGTTTTTCTCCTCAACTGACGTCACGATGTGATAGAATGGCGACTTCATTAGGGAATTATGGGTTGAGCCTAATTGCTTGTGTTTTTTTTTATTGCTATGTTATTTGCTTATGAATTTTATTTTCCTATAAATATTTTCATTGTTTTTATTCATGACATTTAATTGTTGCATTCATATACATGTTAATTTTATGCATTATTCATATACTTCACAAAAAGCCAATAAAAGTTTTGGATCGAGCATGTTCCTTTTAAGATTAGAAAAGGAGATTCGATGGTGAGTATGACTTATGTCCATTGATACTCATTTGAACTCTCGTTCATATGGGAACCCACCTTATATATTTGGGTATCGTGGAGCTTCTACCATGATCATATAGTGCATAAGATTAAGAGGTCGGGTGACACGACCAAAAGATTGATGTCTTTTCCCAAGTGCAGGAGTGTCGAAGTAATAAATAACCCGGCAAGACCGGGGTCGAACCACAGAGAGGTTAATTGTATAAATTATAAATAACAATACAATAACAACAACAATAACAACAATAATAACAATAATAATACTCAGTACGTGGCGTTGTTATACCTGAGAATGATCTAAAAGATCGGGTCACAGGTTTCCAGCCTATATACTGAGTTTATGAAAAGATCAAAGATATATATTATATAATATAGACAGAATGTAAATAATAACAATAATAATAATAATAAAAGCAGAAGATGAAGAAATTAATGAGAACTTTGAGATGAAAGATTAACGTAAGGATTAAACAATGATAAAAACAAATGTCAAGGTTAGAGGATCCACTAATGGTACTTCAAACAAGTATAATATAAAACTCTTATTACTCAATTGGAAACCACACATAAAGGAGGTTCCAATCAGATTATAAATTGTTAACATGATTACATTAATTATCTTATTCGAATAAAGCTAATACTTGTAAATGTTGGCAGGCATTCATGATTATAACTTATGTTAACAACAAATCAAGTTCCTTTCATAGCTCAGGTGTCGGTTAAACCATACAGTATGGGCTATGAAAGTGCCAAGTATTTGTTGTACCAAATATTATACAACATAAATCTAGATTAACCATTTAACAAGCAAAGTATTAAAAGTGAACAAGATAACAAATATAAAACATGTTAGTATCCAACGTTAAGGTCCATGTAAGTTTATATTATACTTATTCTTACACCATTAGTGTACCCTTTTCACCTTGACATAATTAACTTAGCTGAACATAATGAAAGAAAGAAACATAAATGAACAAGATAAGAACATAAATGAGAAAGAGGTTAACTAAGTAAAGGAAAGGAAATGAAGTGCATAAACTTGATATTAATAAAAGCAAGACATAAGCAATACAAAGAGAGAAAGCAATAGCATGATCTTGATCTGAACACCAAGATGCCTCAATACATGGTAAGTGCCTCCTTTTATAGGCCAAAATTTGGAACTATTGATTTGTTGACTAATTGATGAGTGGGTGGCCACATCTTGACTAGATAACAATCCTTATCTTCTTGTCTGATCAAGACGTCATTGCTAACATCATAATTTGCCCAGAATCCTCAAGAATGTTCTAGGAAATTGTCTCAGCTTTCCAACAAAAAAAAGATGAGGTCATTTGGACTTCTAGAACTCAAGATATGGGCTGAACACTAAATAGTGTTTGGGCTGCAGGACAGCTTCGGACTTCTTCGTTGTTCCTTCAATTTGGACTTCAAAACGACCTTTTCAAATCTTGGGCTCCTCATGAAAGTTGTAGGCTTTTGTCTTACCTTTCCATCCATATAAAGTGGACCTAAATCCGAAATCTAGAGCTCCAGATATGATCCAATTACCGAGCAATGTTCCGGTTTGGACTGCACCGACATCTCTTTTCTAAGTTTGGCCATCTCTTTGTCCTTTAACTTTCAATGCTTAAACTCATCAATCAATCCTTTTATTTATGTGATAGTCCTGCATTTAAAATGAGCATTTACCATAAATTAAGGTATCTTATAATATCAAACTTGTTATTATAAAACATGCTTTAGTTAAGGAGTTATTGATACTTCAAGTGCAAAATGATGATATAAAACCTTGATAAACATGCACTTTTAAGTACTAATCACACCCCCCCAACCAGCTTATTACTAGTCCCTAGTAATCTAAAGCGTTAAAATAGAGAAACAATTTGCAAGTTCCACAAAGCAAGACATTCATCATTCAACTTCCATTAATCTATCCAGATAAACAAACTCTCATCAAATATATATTCCTGCTTCATACTTCTTAAACAAGATATTAATAAACCTTCTTCTTGTGTGCTCAATGAAAACATAGATGATGGGGCTTTTGTTGGAAGAAAACAATATTATGTTCAAATGTTTAAGGTGAACTTCCTTGGGTTGGGATTATTATTATTATTATTATTTTCTTCTTCTTTTTCTTTTATTTATAAACACATACAACTTAAAACACAATGTATCTTTAACCCATGTAACGAGTTTTAGGCTAATGACTCCCAGACCAGTTGATCTTAGGGCATTAGGTGTTGAGACACCCCTACGAGCTTAACAACTCGGGTTGCAGATACTAATACGTAGATAGTGCAATGTTTGATTCCCTTAAGCTTTTCTCCTTAACCCATGTAACAAGCTTTGGGCCAATAGCTCCCAAGTCAGTTGACTTTAGGGTATTAGGTGTTAAAACACCCCTTCGGGCTTAATTGCTTAGGTTAGGGAGGCTACGAAACCAAACTTATCCACGTTTTATTATCATCAATACTATCTTTTTTTTCTTCTTTTTTTTCTTTCTTTTTTCTTTCTTTCTTTTTTTTTTTTTTTTTTTTGCAAATTATATACTATCCTTTTCCCTTAGTTGTTACCTTCAACAAAAGAACATAATTAATGTAATAATCCAATGTGCAACCCACAATCATATGTTAAAGTGTGTGTGTGAAAATGAAGGTTTAATAATACTTGTTAAATGAGTATAGGAGCAGAATCAAGTGATAACAATGTGAGAGTTTGTAAACCTGAATATTTCAAGAAGTATTATGATAGACCTTGGTAATGAAACTTACTAAGATGCGTCTCTAGAGTCAATAAAATTGATTCCATACTCTGCCATCCTAATAACAATTTTGTCAAATGGTTTTAATAATAGCAAAAACTGTTAGCAAGTTAGTATTTTTTTTTTTTTTTTTTAAACTACTACCCTCTCCCCCCAACCAAAACGAGACATTGTCCTCAATGTTCGAAGGTAGAAAGATAGAGTATAGAAGACATCACCTGAAACATCGAACAATGACAAACCTGAAACACACTTAAAACAAACATAAGAAGTAACATAACAAAATAATATGCTATTAATAAAACCAAAAGACACAAGGTTTCACAGATGAAGGCTCAAATCTAATCTAAGCTTTTTTACGGCTTTCCTTAGTTGACCAATCTAGACGACTCATGCAGGGATCAATGACAGGGATGAAAGATTGTAGTTGGTCAATCAATTGTTCAGCAGTAGCAGCAGAGATTATGATTTGTCGTGCCGAAGATGTTAGAAATTCCTGTTCCACAGCTTGATCAAGGAAAGACAGCAACTTATCATAAAAACCATTAACATTTAACAAACCTATGGGTTTATGGTGAATGTGCAGTTGGGCCCAAGATGAAATATGAAAGATCTCTTCCAATGTGCCCAGACCACCTGGTAAGGCAATGAAGGCATCAGCATGGCTAAACATGGTATTCAGTCGGTCAGACATTGTTGGGACCTGTAGTTCCTCTCCAATTGTTTTTCCAATGATGTCCCCAGTTGCTAAAGCTTTGGGGACAACCCCCAAAACTTGACTGCCTCCTAAAAATGCAGCCATTGACACACCTCCCATTAACCCAAGGCTACCTCCCCCATACACTAAATGAATCTTTCTCTCAGCTAGTACCCGACCAAGATGATTCGCTGATTCTAAAAACTCTTTTTCTTTCCCAGGACTGGATCCACCGAAAACACAAATATTTTTTATGTGATGACTTGAGGAACCTGCCATTTCTACACACTTCTATATTTGATGAATGTATGGGATGAGTAGAAATGAAAGGAAGGAAGAGAAGAATTTATAGATGAAAAAGTGAAAATGCAATCATACCACCTATATGTAGGTCAGTTGTAGTCTTACAAACTCTCTCTCTCTCTCTCTTTATTAATTATTTATTTTGAAAAAGCATGTATGTACAGGTAGTTGTGATTGTGGCTCACATCTTCCCTTGGTTTTACGTCCAAGAACGGCTTAAACGCCCTCTATGGGTCGGGGATAGGCTTCCCATCCAGTTTTCTTAAAAACTGGCAAACAGGGTCTTTTTTAGTCAGATTCCCAAGACTAAGACGATCATGTTCTTTGTGGAATTGTGGCCATAAATCATGAATTACACGATGCACATCTCCACTAGGATGCGTCTCAAGGGTCAACAAAAGATTATCTAAAGACCCCTTACTCAGGCCATCCTTAATGAATTGTATCTTATCTTCACGGTTTACAGATACCATTCCTAAAGAACGACATGTCGCATTACAAGTCCATCTGGCACATTTGTGACAGACTTTCAGTCGTTTTGCACGACGTTTCTTTGCAAAAGTGCTTTTACCTGTTCCAGGCATGTGTGAAATGAAAGAATTGGAGGACTCACCTGATAAGCGGACCTTTGCTTCAATTAGCCAGCGAATATCTTCAGGAATTTCATGATTCATTAATAACCTCAATCTTGCACACCTAGCACGGTAAATTTTATTAATCGCATTTGGAGGCAAAGCGGGAAAATACCTTTTCAACTTTTCAAGAGTGGTGTCCATTTTCAAAAGAGAATTAGAGAAGAGATTCAAAGAAGGGAGAAAGAGCTAAGAATTTTACAAATATATACAGATATCAGTTATTTGGGAAACTGAAAGAACCGACTTAAGTCACGGAGTACCGTTATCCGCCATTTGACCGGGGTGAAAGAGAGACTAGCAAAACAATAGATACAACAAAACACAAAACAATGTGAGAAAAAGAATCAATCTTTATATACAGGATCACTCAATTCAATAGAGTCATTGTCAACCGAAAAATTGTCAAAATAAACTTTCAAACGATGCCCATTTACCTTGAAAACATTGCCATTCTTTGGATTCTCAATATCACAGGCCCCATATGGATACACATGTTTCACAATAAAAGGACCGCTCCATCTTGATCTTAGTTTTCCAGGAAATAAATGGAGTCGAGAATTATAAAGCAAGACTTTTTGACCAACATTGAATGTTTTTCTCAGTATTTTCTTGTCATGAAACTCTTTAATTCTTGCTTTATGAATTTTCGAATTGTCATATGCATCATTTCTTATTTCCTCAAGCTCATTTATTTGCAATTTTCGCAGCTGACTAGCATCATCAAGGCTTGAATTGAAAGCTTTAATAGCCCAATAAGCTTTATGTTCAATTTCTACAGGCAAGTGACAAGGTTTTCCATAGACTAGTCTATAAGGTGACATACCTAATGATGTTTTATAAGCAGTTCGATAAGCCCAAAGTGCATCATTAAGTCTTAAAGACCAGTCTTTCCTATTAGGGTTCACTGTTTTCTCTAAGATCTGTTTGATCTCCCTATTAGCAAGCTCTACTTGTCCACTTGTCTGAGGGTGATAAGGGGTGGCCACTTTATGTGTGATTCCATATTTCGTCATTAAAGACTCAAATGGCTTGTTGCAAAAGTGTGTTCCACCGTCACTTATCATGGCTCGAGGGATTCCAAATCGACTTAAAATGTTTTCTTTCAAAAACTTTATCACTGTTTTGTGATCATTGGTTCGACTTGGAATTGCCTCTATCCATTTTGAAACATAATCTACTGCGACCAATATATACAAGAAACCAAATGATGGAGGAAATGGACCCATGAAATCTATACCCCAACAGTCAAAGATCTCAATGACAAGAATAGGATTTAAAGGCATCATGTGACGTTTCGAAATAGATCCCAACTTTTGACAATTTTCACAAATCTTACAGAATGCATGTGAGTCTTTGAACATGGTGGGCCAGTAAAATCCACTTTGTAAGATTTTTGCAGCTGTCTTTCTTGATGAGAAATGCCCCCCACATGCCTCAGAATGACAAAATTTAATGACACTACTTACCTCATTGTCAGGAATGCATCTTCGAAATATTTGATCAGGACAATATTTGAATAAATAAGGGTCATCCCAATAAAAGTTCTTCACTTCGTTCAAGAACTTTCTTTTGTCTTGGGTACTCCAATGAGCTGGCAATTGTCCTGAAACAAGAAAATTAACAATATTAGCAAACCAAGGCATCGTAGAGACAGAAAATAAAGATTCATCAGGAAAGTAGTCATCGATTGGTGTAATGTCAGATCTCGAATCGGTTGTCAATCTTGACAAATGATCCGCGACAACATTTTCGGTGCCTTTCTTGTCTTTGATTGTGATATCAAATTCTTGAAGTAACAAAATCCATCGCACCAATCTAGCCTTAGAATCTTTCTTAGAGAGAAGATATTTCAATGCTGCATGATCACTAAAAACAACAACAGGTGAGCCAACAAGATAAGATCTGAACTTGTCACATGCAAATACTACTGCAAGTAATTCTTTTTCAGTGGTGGTGTAATTCATTTGAGCACTATTTAAAGTTTTACTTGCATAGTAAATCACATAAGGTTTCTTATCTTTCCTTTGTCCCAAGACAGCACCCACGGCATAATCACTAGCGTCACACATTATTTCAAAAGGTAATGACCAATCAGGAGGTTGAATGACAGGAGCAGAAGTAAGCAAGTTTTTAAGTTTAACAAAGGCTTCCTCACAATGTTCAGTCCATTCAAAAATATTATCCTTTGTTAGAAGGTTACTCAAGGGCTTAGATATTACACTAAAATCTTTGATGAACCTTCTGTAAAAACCAGCATGTCCTAAGAATGATCTAACATCTTTAACAGATTTTGGTGTTGGTAAGTTGGCAATTAACTCGATTTTAGATTTATCAACCTCAATTCCTTTCGATGAAACAATGTGACCAAGTACAATGCCGTTTGTTACCATAAAGTGACATTTTTCCCAATTCAGTACAAGATTCTTCTCTTCACACCTGCTCAAAACCTTTTCTAAGTTAGTCAAACAATCATCAAATGAATCACCAAAAACAGAAAAATCATCCATAAAAATTTCAAGAAAACGTTCAACCATATCACTGAATATGCTAAGCATGCATCTTTGAAACGTGGCTGGTGCATTACATAATCCAAAAGGCATCCTTCGATATGCAAAAGTACCAAATGGACATGTGAAAGTAGTCTTCTCTTGATCTTCCAATGCAATTTCAATTTGATTGTAACCTGAATAACCATCTAGGAAACAATAAAATTCATGACCTGCAACTCTTTCTAGGATTTGGTCCATGAAAGGTAAAGGGAAATGATCTTTTCTAGTCATTGAATTAAGTTTCCTATAGTCAATGCACATGCGCCAACCCGTAACAGTCCTAGTTGGAATTAACTCATTTTTCTCATTTGTTATCACAGTGACTCCAGACTTTTTGGGTACAACTTGGGTAGGACTTACCCATTTGCTGTCAGAAATAGGATAAATGATTCCATTATCCAGAAGCTTAATGACTTCATTTTTCACTACTTCTTTCATATTAGGATTAAGCCTTCGTTGCATTTCTCTAGAGGGTTTAGCATTTTCCTCCAAATAAATCCTGTGTGTGCAAATCAAAGGGCTAATTCCTTTTATGTCAGCTATGGTCCATCCTAATGCATTTTTGTGCATTTTTAGAGTCTGTAATAACTTACCTTCTTGATGCGCATTAAGTTTGGAAGAGATTATTACCGGAAAAGTTTCATTTTCTCCCAAAAATGAGTATTTGAGATTAAATGGTAACGGCTTCAATTCAGGTTTTGGTGGTTGAACACTTGAAGGTATGGGCTCAATTGATCGTGGTGGCAATTCTTCAATTTGTGGTCTCCAATTGCATGCCTTTGATTCCTGAAAGTAGACCATTTGCAAATCATCATATTCATCAATCTCAGTTTCACTAGAAGTGGTTTGAAATTGATCATGAACTAATTTTTCAATAAAGTCCACTTCCTGTAAATCATTATCATCTCCAGGTTGCTTGTAAATGTTGAAAATATTCATCTCCAATGTCATGTTTCCAAATGATAGCTTCATCAGTCCATTCCTACAATTAATCAATGCATTAGAAGTGGCAAGAAATGGACGTCCTAAAATGACAGGAATTGAATTACATGCTTCAACAGGTTGCGTGTCCAAGACAACAAAATCCACAGGATAAATGAATTTATCAACTTGTACTAACACATCCTCAATTATTCCTCTAGGCACTTTTACAGATCTATCGGCGAGTAAAAGAGTTACAGAGGTTGGTTTTAACTCACCTAGATTGAGACTCTGAAAAACTGAATATGGAAGTAAATTCACACTAGCTCCAAGATCAAGTAAGGCTCTTTCAATTTTATGTTCTCCAATAAAGCAAGAAATTGTAGGACAACCAGGGTCTTTATATTTCAAAGCATTATTGTTCTGAAGAATGGCACTTACTTGTTCGGCTAAAAAGGCTTTCTTTTTCACATTCAGTTTTCTCTTCACAGTGCACAGATCTTTCAAAAATTTAGCATAAGAAGGAACCTGTTTAATAGCATCCAACAAAGGTATATTGATCCTTACCTGTTTGAAAGTTTCAAAGATTTCAGAGTTGTGATTGACTTTCCTTTGTTTGGTCATGGCATGAGGAAATGGAAGTGCTGGCGGGGAATCAGCCTTTTCTTTGCAATGTTCAGGTTCAACCCCTTCCTTACCCTCAGAGATAGACTCATCATCTTTCTCACAAGGTTCAAGAATAGGTTTTTCAATAACCTTACCACTACGAAGAGTGATGACTGATTTGACTTGATCCATGTGTTGGCTTCCAGAACTACTTGCATTTGCATTGTATTGCCCCTTTGGATTTTGTTGTGGTTGAGAAGGAAACTTACCTTTCTCTTGGAAACTGAGAGCAGATGTTAATTTTGCAAGAGCATCTTTAAAATCTGTCATGCTTTGAGCAAGTTGAGTGTTGATTGTCTCCTGCTTTTCAATGAATGCATGCAATGTTTCCTCAAAATTTCTTCTAGGAGGTGGAGCATAAGGAGGTGCATATCCATGAGAATTTTGGAAATTATGGTGTGCTTGAAACGGTGGATGTGAAGTTTGTGCATTGTTGTTATCACTCTTCCAACTGAAATTTGGGTGATTTCTCCAACCAGGGTTATACGTTTGTGAGTATGGGTTATGGTTGGGTCTTTGGAAACTATTTAAAGCATGGGCTTGTTCATGGAGGCATTCCCTAAAAGAAGGCAAAGTTGGACAATCATTTGTTGAGTGTTCATTGGTTTCACAGATTTGACACACAATGTCTTGAACAGATTTTAATTGACCACTCTTTTTCAATTCAAGTGCTTCGACCTTTCTAGCTAAAGATGCAAACTTGGCTTGGAGGTCATGATCTTCCCTAAGGTTGTGCATACCTCCACTAGATGTATGAGGTTGAGTTTTACCTGGTGCCTCATAAGTACCTGTGGTGTCCCAATTTTGAGCATTTTCGGCTAGCAAGTCTAGGTACTCCATTGCTTCATTAGGGTCTTTATCTTCAAAGGTTCCATTGCACATCAATTCAACCATTTGCCTATCTCTAGGTGTTAAACCTTCATAAAAATGTGAAACCAATCTCCATGTTTCAAAACCATGATGTGGGCAAGTATTAAGCAAATCTCGATACCTATCCCAACATTGGTAAAATGTTTCTCCTGGCTTTTGAGTGAAAGTGATGATTTGTCTTTTGAAAGAGTTTGTTCTGTGAGACGGAAAAAACTTCTTTAAAAATTGTTGTTGCATATCATCCCAAGCACGAATGGATCCTGGTCTCAAATTTTGTAGCCATGTTTTAGCTTTATCTTTTAATGAAAAAGGAAAAAGCTTTAATCGAATGGTGTTCATGCTACAATTTGAGTCATTATAGGTATTACAGACCTCCTCAAATTCCCTTAAATGCAAGTATGGATTTTCTAGGTCTAAACCATGAAAAGAAGGTAGGAGTTGAATAATGCCTGGCTTAAAATTAAAATGAGATGCATCAGGAGGGAAAACTATGCATGAGGGTGCACTTGTTCTTGTGGGATTCATATGGTCTCTAAGTGTTCTCATACGGTTATTCTCATTATTCTCATTATGAAGCGATTGATTATCTTCTTCAGCCATATTTTCTGAAAATGATGAGGATACCCTACAAAGTCGACCACTTAATGTACGAGACCAAACTCTCATGCACGTGTAAGAAGAGAATAAAAGCAAGAAAAGAAAATAGAAGAAAAAGAAACAAAACAAAACAAAGGAAACAAAAATAGATAAAATGAAAAGTGAAAAGAGAAAATAAATTAAATATTATAATTTATAAAAGAATTTACCTCCCCGGCAACGGCGCCAAAAACTTGACACGACCAAAAGATTGATGTCTTTTCCCAAGTGCAGGAGTGTCGAAGTAATAAATAACCCGGCAAGACCGGGGTCGAACCACAGAGAGGTTAATTGTATAAATTATAAATAACAATACAATAACAACAACAATAACAACAATAATAACAATAATAATACTCAGTACGTGGCGTTGTTATACCTGAGAATGATCTAAAAGATCGGGTCACAGGTTTCCAGCCTATATACTGAGTTTATGAAAAGATCAAAGATATATATTATATAATATAGACAGAATGTAAATAATAACAATAATAATAATAATAAAAGCAGAAGATGAAGAAATTAATGAGAACTTTGAGATGAAAGATTAACGTAAGGATTAAACAATGATAAAAACAAATGTCAAGGTTAGAGGATCCACTAATGGTACTTCAAACAAGTATAATATAAACTCTTATTACTCAATTGGAAACCACACATAAAGGAGGTTCCAATCAGATTATAAATTGTTAACATGATTACATTAATTATCTTATTCGAATAAAGCTAATACTTGTAAATGTTGGCAGGCATTCATGATTATAACTTATGTTAACAACAAATCAAGTTCCTTTCATAGCTCAGGTGTCGGTTAAACCATACAGTATGGGCTATGAAAGTGCCAAGTATTTGTTGTACCAAATATTATACAACATAAATCTAGATTAACCATTTAACAAGCAAAGTATTAAAAGTGAACAAGATAACAAATATAAAACATGTTAGTATCCAACGTTAAGGTCCATGTAAGTTTATATTATACTTATTCTTACACCATTAGTGTACCCTTTTCACCTTGACATAATTAACTTAGCTGAACATAATGAAAGAAAGAAACATAAATGAACAAGATAAGAACATAAATGAGAAAGAGGTTAACTAAGTAAAGGAAAGGAAATGAAGTGCATAAACTTGATATTAATAAAAGCAAGACATAAGCAATACAAAGAGAGAAAGCAATAGCATGATCTTGATCTGAACACCAAGATGCCTCAATACATGGTAAGTGCCTCCTTTTATAGGCCAAAATTTGGAACTATTGATTTGTTGACTAATTGATGAGTGGGTGGCCACATCTTGACTAGATAACAATCCTTATCTTCTTGTCTGATCAAGACGTCATTGCTAACATCATAATTTGCCCAGAATCCTCAAGAATGTTCTAGGAAATTGTCTCAGCTTTCCAACAAAAAAAAGATGAGGTCATTTGGACTTCTAGAACTCAAGATATGGGCTGAACACTAAATAGTGTTTGGGCTGCAGGATAGCTTCGGACTTCTTCGTTGTTCCTTCAATTTGGACTTCAAAACGACCTTTTCAAATCTTGGGCTCCTCATGAAAGTTGTAGGCTTTTGTCTTACCTTTCCATCCATATAAAGTGGACCTAAATCCGAAATCTAGAGCTCCAGATATGATCCAATTACCGAGCAATGTTCCGGTTTGGACTGCACCGACATCTCTTTTCTAAGTTTGGCCATCTCTTTGTCCTTTAACTTTCAATGCTTAAACTCATCAATCAATCCTTTTATTTATGTGATAGTCCTGCATTTAAAATGAGCATTTACCATAAATTAAGGTATCTTATAATATCAAACTTGTTATTATAAAACATGCTTTAGTTAAGGAGTTATTGATACTTCAAGTGCAAAATGATGATATAAAACCTTGATAAACATGCACTTTTAAGTACTAATCATCGGGTTAACCCACTAGTGATTCATAAAATCTAGGATCCTAAAAGGTAACGGCTTAGACAAGCTGAGCCCGAACCCTTATGAGCTAAATCCTATATTTTAGGATGGACCCTTCATAGGACATAAATAATAATCATGTCATATCATACACCTTCCTCTTACACTGCCCCAACCTTCCTTACATCTTGGGTACTTGTATAAGTTTAATTACCATATTTCCTCACGTTTTTAAGTTTATCACACACGTTTCAAATAAAACAATTCACCCTCTCCATCATCTTTGTCAAGGCTTGAATTTGAAAACAAAACCCAAATATATTATATATCATGAACATATGTTGAAAGAACAAAAACAACCAAAAAAGAACCAAGTTTCAAAGTTGACGTAAAACAGACTCGTTTACGACAAATCCGAATCTAGAACCTAAGGTAAATGATGCCTAAATGAGCTACAATTTGACAAATAGTGCGAGTTCAACCCAAATAAACATAATATTAAATTTTAGCAATTTACAATAGGGTTTGATATGCAAACGCAAAAAACATTATGAATTAGACTTGATTAGATTTGGAATTGTAACCCTAAGAAAAAGATAACAAATTGACCACAAAATTAATACATAGACCTATTAGGACCCCAATAATCAGATTGTCAAGTTTGAGCTAATTTCGAGCTAATTTGATCCAATTTGCCCTTGTTTTAGTTTTTTCTGCAGTAAGAGCGAATAAACGTCTTTTTGAACGACTGTTTCTTTTTGTTTTTGAAATTTTTTATGTTGTTGATATATTTGGATAGTAAAAAAATGAAATAAAAACTCTTTTTATATACCACAAATTCAAGGAGAAGAAGAATATAAACACTAAGGAAGTTTTTGCGAAATCAACAAGAAACAAAAAATTTAGAACGATATAACCTGATTAATAGAGCCAAGCACTGATAATAAATGATGCAAACCTCTTGATCACACGGTCAAGCAACCCTCATGCAAAGACATCAATTCTTAGAAAGCCAAGTAAATCAGATTTGATAAGAGTGTGACACAAAGATAACTTGTATCTAGGCACCAGCACTATTAGAATCGAACCCCCACCAAGCATATATTGATTTGCTAATGAGAAGTATAAGGATGACACCATGAAGTTAGTTGTTCTTTGATAAATCATTTTTAGTCCTTTAGAGAACCAAATAAAGGAGAATATCTCACCAACACACAAAATAAAGTTTGCGGCAATAATAAGTTTTTTTTATTCCAAAATGTACTTGATATATGTCTTATAAGAAAGCTATAAATATTGAGATTTAACCCTAATTAAACTATAAGTTGTGGACTTGTATAAGGCTCAGTTACAATCAGACCTAAACCCCTTAATAAAATGAGCCTAAAACATGAAAAATAAAAATAAAATTATGATGCAATTAACAAAGAAAAATAAAAATAAGTTTGTGAAACGGTTCAACAATTGACAACTGTAGAAGATTATTCTATGATCTTCAAGCTTCATGAGAAAAAGAGGTACAACACCAAAAGGATGAAAGACGAAGGAGAGTCGCTGTGGTTATCATTCAAAAGTATGTATGCAAGTGGTTAGTACCGCATGCTTATTTGAAATTCTTGTCAGTCACTACTTCTATACAGTGTTGTTGGAGAAAGGTGTTAGCAATAAGGGGATTCGGAAGGCTTAAACAAGAGGCTACTGAAGTCACTATTAATCATATTCAAGATTTGAGGGTGAATCTTCTTGAAGAGGGAGGGAATGATATGGTTCAGCCCTACGATACGACCCAAATAAGGTCAGGTTCAGATTTTGGCATAAAAAGCGCAACAATCTAGGTTTACGACAACAATCATAATTCTCAATCCGACCGTTGGATCGGGCTAATATTTTATGTGGACTCTCCAAAGATGTTTTACTACCTTGGGTTACAAATTCAGGTCAATCGGAGTTCGGGAAGGAACCACAATACTGGTCAACAGAGGCTGTACAAATTTTGTTATTTACTTCCATTTGACTTGTGGACTTCCTATTTGCTTAGGATTCTTTTCCTACAAGGATGTGGCAGTTGGTTTTGGGAATTTCCTAGTTCCACAAGGATCTTTAATGAGCTTCAATATAATCTACAAGTGTGGCAGTGATTCATTAATGTTTCCCTAGCTACACAAGGAAAGAAAGGCTGATATTTAATGACAGATTAGTTATTTTTATTATTTTCTTTAATGTTTGGGCTTAATTAAAACTTTGTTTTGAGCTAGGGTCTAAGGCTTGTTTGGATTAGGTTATGGGCTTTTCAGTGTAGGGTGTTGGGCCAGTTTTGAGTGGACCTCATATAATCCACATAAGAGGTCCATTAGGGTTAATTTTTCAAGGACTATTTAAACTCATGTAAGCCAAAATTTCGGAGCTTTGATGAAAATTATTCTGAATTTTTTCAGTTTTAATGTGTGAGAGTGATTCTTGCATTCTTCAGTTCTTGAACGAACTGAATCTGACTTATCGAAGATTAACTGGCATCGTGGCGTCATTCTACTCATTCCAATAATGTTGGTGCCTTGGGGCAAGTTTCCATTGTGTCACACTTTTATCAGACCTCTTTCGACTTTTCGGGATCCGATCTCAATCTTGATTGTGGGTTGCGTGACCATGTAATCACGAGGTTCGCATCATAAGAAGTATAGTTAAAGAAAGATCATCATAAAGAAATTGACAGCACTGGAGAAAAGATTTCAAAGCTCAGTCCTGGAAAAGAAGGGATATCTAACCATAGTTAAGGTCCTATAGAAATACAATCAGTTCCTAACGTGTAACCAGTACCATCATGCCTAAAATGATACAAGCATTGATCAAACATGTGATAATCATTTTGGCATAATTGGACATAATAACATTCACCACTAGATTGCAATTGTTCTAACACCAATACCAGTCGACTTTGAAAGCCTTGGATGTTAGAGTTAGGAGACTAATGTGAAGATAAGATAGGTGCTGCAACATTGTTGTTAGTTGAATTTTATGAATAAGGTCTTTGAGACCACATTTTCTATACTTTTTTTCACATGTTTTGGAACTTCATTGTATTTTCAATGAAGTATCTTTTCATTGTCTTATTATTTATTTGAAATCATAAGATGTTCTTATGAAAGTATATTGGTATTTTATTTACATCCATGATTGGGTAACAAAATTACCTAAAATTTAGTTAGATTCTAAAATAAATCATGAAAACACTACAAGCAATCCCATTATTTTGGAAATTAAAATAGATTCCTTATCCACCCTTGATAAATATAAAGAGACCAAACTCATAAAAATCCATTCCACCTCGATATGAACCTCGCAAAGAGAAGATCTTGCTTGAAATAAAATTATGTAAAAAAAATTTGGATGATTTGATGACATAAAAGATGATGAATGACGTGCATTTGGGTTGTGGTCCCACCTATCCCACCACATCTTTTCTAAGGTTAACCAACTAGTTTCCCTAAAATAAAGCTAACATTTATCGGCGTAAACAAATTTTGATTTGAAATGAAAAAAGGTTATTTTTGAAAAATTATCCATTGTTGTCCATGTCTGAGTCATAAGAAATTTCTTCTTAAATGGTAACATTTGACTAGGATTACCCCCGCACCCACAACAAGGCAAACTTATGGAATTCTTCAAAAGGGACAAATATATGACAAAAAATGCCTAAATGAGAGATTATAGTCCAAAACATGCCAAAAAACTTCTTTTGCAATTCCATGTATGATAAGTGATATGAATAATGATGGATACAAAGCTTTTAAAAGTCACAGATTCACATCAAGTAGTTCTTTGTTAACATCAAACAAATCACATCGGATGAGATCAATACTTATCATTGTCGGACATGTATGACGTTACGATGATCATTATCCTAGAGTGGGATCTTTCTGGTGAGGGTGTTGTTCTTTATCAATAAAAAAAAGAAAAAGATAGGGTCGTCACCTAGTATTTTGGTCACTAGAAACCCTAACTATTCTCACAGTTTGGATAAGAGAACTAGTTGTGTATAGAAAGGACATATCACCCCTAGTACAACTTACTAGAGTAAGTTGCATTGTTTATCTATTTGATATAAACTAAGGTATTGTTGTGTTTTATAATCGTTGATCTATCTAAAGTTTAAGAAAAGTCATCATCAATAAGGAGGTCATTGTCTTATCAAGTTAAAACCAAATCATTCTAATGTCAAAACATTTTTTTTCATCTTTCTTCTAATATCGGGAATATGTCTTACATATAAGTTTGTGATCCTTGATATTTATAAAATGTAAGCCAAGTTCTCATTGATTTCATAAACTAGTTATTAAATTCAAAAATACATGCAAGGATATCAACAAAACTATTTTGCATGAATTTATGTATTTAAAGATGCTAAATCATGCCTTGTATTTTTATTTTTATTTTTTTATACAAATATGATTTTTTATTATTATTATTATTATTATTGAGAGACTTGATTATATGTAATTTAAAATAAATTTGTATTTTTTAAAAAAAAAATTTGTTTGTTTATATGGAAGGAAACAAATTTATTTAATACTGAAAAAGCACATCGCATGTAGGTCACAATTTCAAATATTAAATATACATAAATAAAAAAATATAAGAAACTCAAAATTAATTGTAAGATGATCTTCTAAATATTTAAAAATTTATTAAAATCAGAGTAAGATCATGTTTGACAAAACACAAAAATACATTTTAATCAAGGCTAATGAATTATCGTCCATCAACTTAAAACCAAGTAACACCAAAAAAATCCAAGCGAATTCTTATTAATTTCATGAAATTGGTTCCAATCTCATTCTAACTCAAACAAATCAACACAATTCATATATCACTATTTAATATTTAAACCTATATAAACTCAACCATAAATCCTAAATCAACATTTAATGATCAAATAACAATCACAATCTTAAAAAATAAAATTCATAATTCAACACAAATAATTAAATCATTTCAAAATCAAAACACACATCAAATTAAATTAATAATATCCAAACAATCTAAATATTATACCTAATAATAAGAATTTTGTCCCAGGTTTCACAACATTGATATAGGGTCCATTACTATTGACACGTCGTTGCACGCACTAGTGAGTGAGTGAAGACACGTCAGTTGGCTTTAGAAGCTCCGTGTCTTCTTCTCACCTGTGGTGTCATCCACTGGCATAGATGTTGGGAGATCCACATACTTAAACTTTGTGTCTGCTTTTCTTAAACTTTTCTTTTTAGGTGGTTACTGCCACTAATGGAAGAAGTTGGGTGGTCAACCAAAGCTATGGGGTGGTTGTTGATCTCACGGTGATTGGCGGGTGGCTGAGTGAAATTAGTCGAAATTTGAAGGATCATTAAATTTGTGTCACAGAAACACAACTCTTGATGAACCATAAGCAAACCACCTCAGAATCAATTGAAACTTTATATTCAGTCTATTTGGAGTGAGATCGCATCATATATCAAATTTGGCCTTATTATGATGTTTTTGCTTGAGGTTTTAATTCGAGATTCAATTTTGCCGCAAAAACACTACTCTTAAAGAACCATAAGCAAACCACTTTAGAATAAATTGAAACTTCATATTGTGTGTATTGGGGATTAGATCGCACCATATATTAAATTTGGGCTTATTTTGATATCGGCTTCTGGAGGTTTTAATTGGAGGTTCAATTCTGCCACAAACTGATCATACGAAGGGTTTTGGTACCTAGACATAATATAACGCCCTATAAAGTTTGATTTGTTGTTTGTTTAGTATCATAATACTATATATTAAATTCGAGGTTAGTTGGATATCGGTTTCTTTAGGTTCCTGAATTGGATCTTGTTTTGTCGTAACGAGACGTTTGGTGTTATCTTCCAAAACTTGTGTTCTTTTTGTTGATTTCATTCCTGCCAATATACTATAATCATATTTTGATATTTGGTTGTTGTTCGAGTCATTTTCATCACTTTCGCATTTTTTTGTTTTTTTCGATAAATTCTGGTCCAAACAAAAGTCAGATTCGTAATCTCGAATCTAAATCAGTGTTTTTCCTGTTATAAACTCTATTCTTTTCATCGTCTTCTTCTTGTTTTTTTTCCCTATCCGTGTCATGTATTCACCAAAGGAGAGGGAACAGAGGAGGATTGTTGATCAACGATGCGAAAAACTAAGCCATGGTTTGAGGGTTTTAGAACGAGAAGTTGACAAGTGTAGAAGATTATTCTATTATCTTCAAGCTTCATGGGAAAAAGAGGTACAATGCCAAAACAATGAAAGAAGAAGGAGAGCCGCTGTGGTTATCATTCAAAAGGATGTACGCAAGTGGTTATTACGGCGTGCTTATTTGAAATTCTTGTCAGTCACTTGATACGGTTCAGCCCTATGATACGCATCATCACTACTTATATACAGTGTTGTTGAAGAAAAGTGTTAGCAATAAAGGAATTCCAAAGGTTTATTAAACAAGAGGCTACTAAAGTCGCTATTAATCCTATTCAAGATTCGAGGGTGAATCTTCTTGACTAAATTATTCACAGACTTTACATAGACAATGGTGATTACACCATTTTTAATCAACTCTTAAATATATCCATGTCGAATGCTTATATATCTTGACTTACCACTGTAAATGTTACTATAAGCTCAAGACATAGTTGCTTCACTATCGCAGTATAAAGAAATAGTTGACATATGTTGTGGCAAAAACTTAATCTCAAACAACATATTTCTTAGCCATTTTGCTTCTTTACCTGCAGTAGCTATAGCAATAAATTCTGATTCCATGGTAGAATGAGAGATGCATGTTGGTTTCTTAGATGCCCAAGATATTGCACCTCCTCCAAGTGAGAAAATCCATCCTGATGTGGACTTATTATCACTTGAACTGGTCATCCAATTTGCATCACTATATCCTTCCATCACTGCTGGAAAATTAGAATAAAACAAGCCTAAATTGATCATTCTTTTTACGTAACCAAAGACTCTTGCAATAGCCTTCCAATGATCTGTATTTAGATTGCTTGTATATCTTGATAACTTGCACATAGCAAAATATATATCTGGTCTTGTACAATGCATAGCATACATAAGACGTCCAATGGCATTAGCATATTATAGTTGTGCTCCCGCTTTATCACAATAATCATTTAACTTCATGTTAAAGTCAAATAGTGATACGGTTAAGCCCTATGATACGACCCAAGGTTTGGATTTTGGGGTAAAAAGTGCAATAGTCTAAGTTTACGGCAACAATCATAATTCTCAATCCAATAGTGTTGGTGCCTTGGGCAGGTTTCCATTGTGTCACACTCCTATCAGACTTATTTTGGCTTTCTGGAATCAAATCTCAATCTTGATTATGGGTTGTGTGACCACATGATCACGAGGTTTGCATCATTTGGCATCAGAGCTTGGCTCCATTAATCAAGTTATATCCTTCTGAAATTTTCGTTTCTTGTTGTTTCCGCAAAAATTCCTTAGTGTCCAATTTCTTCTTCTCTTGATTTGGCAGCATATCAGAAAAAACAATAGTCATTTCGTTTGGTTCCTCACCAAAATATATCAGTGGCATAAAACAAATAGAGAAAAAAAAAGAAAAAAAATTCAAAAAGGCATTTATTTGTTTCTGCCGCATCAAACTAAACAAAGGAAAATTTGACCAAATCATCTTGGAATGAGCTCAAATTTGATTCTGTTATTACTGGGACCCTAATCACACCACATATTGATTTCGGGGTCAATTCAATATCATTTTCTTTGGGTTTCCAATTCGGGTCTAATCAGGTCTGATTCATAATGTTTTTATGTCAGTATATCAAACCTTATCATAAATTGATCAAATTTTATATTTTGTCTATTTGGGTTGATATCGCACCATATCTAAAATTTTAACTCAATTGGACATCATTTACTATAGGTTCCAGATTTCGACTTAACTCGTCGTAAACGAGTCTGTTTTGCGTCAACTTTTAAAATTCGGATTCTTTCTGTTGTTTTCATTTCTTGAAGTATATTTTCAACATATCCAACATATTTGGGTATTGTTTAATCATATTTTGCATATTTTGTTTCTATTTTTATTCGAGTCTTCAGTTTCGTTCGTATTTCGGGTAGATTCGCTTGCTACTCGCGAGATTATCATCGCATCGCAGTTTTGTTTTTGCTTGTTTTCTTGTTTTTATTACTTCTTGAGTCATATATACATATTTGGATTGCACTGCGAAGATTGGTTATATTTGGTGTTGGTTTTAGTTCTCCAAGAACCACAAGAAGGTGAGACGAGAGGTGTGTGCGAGGATATTAAGAGTGTTTGAGCGAAACACGAGCGATGTAAGGATTTTTTTTTTCCACAAACAAATTCTTACAGGTACTATCATGTCAGATCAAAACAACACACCATGCACTCCCGATGTAGAACTTAAATTCCAAATGCAAGCCATGATGAAAATGATGGAAAGAATGAATTTCACGATGGGGAACATGTGTGACACCCTTGAGAAGGTGGGAAAACATGGTAATATGGTTGGAACATGTCCAAGATGTGAGAAAGGTTGGGGCTGAATTGAAAACAAACCATGGCAGTGTGGCTGAAAGGCCAAAGTGGGATGATTATGAGGATTTTGAGGAGGACATTGATGATAATGGTGATGGTGGTTTTAAGGATGAGACCATAGGCTATCGGGAAGGTTTTCGGCAGCCTAGAAACCAAAGAGATTTCATGTATTTTGATGAGGTGTTATGGTAAAAGAAAAGGAGGATTCAAAAGGAGAGGTGGTATCAAAGGGAGAGAAATAAAGAGAAGGGGCAGTACACGTTTTCAGACCAATTCGGCTTCATCTTCCTCAATATAGAGGCCAAATTTGAAGAGAGAGGGTGATGAAAACCTCATGATCACATGGTCACGCAACCCACAATCAAGATTGAGATTTGATCCCGAAAAGTCAAAATAGGTCTTGATAGGAGTGTGACACAATGGAAACCTGTTCCAAGGCACCAACACTATTGGAATGAGTAGAATGACGCCAAGAAGCCAGTTAATCTTCAATAAGTCAGATTTAGTTCGTTCAAGAACTAAAGAATGCAAGAATCACTCTCACACATTAAAACTGAAAAATTCAGAATAATGATCATCAAAAGATGCTGAAATTTTGGCTTACATGAGTTTAAATAGTTCTTGAAAAATTAACCCTAATGGACCCCTTATGTGGACTTATATGAGGTCCACTCAAAACTGGCCTAAAACCCTAAACTAAAAACCCCATAACCCAATCCAATCAAGCCTTGGACCCTAGCTCAAAACAAAGTTTTAATTAAGCCCAAACATGAAAGAAAATAATAAAAATAACTAATTTGTCAGGATTCTTAAACATTAATGAATCATTGCCACTTGTAGATTATATTGCAGCTCAATAAAAATCCTTGTAGAACTAGAAAATTCCCAAAACCAGCTGACACATCCTTGTAGGAAAATAATCCTAACCAAATAGGAAGTCAAATGGAAGTAAATAACAAAATTCATACAACCTCTCTTGACCAATATTGCGGTGCCTTCCCGAACTCCGATTGACCTTAATTTTTAACCTAAGGTAGACAAACATGTCTGGAGAGTCCTGATTAGTACTTAAAAGTGCATGTTTATCAAGGTTTTATATCATCATTTTGCACTTGAAGTATCAATAACTCCTTAACTAAAGCATGTTTTATAATAACAAGTTCGATACTCTAAGATACCTTAATTTATGGTAAATGCTCATCTTAAATGCAGGACTATCACATAAATAAAAGGATTGATTGATGAGTTTAAGCAGTGAAAGTGAAAGGACAAAGAGATGGCCAAACTTAGGAAAGAGATGTCGGTGCAGTCCAAACCGGAACATTGCTCGGTAATTGGATCATATCTGGAGCTCTAGATCTCGGATTTAGGTATATTTTATATGGATGGAAAGGTAAGACAAAGGCCTACAACTTTCATGAGGACCCAAGATTTGAAAAGGTCGTTTTGAAGTCCCAATTGAAGGAACAACGAAGAAGTCCGAAGCTGTCCTGCAGCCCAAACACTATTTAGTGTTCAGCCCATATCTTGAGTTCTAGAAGTCCAAATGACCTCATCGTTTTTTTGTTGGAAAGCTGAGACAATTTCCTAGAACATTCCTGAGGATTCTGGGCAAATTATGATGTTAGCAATGACGTCTTGATCAGACAAGAAGATAAGGATTGTTATCAAGTCAAGATGTGGCCACCCACTCATCAATTAGTCAACAAATCAATAGTTCCAAATTTTGGCCTATAAAAGGAGGCACTTACCATGTATTAAGGCATCTTGGTGTTCAGATCAAGATCATGCTCTTGCTTTCTCTCTTTGTATTGCTTATGTTTTGCTTTCATTAATATCAAGTTTATGCACTTCATTTCCTTTCCTTTACTTAGTTAACTTCTTTCTCATTTATGTTCTTATCTTGTTCATTAATGTTTCTTTCTTTTATTATGTTTAGCTGAGTTAATTATGTCAAGGTGAAAAGGGTACACTAATGGTGTAAGAACAAGTATAATATAAACTTAACATGGACCTTAACGTTGGATACTAACATGTTTTATATTTGTTATCTTGTTCACTTTTAATACTTTGCTTGTTAAATGGTTAATCTAGATTTATGTTGTATAACACTTGGTACAACAAATACTTGGCACTTTCATAGCCCATACTGTATGGTTTAATCGACACCTGAGTTATGAAAGGAACTTGATTTGTTGTTAACATAAGTTATAATCATGAATGCCTACCAACATTTACAAGTATTAGCTTTATTCGAATAAGATGACTAATGTAATCATGTTAACAATTTATAATCTGATTGGAACCTCCTTTATGTGTGGTTTCTAATTGAGTAATAAGAGTTTATACTATACTTGTTTGAAGTACCATTAGTGGATCCTCTAACCTTGACATTTGTTTTTATCATTGTTTAATCCTTACGTTAATCTTTCATCTCAAAGTTCTCATTAATTTCTTCATCTTCTGCTTTTATTATTATTATTATTGTTATTATTATTATTATTATTTACATTCTGTCTATATTATATAATATATATCTTTGATCTTTTCATAAACTCAGTATATAGGCTGGAAACCTGTGACCCGATCTTTTAGATCATTCTCAAGTATAACAACGCCACGTACTGAGTATTATTATTGTTATTATTGTTGTTATTGTTGTATTGTTATTTATAATTTATACAATTAACCTCTCTGTGGTTCGACCCCGGTCTTGTCGGGTTATTTATTACTTCGACACTCCTGCACTTGGGAAAAGACATCAAGCTTTTGGTCGTGTCAAGTCCACATAAAATATTAGCCTGATCCAACGGTCGAATTGAGAATTATGATTGTTGCCATAAACCTGGACCGCTGCGCTTTTTACGCCAAAATATAAATATGATCTTACTTGAATCGTATCATAGGGCTGAACCGTATCAGAGGGGGCTGTCCAGCCAAAGCCTTATGCAAAGGCCGAACCTCCTAAGGCCAAAAAGGATACTCATACGGATGGAAAAGGTAAATCTGAATCTCAACCTACTCGTGATAGAGATATTAAATGCTTTAAGTGTTTAAGGAAGGGCCACATTGCATCTCAATGTCCAAACCAAAGAGTTATGCTTACAAGAGATAATGGGGAGGTTGAATCTGAAAGTGACAAATCTAAAAGTGAAGAGATGCCACCTTTGGTGGATTATAGTGATGAGGAGAGTGCATATCTTGTTGAGGGAGAGGCCATGGTTATAAGGAGTGCGCTGAACATGCAAATCAAAGAAGATGATGTAGATCAGAAATGAGAAAATATATTTCACACTCGATGTCATATCCAAAACAAGGTATGTAGCATGATAATTGATGGAGGTAGTTGTGTTAATGTTGCTAGTGATACCCTTTTGAAGAAATTGAATCTGAGTTGTATTAAGCATCCTAGGCCTTATAGATTGCAATGGTTGAATGAATGTGGTGAAGTGAGGGTTACTAAGCAGGTTTTGATTACGTTTGCTATTGGGAAGTATTCTGATGAGATTTTGTGTGATGTAGTGCCAATGCATGCCAGTCACTTACTTTTGGGGTGTCCATGGCAGTTTGATCGGAAAGCGATTCATGATGGGTTAGAAATAGGATCATTATTGTAAAGGATGGTAAAACCATCACTCTTGTACCTCTTTCTCCAAAACAAGTGTATGATGATCAAATCAAATTTTATCAAGGGTTTTGTTTTAATTCGGTCAAGAGTGTGATTGAGATAAACTAAGATAAAAGATGGGCATCATTTTAATTAGAAAACCTAATTCTAATTATAGAGAAGAAAAAACAATGTTCTTTAAAGCAAAAAAATGTTGATTTATGGTTTTCCTTAAGCTATCTTTATCGTTAGTTTTCACCATTAAATAAGCCAAAAATCAAAGCAAAATCCTATGATCATAATCATGTTTTATTCTTATAAATAAGAAAAGACTAAGAGAAGGTCTTGGTAGCGAATGAGACAATTATAGACAATTAAGACAGCAGGGATCAAGGCACAAATATCTTAAACTTGATATCATATCTATGAATATTGCATAAAGCCTTATAAAAATCATTGAACATAATTGCAAGTAATCAGGGAAGAAAAAGAAATAATTTCGGGAAGAAATGCATTGAACAAGAAGTATTTAAATATGTTATAGAGAAAATCATAAGCACAAGTCGTTGTCTTGTACATGTTCTTTGGTAGAGCAAAAGTGTCATCCACAACTTTAGATTGGGCAATCATAAAATTACTGATGATTCCAAGAATTAAATGACAACAGGAATTATAGCACATAAATGGAAAGAAGAAATGAAAGTAAAAGATTTAAATCATGTTACAAAAGGAGAGGAAAGATACAAAAAGATAACAACAATAGCAATCACGCAAGCCACAAGATTATGACAACAGCTATCACAAAAAAAAAAAAATTTCTTTAGTAAAGCAAGAGAACATGACAAAAAGGAGGCCTTTCTACTAGAGCTAGTGGGCAACAAGAAAGCCATCTGTACACCATTTGAGGACGATCTTTCCACCCATACTAAGAGGGACTGAGATTTCCACACCACTCTTGTTCATTTTCCATCCCTCAAACCAGACCAATTTCAACAACTAAAACACCATCCCAATAACCACCTTCAATCCTAAAAAAATATGTTTGCATCCATCAAAGAATAGCCTAGAAAACCCCAGCTACAAACCCACAAAACAATCTGGAAACTCTACGCGAACCAAAACACTTTTTGGTTCTTAATTCATAACAAAAGCCTTACATCTCAATTTCAGGTATTCTTTAAGTTGATGGAAAGTTAAGACATAGGCCTATAACTTTTATAAAGTGATAAAAACCCATTTTTGTTGTTTGGAAGCCTAAAACTCCTTTACCCGCTACAAATTCTGTTAATGAGTTTAGAGCTTCCCAGTCTCGGGCTTCTTCCTCGAAAATAACGGGAAAAAGGGTCAAAATATGTTTAGAAGCTCATTATAGCCTTGACCTGTTTCGGTTTTCAACCTCTATTTAAAGTTATGGAAGCCATAAAAAAAAAAGAAAAAAAAAAAGCAAACTTAGATGTGTTGTGAATTTTAGAAGGAGATCTAAAACTTTTCTAAGGATCCCAACTCCAAACTGTATTGTTTCGACACTCATAATCAAGTTGAAAGTTGTAGAAGAAACAACAACAGTGCTCCAAAACAACATCAACATGCCATTACTGTTTTGATTGCTTTGACATGATATAGCAGTCCCTAAACAACCATAACCACTTTGGAAGGTTGAACTCTATTGCTAATTTATTTTTTTGATAAATAATATTCTTGGGGCCAAACATTAGTTGTGTATGTGATTTTGGATTGTTTTGTGGTAAGTTATATTGATATGGGTTTGATTGAGGATGATGTTTGTTTTTATATATGGTGCAGTGTTGTGATATTTTTTGTTTTATTCGATAATGACGAGGATGTTTATGTAGTTGTGAGAAGATTATTGGGTTAATTAAGGTAATAATATATTAGAGTATATGGGTATTGCATGGACATTTTCTCGAAGAATGGATTTAGAACAAAGTAAAAGAGGACAATACAAAAATTATTGATTTCATTTTTTATTTTAGCATGGCCAAGTATGAAAAATTATTGTTGTGTGTTTAGTTTTTGGACATTAATAATCTTAATGTGAGGATATGATGTTCTCATATATAATTTTTAATAAAATAAATAATATGTTTTTTTTATAAAAGCCAAAGCCCAATCCAAATTTTAACCATTCTTATGGGTCCATTGTCCATTTTAAAAATAACTTAATATACATAGGAGGTGAAAGACAATGTCTTTTTTAGAGGACCAATTGTCAAATTTTTCATAAATAACCAAAACAACAAATCTATTTTTAAAATGATTGACGTTAAGATTTGATATTTTTTTTAGAACAAAATCAACGAGTCTTCTATTTTTACGGGGTAACATCAATTCTTTCCTAAATAATAAAAAATAAACTAAAAATAATTAGAATAATTAAGGGCAGTCAAAAAAATAAATTTAGGAGAAAATATATAGTAAAGCTAACCATTCGTAAGAAAGTATGCAGTAAGAGTGATGACATTCAACCTTTTATTTGAATAGAAGGATACAATGTTAATTTTTAGGTTTTTGAGTTCCTTCTAATTACAAGGTGGCAACTCTAAATTTTTTTCGATACATGCTTTTCCCTACCAATTTTGAAGAGCACTGGTCGTCGTCATGGTTTAACAATTGAAGGGAAAAGGAAAGAGAAAATAAAAGAAACTAAAGTTAGACACCTTAACTTCTTAAGAATAAGAGACTTGTCATTTTTTCCTTGTTTGGTTCCTTTATTTTTAATTTTTTGCTAATAACAAAATCAAATATCAATTCAATACCATATATTTTTTTTTAAATTGTGATAACCATATAAAAGAAAAATAAAAATATATTATCAATACTAAATTTCAATAAACATAAAATTGAAAAATAAAAAAAAAATAAAAAAATAAAAAAACTGACAAAAAAAACATTATGTGAATTCATAGTGTACCACCTCATAATCCATCGTGAATGTCTAAAGTTTTAGATTTTTGTTAATGTAAATAATATAGGATAATTATAATAAAGCCCTTTTCAATGGCTTTGGTTCAAAATCAGCAAAAGCTCCTCGAAAGTCTTAAATCGCCGAGTTCCTAAAAGGGCTCTAAGTAGTTTTTCCCATTTTATAATTTGTTTTGTATTGGAAGTCAATAACAAGCCCATTTTAATTGATTTCCAGTTTATATGATCTCAAGCCTCACCAAATCCCTAATTATTATACAATATACGAAAAGAGTTTAATATTCATATTACTGTTTACCCAGACACAAAGCACTGTGGATTAGAATAATGTAATGATAGAGTTGCCCCGCTCTATAGAAAGTTGCAAAGACTGTAGGGGGAGGGGGAGGTTATCTTTTCAATGGGATGCATTTGGCATGGAAGGGATGGTTTGAGAGAAAACGGTTAGTATAAATTTTGGTGGGGCTGCAGACACCTGGTGTTGGGGCTGTCATGCCCTGGTTATAGACCTAGCCTAGGTTGTTAAAATCACGAGTTCACTCTTAAAATCTTACGATTTTACGAGTCAACATGTATAAAACGTGTCAAATTGGGTTAAAACTCGAAATCGGTCAAAATCAGTCAAACTCGGTTAAAATCGGTAAATGAGTTTGATCGATTTTGACCGGGTTTGACCAATTTTGAGTTTTAACCCGCAAAAGTTAAAAAATTTACTACCTTCCTGTCCGAGTCCCCTGACACTCCACTACATAGTCCCCACTCCTCAGTCTTCCCTTTCCTCGTTGTCCCATATCTCAAATTTTCAATCTTGGCATACTAAAACCAGCATTAGAGGATCTTAGGTATGGGAAAGCCTTATACTGTATTTTAGGTTGAGAAGGCATGATCGAAGGATTGAAACCATGGGAAGATAGAGGTAGATGGTGATGAATCAAAGGAGTAAAATAAGAGATATGAATATTTATATAGAGAGAAATATTGTGTTTTAAACTAACCATTTGTTAACTTTAAAGAGAGATGACAAAGACTCAGAGAGAACTTGAAATACATATTTTGCTTGGTGGGATATTTGGATATTATTTCTAGGAATTGTTACTAACATAAAAAAAAGTGGAAGGTGAGGTGGCATGAGATTAAATTGATGTCATTTTGTACGTTTTCGTTCTCGTTGTCACGGGTTCACTGTATTGTTCTCTATTAATTTTTTATTTTTGAAGTTGGTGATATACCTTTTAGAATGTTGTATCATCTCACTAGTTGCCTGCGCTGTATTTCAAGATCAGTCCTCTAGAATGAAACTCTATCAATAAAACATAGTTGTTCAATCTTATTTTTTTTCTTTTTGTATTTTTAAGTTATTTAAACCATAAATGAAATTTTATTTGAATTATATATTTCAAGGTATTTGGATACTTGTATTGTTTATTTCATTTTTATTTTAATTGTGTTATATTATTATTTACTATTTGACTGAAATTGTCAATATATAATTAGTTAAAATATTTTTCTTGCAATTTTACGATTTTACGATTCGAGTTTACGATCTGAGTTTATATTATATATTTCGTGTCGTGTCAAAAAAGCGTTTTTGACAGGTCTAAAGCCAGTGCATGGCAGCCCCAATGCGTTGGGCGTAGACCCAAACGAGTGGGTCTGCAGAACCGCACGCTCAATGCATATTTGCACGCTTGGATCTCTTCTAACTCACGTCTGAGATCTCCAGGCACCTTAAGGGTTGCAGGCCCGTGCGGCTGGGTCTGCAGACCTTGTTGAGAAGAAAAATAAAAAAATATCATAACAATTATTATTGTTGTTGTTGTTGTTGTTATCGTTAATAAATTTTGTTTTTTTAAAAAAATATTATTATAAAAACTGGGGTCAGACAAGTTTAATATTATTATTAAAATGATAAATATTATTATTTGTATTATAAATATTATTAATTTTATGATAATTAAAAGTATTAATATTAAAAATATTATTATTTCTTTTATAAATATTATGATTTTCATTATAATTAATATTATTAATATTAAAAATACCATTATTTTTATTATAAATATTATTATTTTGATTATTATTATTATTATTATTATTATTAATAATAATAAATTTGCAAAACAATATTATTAATATTGAAAAACAATAATAGATTTGATTTGAAGGATAAAATTAAGAATTATCATCATCATCATCATCTAAAAAGTTTTTAAAAAATTATTATTACCATCAAAGAAAAATCATAATTTTTTTAGAATATTAAAAAATATAAAAACTTGGACAACAGTTTAAATATTATTATTAAAATTATTAAATTTATTAAAATTAAAATAATTATTATTATTTTGATTATAAGTAATATTATTAATATAATAATTAATAAATTTATAAAAAATATTATTAATATTAAAAAAAAATAATAAATTTGATTTGAATGGTAAAATTAAGAATTATTATTATCATTAGTAAATTTTAAAAACTTATTATTATCATTCAAGAAAAAACTTAAATTGTTTTTAGAAGAACAATAATAGATTTGATTTGAAAAGTAAAATTAAGAATTATTATTATAGTTATAGTTATTGTTATTGTTATTAGTATTAGTAAATTTAAAAAATAATTATTATTACTATTGAAGAAAAACCATAATTTTTTTAGAAGATTAAAAAAATATAAAAACTTGGGCAGACAAGTTAAATATTATTAAATTTATTAAAATTATTAAAATTAAAATAAATATTATTACAAGCGATATTTTTTTTATAAATATTATTATTTTGATTATAACTAATATTATTAATATAATATTGAATAAATTTGTAAAAAATATTATTACATTGAAAAACAATAATAATTTGATTTGAAGGATAAAATTAAGAATTGTTATTACTACTATTATTATTGTTATTATCATTAGTAAATTTTAAAAACTTATTATTACCATTGAAGGAAAACCATAAATTATTTTTAAGAATATTAAAAAATATAAGAACTTAGACAAACAAGTTAAATATTATTATTATTATTATACATATTATTAAAATTAAAATAATTATTATTACTATCGAAAAAATATAGATTTGATTTTAAGAGTAAAATCTATTATTATTATTATTATTATTATTGTTAACTTGGGTTTGACATGCGGTCTGGAAGGGCATGTTATACCCAAGTTGCTTGGAAGTTGCTGGGGTACAAGTTCCTTAGGTTATGCAACCTTACCTGGTTCAAGATAATTGGTTCATATGTCCAAACCCTAGGCTAATGGGTTTGCGTCAGGATCCAATGCTTTTCGATCTTGCATCCTCTTTCAACTCTAATGGGTTTAAATTGCAACTAGACCTAAGATTTTTGGGTCTAGCATTTAAAAGGAGTCCAAAGCTCTTAAACCTAGTATTGCAGCAAAGACTCACTTATTGGGTAAGTTTATTATTATTATTAAAAATATTATTATTTGTATTATAAATTTTCTTATTTTTATTATTAATATTATTAATATGAAAAATATTATTATTTGTCTTAGAAATATTGTTATTTTTATTATATTTAATATTGTCAATATTAAAATTATTATTATTTGTATTATAAATTTTATTATAATTAATATTATTAATATCATAATTAAGAAATTTTAAAAATATATCATTAATTTTGAAAAACAACCATAAATTTGATTTGAAGATAAAAGTATTATTAGTATTATCATCATATCATCATCATCATTATCATTAATAAATTTGAAGAAAAATATTATTATTATCAAATAAAAACAATAAGTTTTATTTGAAAGAATTAAAAACTATAAAACTTAGGGCATATAAGTTTAATATTATTATTAATGTCATATATATTATTAAATTCATTAATTATATTAAATTTCAAATAAATTTTATTACTATAAAAAAAATTAATTTGATTTGAAGGATAAAATCAATTATTATTATTATTATTATTAGTTTGAGTCTAACATGTCATTTCACATCCAAGTTTCTAGGGTTTGGAACGGTATGCCAGACCTAAATTGTTTGGTAGTGGCAAGAAAGCTAGTCCTTTAGATCATGCGGCCCTACCTAACCCAAGATAATTGGGCTAGACGTTCAAACCATAGGCTAATGGGTTCGCGTCAGGACCCAATGCTATTTGATCTTGCGTTCTCACTCAACTCTAATGGATTCAGATTGCAGCTATAACCAAGACTTTTGGATCTGACATTTTGAAAGGGGTTCAAAGCTCTTGAACTTGATGTTACAGTCAGACTCACTTAAACTTGAGTAAGTTTATTATTATTATTATTATTAGTATTAAAAATATTATTATTTTTATTAATATTATTAATATGAAAAATATTATCATTTGTCTTAGAAATATTGTTATTTTTATTATAATTAATATTGTCACTATTAAAAATATTATTATTTGTATTAAAAATATTATTAATATGAAAAATATTATCATTTGTCTTAGAAATATTTTTATTTTTATTATAATTAATATTGTCAATATTAAAAATATTATTATTTGTATTATAATTAATATTATTAATATCATAATTAAATTTTTTTAAAAATATATCATTAATTTTGAAAAAAAAACAATAGATTTGATTTGAAAGGTAAAATTATTATTATTATTAAATTTGAAGAAAAATATTATTACTATCAAAGAAAACAATAAGTTTTATTTGAAGGAATTGAAAATTAGAAAAAATTAGGCCAGATAGGTTTAATAATATTATTAATATCATAAATATTATTAAATTCATTAATATTATTAAATTCAAAATAAATTCTATTATTATTGAAAGAACATAGATTTGATTTTTAAGGACTAAACTTGTGTCTGTCATTTATGAGGGGTCCAAAGCTCTTGGACCTAGTGTTGCATATAAACCCACTTAAACTTGATTAAGTTTAATATTATTATTAATATTAAAATATTATTATTTGTATTATAATTGATATAATAATTAATAAATTTTTTAAAAAATAGTATTGAAAAACAACCATAGATTTAATTTGAAGGATAAACTTAAAAATTATTATTATTATTATTATCATTAATATATTTGAAAAAAAATATTATTACTATAGAAGAAAAACTATAATTGTTTTTAATAAATTAAAAAAATATATGAACTTGGATTAAATAAGTTATATATTATTATTAATATTATAAATATTATTATTGGATATGAAGTTGAAGTGTAGCCGGATTCAAGACTTTTTAGTCTTTTTTTATAAACAAACCTAATATTTTTAAATTTAAAATTTTTTAATATATTTTATAAAAATAATTGACCCGCTACGTATCTTGTGCCCTGTTTGACTATCCAAAAATGAAACGAAAGCTGTAGCATTTATTTATTTTAGGGAAAACCTCATTTTAACCTCTTAACATATTTTAAAAGTTAATTTCATCGAATTGCATCCCAAGTTATTAAAAATTATGTGCATGCATGCAAACACCCGGCAATTCCTGGATGGAGAGGCAGCATTGTTTAATCTAAATTAAAAAAATGGAATAGAATTTATGAAATTAATTATTTTGAGATGAAATTAAAATCAAGTAATATATCAGATTGATTGGTCAGCTGAATGACAGGTTGATCCGCCAGGTTTGATAACAGTGAAATGTGTTTGCAACATTTTACTGTGTTTTTTTAAATTTTAATTTTATTTAAAATAATTTTTTTATATTTTTAAATCATTTTAATATACTAAAATAAAAAATTTTCTTTAAAAAGTAATTTTTTTATTTATTTTGATAATAAAAAAATATTTTAAATTATCACTTCCAATCAAAATATTTACCACTACCACAATCATTTCTAGACAAATAACAGCAGGCTAAGTAAAGAAAACAACGAAACAAATCAAAATTCAAAGCCACCATAAAGGGAAAGGAAAAACAAATATTTATTAGACAGCACCACCTTAAGACAGCAAAAGAGGAGATCTGTTAGGTTCCCTGCCTTTCAGAATTTTACAGAGAGAGAGAGAGCAAAAGAAATGTGGGAATCGATCTGTTTAACGTTGGCAGCCACCGCCGGTAATAACATCGGCAAAGTTCTTCAAAAGAAGGGCACTCTCATTCTGCCTCCCCTCTCTTTCAAACTAAAGGCATGCATCTTTTACCCACTTTCTTTTTCTTTCTTTTCTCTGCCTCCTTTGGTTTTCTTTTTGTTTCATTTTATCACTTTTGTATTGCTCAACAATTTAACAACCAATACAATATATTATTTATTTTTTAATTTTCAAGATCGTGGAAAGAATTCAAGCCCTGAATTTGGAATTCTGTTATTGTTTCAATTTCAAGAATTGATCTTTATGCTAACAAATGCATGCATGTTGCTTTGATTCTTGATTCCCATTGTCAATCTTTCGGATTTTGATTCTGGGTTTATGGGATTTCTCTCAATTCTCTGCTTATTAGAATCCGTGCAACCGAACTATGCATGTGGAGGAAGTGGGTTGTTGCGTATTTTTATTGATTTTATGTGTGTAACTTCTCAGGTGATAAGGGCATATGCTGCTAACAAAGCGTGGATCATTGGTTTTCTTATCGATATATGTGGTGCATTGTTGATGTTGAGAGCATTATCTCAAGCTCCTGTGAGTGAATCATATGTGTTCCAGATTTCTTTAGATTATTGTGCTTGATTGGAAATTTTTTTTGGAAAAGAAAATAGTAGGTTGACATTTTTGAACAATATAAACTTTGAGACTGCATTTTCAACATATACATGCAAAGAAAAAAAAAAGAAAGAGACTGAGAGTCTTCTTGTTGAGAATGATCTGAAGAATTTGTTTGCTCTCTTCTTCTACCAAACTCAAGCAAAAAATGAGCTCTTTTATTTGTTTGTGAACTTCTATTTGGTTAATGCAATTTATTTTGTGTCATTTGTGTACTCTTCATCAAAGTGATCTTGATTGTTTCTGTCAGGTATCTGTCATCCAACCAGTTTCTGGTTGTGGACTTGCTATTCTTTCTGTCTTTTCCCATTTTTACCTAAAGGAAGTCATGAATGTCATTGATTGGATAGGAATCACTTTGGCTGGTATTGGTACAATAGGTATGTTAATTCTTCTTGGTTGCTTCATGGATTGGTTTTGATCTCATTGTTATACTCATATTTCAGAATGTTGACATGATAGTTATGGCTCAAAAGTAAGAGTGTATTATTACATTTTTGTTTTTAACTATGCTGTGCATTCCTTCTGTGGATGAATATATATTCCAAAAAGGTGTCTCATTTGGAATAGGTCTTACCTTGAACCCTTGTTTTTCATTATCCGATAAGTATAAAGTTTTGTTGTATTGAGCTAAACTATTGACATAAAAATATATTAATTGGTTATGAAAATTCAATTCTCCAAAACTGTTTGATATCCATATATACTTTGTGATCCAACATCTTATTTATGTGGCAAACTAAGCCTTGCTGTTTGTTTTGTATTTGCAGGAGTTGGTGCTGGAGGTGAGGAGCAAGAGGCATCTTCTGTATCTATTTTTCAGTTACCTTGGCTGGGGTTCCTTGTTGCCCTCTTGTTTGTAGGTACCTTATTCTGTGCACCAACTTTATTAGCATTAATATGCCATTGTTGTTGAATTATTGTGTAGACATATATGAGTATGCAAAGTTGAGAAATAAGAAAACTTTTCTTTAACTTTTAGAATGTAAGCTAGTTTAAAATCTATGAAAAGATGGCAAGGACCCCACCTGAAAAATTTCTCTCAAAGAGTACCCATGGCTTGTGTCTACGCATAAACTTACTAGGCTATATCTCCAATTCTCACCTATAACACACATAGCACATACTAATCCATCACATATACAGAGTACGTAGATATGAAACACACACAAACAAGCCAAAGATCCTTATTTGTACTAGTGTTGGTCAAGACTTATGGTCACTTCTTAATGTTGATTTCTGAGGCACCACTGGATGTGAATATTTTGTACAGTTCTTAGTGAAAGGGGTCTCTTTGAACTAGTTAATTTTCAGCTTCATGGTTGGTTGTGTATGTTAGCATGGCTTAGTCTAGAGAACCGCTTATAGTTGAAGTTGGTTTCTTCTCTTTGTAGAGTTGGTTTTGATTATCAACAGTTTCCCTTGACATTGACTCGGTTCTTGCACTAATGGCAATTGAAACTCTGCGAAGTTTGGTATGGTTGAGGCCTACTGTGAACATATCAGTTCCTTTAGTGGTACATGAGTGTGATCTCCACCATGCTGAATGTTGGTCCCTTACTAGCAAAGTCTGCACTAATTAAATCTTCCATAATGCCCAATCCTTGTTTGTCAACTCTAGAAGTGGTCCTTTCCCACTTGCTCCGATACCACTTTTTCATGCTAAAACAATTTTGGCATCCAAATTTTGAAAGATCTCCAACTTTTTGATTATGCAATCCCATTATGTTGCCCAATCAGTCAACACTTGATTTGGTATATAATCCTATATTTCATGAAAGAATGGAGCATGTGGAACTAAATTTTCATTTTGTAATAGAGTTTTACTACATTTTGTAAAAGCAAAGTTTTCTAGGAAAGTCAAGAGTTGCAACAAATTGTCATGGAAGTCCAAGTGGCTGAAATTTTTACTAGAGGACTCTTTAGTAACAATTTGCAAAAGCCCTAATTGTGACATGGTATGCTAGTAAGAGTGTCATTGTTGGGGGGGAGGGGGTGTGGCTGTTGATATGGTTTGGCCATGGATTTCTCATGACGGGTCTTCAGTTTTGCGCTTGGGTTTGATGGGGAGGCCATTTGGCCAATATTGTGTTTTTCCTTGGAATTTAGCTTGCATTCCATTCGACCATGATGGGTGGGTTTTTGGGATGGAATAGTTTTAGCCAGCCTTGGTTTGTGCATGATGATGAGTTTGGTCCAATCTCTTTAATGGTTCATTCATCCAAATCATGTCAGCCCATATATGGGTCTAATTTGGGCAACAAAGGCTTGTTGGGAACTTGTATCAGGTCTGATTTGGTTTAGCCATGGATTTCTCATGATGGGTCTTCAGTTTTGCGCTTGGGTTTGATGGAGAGGCCATTCAGCCAATATTGTGTTTTTCCTTAGAATTTAGCTCGTGTTCCATTCGACCATGATGGGTGGGGTTTTGGGATGGGATAGTTTTAGCCTGCCTTGTTTTGTGCATGATGATGAATTCGGTCCAATCTCTTTGATGGTTCATTCGTCCAAATCAGGTCAGCCCATGTATGGGTCTAATTTGGGCAACAAAGTAGGCTTGTTGGGAGCTTGTATCAGGTTTGATTTGGGTTAATATTAAGGAGTATGAGTTTGGGTCATATAAGGTCCAAAGTTATCTTGGGCTAATTGAGATCCTTTTCTTGTAAGGATCAACAAAATTTTCTCCTAAAATTGAAAGGAAAATTCTTTCATTATTGTCCCTATTATTTAGGAGAATATTTAGCAACAAAGAAGGAAGCTTCATAGTCATACAAGGAAACTAAATGGGCTGTCAGATCTGATTCTTAGACTTGGAAGGTTTATTTAATGCTAAAGATTTGGTTCTCCTAACTAAGAAAGGAAAATGATGGGCGACTACAAGGGGGATTAATTTCTAAGATTGTTTTCCATGTTCTGAAGAAAAATCCTAGTCCTACAAGGAAAGAAGACTTCAATAATTAAATTCCTTTTCATATAAGATTTTCTAGCATCTAAATGACTTTAAAAGTTGGCTAAGCGATCCTAGAATATCTAGGAAGGTGGATATTGGCCAAGCGTTATTTAAGCTAGAGAATTAAGATATTTTATTTTGTTTTTCTTTCTATTATATGCAGCATCAACAAGCTACTATCCAGACTTGTTGTTTCCATTATTATTTCTATGTTTAAGCTTAATTAATACTATGGATTTTAGTTAAGATTCAAGGCTTGTCTGGATTAGGGTTTGAGCTTACTAGTAAAGTTTTTGGTCAGTTTTTGTAAGTGGGTCAATTTTTGTAAGTGGGTCAATTTAGTCCATAAGGGAAGATCCATTAGGGTTAATTTCTCAGAACCATTTAAACACGTGTCAAGCCTAAATTTCAGCATCTTTGATGAATAATACTTCTGAACTTTTTAGTTTTAATGTGAGGGAGATTCTTGCATTCTTCGGTTTTTGAACTAATTGAATTTTACTTATCAAAGATTAACTAGCGTCATGCAACTTTATTCTAATAGTGCTGGTGTCTTGGGACATGTTTTCATTACGTCACACTCCTATCAGACCTTTTTTTGTTTTCCAGGATAAGATAACAATCTTGATTGTGGGTTGCGTGACTACGTAATCATGAGGTTCGCTTCACATGTCAAGAGTCAATAACTGACTCAATAATCGAAGAAGCAAACCTGAATTTGCTATCTAAAGCGAGCCTTCAGCCAGCCAAGCAACTGAAAGTTTATCCAACCAAGTCACATCCGTCTTTGACTAAGGCATCGACCAATTGCTTCATAGCTAGAACCAATCCTACAAAGGTTGCATTTGCATTTCACTGAAAGAAGTATAAATAGGTCACCTGGCTTCTTTTTTGTAGATTGCTTCATTTATGCAGTAAGATGAATTCTGTATTATTTTTGTATAATAGGCAGCAAGAGTAGAGAAAAGTGTAGTGAGCTTATGAGCATTTTGTTTGTGGTTTTAGCACAATGCTCTAATATAATAGAAGCGTTTGGTTTCATGTCTTAACTCTTTGCACTTCTCGACTATAAATACATCTAAATTTATCCTTTCTAACTTCTAGTGGGGACTATAACTTGATTGCTACCATTTATAGTTTTTTGGTGCTTCATTTATGTTCTCATTGTGTAATTTTTCTAGTCGGGATTCAGTTCATCAGATATTTTATGGACATCTGCATGGTTGGAGGGAGTGCATTAGAGACAATGTGATGATTACTCGTATGGTTTGATATGTGCAACTAAATATGAATTTTTTAAATAGGTAGTCCTCAACGGATGGCTTCGGGTATATAGACATCAAAGAAGAGCACATGAAATGGTAAAATTTTCTTTGTTTATCTTGCTGGTAGCAATGTATTTTTGTTTCTGATTTTGATTCCTCAACCCCCCCCCCCCCCCCCCCCCCCCCCCCCCCCCGTAGCCCTCATTGTTCTGCTTTCTGTTGAAAACTGTTTTCAATGCAGATGGACTATGAAGTTGTTGAAGAAATTATATATGGTTTGGAATCTGGCATTTTGTTTGGGTATGATTCCTGGTACACCATCTTTGTTCATAAATTTGTTGCTTTTCAGTGTTGCCTCTATTTTTATAACAGTGATTTATGTTCAACAAATTCAAAATTATCAGAACTTTGATGTGCCAGTTTCCATAAATAATGTTGTCAGACTTAGATTTGAATGTGCAGAAGTTCATATTATTAGATGGATGCATGTTGATGCGAACCTCGTGATCATGCAACCCACACGCAAAGACACCAATTCCCGGAAAGCCAAGTAAATCAGGTTTGATAGGAGTGTGACACAGATAACTTGTACCTAGGCACCAGAACTATTGAAAACAAAGACCCCCACCCAACGAATATTGATTCGTGAACGAGAAGTATAAGGATGACGCCACGAAGACAGTTGTTCTTCGATAAGTCGTTTTTCAGTTCTTTAAAGAACCATAGAAGGGAGATTATCTCACCAACACACACACACAAAGTGCGGCAAACAAGAAGTTTTATTAATCTGAATTGTCTAGCCTTACATCTCTAGTCATGCCCATATTTATAGTGACTCCAAACTAAAATAAACCCTAATGGACTCCTTATGTGGACTTATATGATGTCCACTTACAATTAAACCCAAATAATATAAATCAACCAAAAACTAAGAAGAAAATAACAATAAAATAAATAAATCCGAATTTAAAATCCAAAATATGATAGGATCAGATTTGTTGCCCTTTAGAAGTCCCATATAAGCTAGGAGAATCAAATCTGAAGGTAGAATTAGTTCTGAAATCTTCTTTCTTTTTTGTAGCTAGGATGAATAAGGAATCCTTGTAAGAAAAGGATTTTGAAACATTTATGAATCCTTGCTACACTTGGAAATTATGTTGCAGCCCATTAAAGATTTTGTAGAATTAGGAGATTTTCAAAATAAGCTGCCACATCCTTTTAGAAAAAGAATCCTAGCCAAATAGGAAGTCCACAAGTCAAAAGGAAGTTAATAACAAACTCGTACAGCCTCTGTTGACCTCTGTTTGGATGCCTTGCCGAACTCTGATTGATATGATATTTTAACCCAAGGTAGGCAAACATGTCAGGAGCCTCCACGTAAAATTTCAGCCCGATCCAATGGTAGGATTGAGAATTATGACTATTGCCATAAAACTGGATAGTTGCGCATTTTACATCAAAATCCGAATTTAACCTTGCCTGGATCGTATCACATGTGTTATGCCTGAAGGCTTCACCTACCAGTGTTATCATTTTAGTTTGTCATTGTCATTTAATCAGAATAATAACAGTTGCTGCAAAATCAATATATCATTTATATGCATAGAAACTGTTCCTTGATGAAAATGCTTAAAATATTATTTCTTATAGTGCCATTAAATTTATACCAAAATCAAGTATTGGTCCTGACATCAAAAAAAAGTTGTGAACTGCTGCTGTTGTTCAGCTAGGCTTCAGGTCCTAAATGCTGAGTTGCACATCATTTGTAGGATGGCTTCTGTAATATCAAAGATGGGATTTGTCTTCATGGAGCAGGGTTTCTCCAGGATGCTAGTCCCTATATGTGTCTCCATCAGTATATGCTGTAGTGCAACGGGATTTTATTACCAGGTATTTTCAAATCAGCATCTAGATGTTCTCTCTAGGGCTCCATCTGATCTATTTTGACCTTTTCTCCACATAAAACTTGTTTTTCATATTTTAGATGTCCATATCTGTATGGGATTTCTGCTTGCCTCTCACTCATCTTAGAACAGGAAAAACAAGATTTCATTTCTCGCATGCATGCACATGTCTTACTGATTTTCCAATTGGTTTTGCTTTGAGTGGAGCCAGATCCACTTCGCTCTTCCTGTTGAAGCTGATTGTGTAGAAAAAGTTGACAGGTCAAACTGATATACGATTTCCTTCTGAACAGACTCAGGGTCTAAAGCATGGAAGGGCAATTGTGGTGTCTACATGCGCTGCCGTGGCATCAATAGTGACTGGTGTACTTGCTGGAATGTTTGCATTAGGAGAACAGTTGCCTTCAGCACCCACTGCTCGATTTTTACTTCTACTTGGATGGTAAGCAAAGTTTTTATTTAAACCATTGCCCTTCTAAATTCAAGTATCTTGATATGAGGTTGATGCGCCAAGTCATGGTTTCTTGAAAGCAATATAATTTGATGCTATACCACAGTGAAGGTGACCTATTCGAGAGATTGCATGTGGAAACCATCTATTTTAGACAATTTTGCAGGCATCTGATTTAGAAACTTTGATTTACATGTTATTGAAATTTCTCCTTCAAGCATAAAATGATGGTTAAAAACTCAAAAGGTATTCAATTCTGTGTTAGTATCTTAGCTGAACTTTGTACAATATTAAAGTATCCTTCAAAGGCTCGTTTTGTAGAATTTGTACGTTTAGAAAACCTATACATACAGCAAACGTGCTTATAGGGATCCCAGCTAGGAAATCTGAGGTATTGTCTTATTGCTATAAATATACTCTTACATTGAGGTTTTCTGTATTGCAGGCTGTTTATCGTTGTAGGTGTGATTTTACTTGTTAGTTCAACTTGGCTGCTGCGGCATCTTCCATTGCGTCACTTCATACGAATTAATGTTGATCGAAATTTCAGTCTAAGTCGATCAGGATCTCTCCGACTTAAGGATTCAAACCCAGCTGCTGTTATCCATGCAGCAACATTGCATCATTTGATATCATCTCCGTCCAAGGAGAAGGCTTGAACAAAAACAATGCTTGCAAGTTTTTTGCCAATGCCTTGACAGTTTTTGCTCAACATACCTGTGCCGTCCTTAAGTGCTTATTCATGCCTGCCCTTCTTATGGGTGGGGGTGTACATATGATCTGATTATTGCTTTTTTTTTTTTGCTTTTTTTTTCCCTGAAGGCACGGGATTTTTTAAATCATTTTGCATAAACAAAAATTTTCTACCAATCAAAATTTACCATGTGTTATTATTATTTTAGATGAAATAAATGAAAAGAAAAATAAATAGGTTTTTTTATATTTTTTTTGCCAATGAAAAGTTACATGAGATGAAATATCTTAAATAAAATCAACCAATAAAATAATATTATTTAGTATTGAGAAATAAGTGAGTCTTTACAAATTTTTATAAACAAATAGAGATGAAATATCCCAAATAAAATCAACTTATAATATTATGTGGTATTAAGAAATAACCGAGTCTTTATAAATTTTTATAAATAAATAGGACTTTAGATAAGAAGGAAATAATTCTTGGAGATATAAATTTTTTTTGAAGACAAGCTTCTTACAAAAGCAAGTTATATCTTAAAAGCTCTAAAGTTTTTTTCATCTATAATCTAGAAGTCTATATTATAGTTGGAAGCCATGCATCCATGAAAGATGGCTCCTTTGATTAATCAAGTTTTAAATCAAAGATATTCTTTAAAGTATTAAATCATTAAATTTTTTATAATATCTCATTTTGCAATAGACATTGAAATTTGTCTTTTAACAAGGTATAAATTTCGGTTTGATTTCATAAACACATCAAGTAAATATATATCAAATGAATTAGAAGGGTTGTTTTATTTTGGTATAAGAATATTTTAAGATGAGATTGTACCTCACATATATTCTAATAAAATCAAATATTTATACAACATATTTGTTGTGCTAAAAATTGTGTCAATAAATTTGTGGCAAAGATATCTCTACCTCTTTTTTTTTTCTTTTTTTATCAAGAAAGAATTTTCAACAACCTTTCAATGGTAACTAGGAAGAACATGATCATCGTTGTCAATTTCAAAAGAAATAAGATTGGTGATTCAATTTGCTGACATATTGTTAAAGATTCTTCAATCTCGCCATTAAAAACATAATTCATCGTCGAGTTGTATGCGCAAACTAAGCTGATTCTCGATTTGATGTCAACATTGAATGCAATGGGGGGCATGATGATGCGGATAAGTCCACGAACACCAAAGACCCATTACACGTTTCAAATGGGCTCATCACAGGGTCCAAAGCAAAGACATTGAAAGAAGCATTGAATGTAGTAGTTGTGCAAGTTTCGGCCAAGGTTGAAGTTGGGGATCCTTTGGAGCATCAAGAGGATGCCTTAGTACATTTAATTCATATGCAAGAGGGACCCAATACACTTTTATTTGGACCATGAAGTTTCGACAATAAAGCTTCCAATTTTGTATCAGTTTCAGCTAGCCTTTATTTTTGTTATGTTTGCATGTGTTTTATGGATTCCTAACTAGTTTTGGATTTTCTATTATGTGTCGAAACATTTATTATTTCATTTACATATTAAAATTTATTATTTTTATTTTATTTTTCTAGTTAGGTGAGGATAAAACACAACGAAGAAAACAAAAGAATCTAAGCTGACTTAGGAAACACATGTGGCGGAAAAGAGAAGCATTATAGGCAGCATCCTTTTCCTTCCAAAAGAAAGATAAATACCAGGTTGTGATTTTCTAACATGGAAACCAAAGGGGCAGCAACTTCTCCTTTAACTACGATGATTGGGCTATATAGGTTATAAATAAGTCTTGTATCAGACCTATAATGTTTTCTTTTCTTCTTCCTTTCTCATGAAAAAAAACAAGACTTATGCTTATGGGCTTTATTTTTATTTTGTTAGCTGATGCGAACCTCGTGATCACGTGGTCACGCAAAGACACCAATTCTCGGAAAGCCAAGTAAATCAAGTTTGATAGGAGTGTGACACAAAGATAACTTATACCTAGGCACTAGCACTATTGGAAATGTAAACCCCCACCCAACGAATATTAATTCGCGAACGAGTAGTATAAGGATGATGCCACGAAGCCAGTTGTTCTTCGATAAGTCGTTTTCAGTTCTTTAGAGAACCAAGGAAGGGAGATTATCCCACCAACACACAACAAGTGCAGCAAAGAAGTTTATTGATATGAAAATTGCGTAACCTTACATGTTTGCTTATGCCTTTATTTATACTGACTCTAGATTTAAAGAAACCCTAATGGACCCCCCTTAGGTGGACTTATATGAAGCCCACTTACAATTGACCCAAATAAGTAATAATAACCCAAAAACTAAGAAGAAAATAATAAAAATAATAAAAATCCAAAAATTACCATCCTAAATATGCTAGAATCAAATTGGTGTTGCTGCCCCCTTTCCTTTGATGTCCTTGATTAGCTTGGATTTCCTTGTTTAACTTGGACAAATAAGAAAACAAATTTCCTCCTTTGTTGCTGATTTAATTACTTTCCTTCCTATGTTAGGAAAAACATTAAATAGTCTTCCCCTCTTTAGGGGTAAGATATGGCCAACTTCCTTACTTAATTAGGAGAATAAATTGCTGGCTTTTTATCCTTGTAGCATTAGGAAAAAAACAAGTCTAACAAGGCTAGTATTGGGCTAGACATATCAACCCCTTGTTCCACACGAATTGGGCTCTTCTTGGACCTGAACTAGATGAATTAAAGGTTGTCCTTCATGCTCCGTAAATGTCCCAAGCCCTTCTAGGTCCATCTTGCTCAGTAAGTTCTGAACAAGCCCATTCAATGCTTCTTTACCCTAACTCTTGTGATTGGCCCAATTGGGTTGATCCGCATCATTAGCTATAGCCCAAGGCTTATTTGAGCTTCTTTAACACTTTGTTTTAAGCTAGAATTCAAGGTTTATTTGGATTAAGGTTTGTGCTTACTGATACATGTTTTGGGTCAATTTTTATAAGTGGGTCATTCGATTTCATTCTAATAGTGCTGGTGTCTTAGGATAGGTTTCCATTGTGTCACACTTCTATTAGATCTCTTTTTCCTTTCCGGGATCAGATCTCAATCTTGATTGTGGGTTGCGTGACCACGTGATCAAGAGGTTCACATTAGTTGGTATCAAAGCAAAGCTCTAAGAATAAGTGTTATCCTTTCATATTTTGTATTTTTGTTTTTGTCTTGCGTGTCAATTTTTCTTTGTTTTGTCTTTGTTTCAAGTCTAATCTTGATTGGTTGCATTGAATTGAGTCTTTTGGTATATATAAAAAAGGTGTCATGTATTCAGCAAAAGGGAGGAATGAAAGAGGATCCTAAAGCAAGAATGGAAAAAACTAGGGTAACGCCGCAAGCATGAAAACAAAAGAGGGTAGTCGTGGTTATTATTCAAAAGTATATGCATTAGTGGTTAGTAAAGCGTGCTTATTTGAAATCCTTTTTAGCCACTATGTCTATAGTGTTGTTGGAGGGAAGTGTTAGTAGGAATGGAATTCCAAAGGCTTAAACAACAAGCCTCTAAAACAACCATTATTCCTATTAAAGATTTGAGGACAAATCTTCTTGAAAAGAGAAGGAATGATACAGTTCAACCCATGGATTTCTTATGAAGGGCCTTCAATTTTGTTTTTGAGTTTGATGGGGAGGCCATTTGGCAAAGTTTGTGTTTTTTCTTGGAATTTAGCTTGTGTTCCATTCGATCATGATGAGTTTTTGGCATGAGATAGTTTCAACCAGCCTTGGTTTGTGCATGGTGATGGGCTAGATCCAATCTCTTTGATAGTTCATTCAGCCAAAGTAGGTGATGGGAACCTCGTGATCACGCAACCCATAATCAAGATTGAGATCTGATTCTGAAAAGCAGAAAAAGGAGGAGTGTGACACAATGGAAACTTGCCCCAAGGCACCAACACTATTGGAATGAAGTAAAATGACGTCACGAAGCCAGTTAATCTTCAATAAATCAGATTCAGTTCGTTTAAGAATTGAAGAATACAAGAATCACTCTCATACATTAAAACTAAAAAAATTCAGAAGTAATATTCATCAATGGCCCTGAAATTTTGGTTACATGAGTTTAAATTGTTCTTGGAAAATTAACCCCTATGGATCTACCCTTGTGGCATGAACTGATCCACATACAAAACTGAAAAGCCCATAACCTAATTTGAACAAGCCCTGGATCCTAACTTAAAACAAAGTATTAATTAAGCCCAAACATGAAAGAAAATATAAAAATAACTAATTTGTCATTAAATAACACCAGCCCTACTTTGCTTGTGTAATTGGGATGAATAAGGAATTTTTATAAGAAAATGATTCTGGAACATTAATGCATCGTTACTACTATTGGAAATTATGTTTTAGTTCATTAAAGATTCTTGTGGAACTAGGAAATTCTCCGAACAAGTTGTCATATCCTTTTAGAAAAATGATCCTTGCCAAATAGAAAGTTCACAAGTTCAAAGAAAGTAAATAACAAAATTCCTATAGCCTGTTGTGACCTATATTGCAAATCCTTTCCTAAATCTAATTCACCTAAAACTTTACACAAATATCTATGAAATCTTTTGGTAAAGTTTCAGCTCAATCCAACTGTTAGATTTGGAGTTATGCTCACTAGTGTAAAACTAGACAATAGAAAATTTTACGCCAAAATCCTAAGCTAACTTTGCTTGGGTTAGTTTCATCACTCTCACATTTGTTTGTTTTCAATCAATTCTAGTCCAAACAAAAGTTAGATTTGTAATTTCGATCAGTTCTTCCTATCGTAAACTCTATTCTTGTTATGTCTTCGTCTTCTTCTATTTTTCCTATTTATGTCATGTATTCAGCAAGAGAGAGGAGGATTCTAGCTCAAGGATATGAAAAACTAAGCCATGGTTTGGGGGTTTTAGAACAAGAAGTTGATAAGTGTAGAAAATAACTATGATCTTCTAGCTTCATGAGAAAATGAAGTACAACACCAAAAAAATAAAAGATGAAGCAGAGTTGCTGTTGTTACCATTTAAAATTATGTATGCAAGTGGTTAGCACGACGTGTTTATTTGATATTCTTGTCAGTCACTACTTCCATACACTGTTGGAGAAAGGTGTTAGCAATAAGGGATTTTTGAAGGCTTAAACAAGAGGCTAACAAAAGGTGTTAGCAATAATCTTATTTAAGATTCGAGGGAAATCTTTTTGAAGAGGGAGGGAATGATATGATTCAACCTTGTGATACGACCCAAGCAAAGTTAGATTTGGATTTTGATGTAAAAGTTTCTACTGTCCCGTTTTATGTTATTAAGTATAACTCCAAATCTAACTATTGGATCAAGCTAAGACTTTACCAGAAGATTCTATAGGTATTTTTCTATGTTGGGGTAAATTTTCAGGTAAACCAAAGTTTGGAAAGGACTTGCGATATAGATCAAAACAGGTTGTATGAATTTTATTATTTACTTCCTTTTAACTTGTGAACTTCCTATTTGGCAAGTATCTTTTTTCTAAAAGGATGTGACAACTTGTTTTGGGAATTTTTTAGTTCTATAAGAATCTTTAATGAGCTGTAATGTTCTAGAATCCTTTTCTTATAAGGAATCCATATTCATCGTAGCTATACAATGAAAGAAGAGCTGGTGTTATTTAATGACAAATTAGTTATTTTTATTATTTTCTTTTATGTTTGGACTTAGTTTTTTGGATTAGGTTATGGGCTTTTCAGTTTAGGGTTTTTTAGTCAGTTTTGTATGTAGGTCAGTTCAGCCCACAAGGGTAGATCCATTAGGGTTAAGTTTTTAAGAACTATTTAAACACATGTAACCTAAATTTCAGCAGCCATTGATGAGTATTCCTTCTGAAATTTTTAGTTTTAACGTGTGAGTGATTCTTGCTTTATTCAGTTGAATGAACTGAATCTGACTTATCAAAGATTAACTGATTTCGTGATGTCATTCTACTGCATTCCAATAGTGTTAGTGCCTTGAAGTAGGTTTCGATTGTGTCATAACTCCTATCAAATCTATTTTGGCTTTTTGGGATCAAATCTCAATCTTGATTGTGGGTAGCGTGACCTTGTGATCACGAGGTTTGCATCAAGATATCTACCCAAGGTTTAGTAGGTAGAGGCAATGGTGTATGCAGTCTATGTGATTGTACTCTTTATTTTTCCTTTCTACGTTATGCATTGTTCATATATTCATTGCATATCTATTTTCATCTTTAGCTAGTAGAAATGTTTATGCAATACATCAAAAGTTGTTGCAACCCTAAAATCACCTATTAAACCATCATTATGTGCTTTATGAACAACCAATTCATGCAAAGAACTAGGAGGAACACATAATCGATTATCTTTGAACAAGTAACTATCCATCTAATAAAACTTACCAAAAGCCAAATGTCCACATGCATTATATATTTCAACAAAGTCAGAATCATTAGCATTCAATCCCTTCACATATTCAAAGCCTATCAATCTAGTACTCGTAGTGTTCAGAAAAACATACCTGCGCAAAAGTACATCAACCATTATATTCTCTTTGCCTTGCTTATCCTTGATCACATAAGGAAAAGTAAATGAATTCAACCCATTTTGCATGTCTTCTATTCAACTTACCTTGTCCTTTCAGATGTTTCAAGGACTCATGATCTGAATGGATTACAAACTCTTTTGACCACAATTAATGTTGTCATGTCTCAAGTGTTCTTACCAAAGTATACAGTTCTTTGTCATAAGCGAAATAGTTCAAAGTCATTCCACTTAACTTCTTACTAAAATAAACAATGGGTCTTCGATCCTGCATTAACATATGTCCTATTCCTAGTTTAGATGCATCACATTCAATTTAAAATACTTTTTAAAGTAAAAATAGGTGTAGAACATAAGTTTTCTTTTAAAAGAGCAAAAGCTGATTCTTGTTACTCCACCCCTATTTAAACCCAACTGACTTTTTAACAATTTCAATCAAGAGTGCATCTAATGTACTGAAATCTTTCACTGTATAGGCCAATCCCAGATGACCTTAACTTTCTCCTCATTCATCTAAATACCTTGTGCATTTACAACATAGCCAAGAAACACAATTTTCTCTATGCAAAAGAATACACTTCTTAAGATTAGCATCCAATTTCTCACTATGTAACCACTAAATACATTACACAAATGATCAAAATGCTCATTGATTAGTACTTAAAAGTGCATGTTTATCAAGGTTTTATATCATCATTTTGCACTTGAAGTATCAATAACTCCTTAACTAAAGCATGTTTTATAATAACAAGTTTGATACTATAAGATACCTTAATTTATGGTAAATGCTCATCTTATATGCAGGCCTATCACATAAATAAAAGGATTGATTGATGAGTTTAAGTATTGAAAGTGAAAGGACAAAGAGATGGCCAAACTTAGAAAAGAGATGTCGGTGCAGTCCAAACCAGAACATTGCTCGGTAATTGGATCATATCTGGAGCTCTAGATCTCGGATTTAGGTCCATTTTATATGGATGGAAAGGTAAGACAAAGGCCTACAACTTTCATGAGGAGCCCAAGATTTTAAAAGGTCGCTTTAAAGTCCAAATTGAAGAAACAACGAAGAAGTCTGAAGCTGTCCTGCAGCCCACACACTATTTAGTGTTTAGCCCATATCTTGAGTTCTAGAAGTCCAAATGACCTCATCTTTTTTTTGTTGGAAAGCTGAGACAATTTCCTAGAACATTTCTAAGGATTCTGGGCAAATTATGATGTTAGCAATGACGTTTTTTTCAGACAAGAAGATAAGGATTGTCACCAAGTCAAGATGTGACCACCCACTCATCAATTAGTCAACAAATCAATAGTTCCCAATTTTGGCTTATAAAAGGAGGCACTTACCATGTATTGAGGCATATTGGTTTCCAGATCAAGATCATGCTCTTGCTTTCTCTCTTCATTTCCTTTCCTTTACTTAGTTAACTTTTTTTTCATTTATGTTCTTATCTTGTTCATTTATGTTTCTTTCTTTCATTATGTTTAGCTAAGTTAATTATGTCAAGGTGAAAAGGGTACACTAATGCTGTAAGAATAAGTATAATATAAACTTAACATGGACCTTAACGTTGGATACTAACATGTTTTATATTTGTTATCTTGTTCACTTTTAATACTTTGCTTGTTAAATGGTTAATCTAGATTTATGTTGTATAACACTTGGTACAACAAATACTTGGCACTTTCATAACCCATACTGTATGGTATAACCGACACCTGAGCTATGAAAGGAACTTGATTTGTTGTTAACATAAGTTATAATCATGAATGCCTGCCAACATTTACAAGTATTAGCTTTATTCAAATAAGATAACTAATGTAATCATGTTAACAATTTATAATCTGATTGGAACCTCCTTTATGTGTGGTTTCCAATTGAGTAATAAGAGTTTATATTATACTTGTTTGAAGTACCATTAGTGGATCCTCTAACCTTGACATTTGTTTTTATCATTGTTTAATCCTTACATTAATCTTTCATCTCAAAGTTCTCATTAATTTCTTCATCTTCTACTTTTATTATTATTATTATTATTATTTACATTCTGTTTATATTATATAATATATATCTTTGATCTTTTCATAAACTCAGTATATAGGCTGGAAACCTGTGACCCGATCTTTTAGATCATTCTCAGGTATAACAACGACACGTACTGAGTATTATAATTATTATTATTGTTATTGTTATTGTTGTTGTTGTTGTGTTGTTTATACAATTAACCTCTCTGTGGTTCGACCCCGGTCTTGCCGGGTTATTTATTACTTCGACACTCCTGCACTTGGGAAAAGACATCAAGCTTTTGGTCGTGTCAAGTTTTTGGCGCCGTTGCCGGGGAGGTAAATTCTTGTATAAATTATAATACTTATTTTATTTTCTCTTTTCATTTTTTATTTTATTTAATTTTGCTTCATTTCTTTTCTTTTGTTTCTTTTTCTTCTCTTCTCTTTTCTTGCTTTTATTCTCTTCTTACACGTGCATGAGAGTTTGGTCACGTACATTAAGTGGTCGACTTTGTAGGGTATCCTCATCATTTTCAGAAAATATGGCCGAAGAAGATAATCAATCACTTCATAATGAGAATAATGAGAATAACCGTATGAGAACACTTAGAGACCATATGAGGATCACAAGAACAAGTGCACCCTCATGCATAGTTTTCCCTCCTGATGCATCTCATTTTAATTTTAAGCCAGACATTATTCAACTCCTACCTTCTTTTCATGGTTTAGACCTAGAAAATCCATACTTGCATTTAAGGGAATTTGAGGAGGTCTGTAATACCTATAATGACTCAAATTGTAGCATGAACACCATTCGATTAAAGCTTTTTCCTTTTTCATTAAAAGATAAAGCTAAAACATGGCTACAAAATTTGAGACCAGGATCCATTCGTGCTTGGGATGAAATGCAACAACAATTTTTAAAGAAGTTTTTTCCGTCTCACAGAACAAACTCTTTCAAAAGACAAATCATCACTTTCACTCAAAAGCCAGGAGAAACATTTTACCAATGTCGGGATAGGTATCGAGATTTGCTTAATACTTGCCCACATCATGGTTTTGAAACATGGAGATTGGTTTCACATTTTTATGAAGGTTTAACACCTAGAGATAGGCAAATGGTTGAATTGATGTGTAATGGAACCTTTGAAGATAAAGACCCTAATGAAGCAATGGAGTACCTAGACTTGCTAGCCGAAAATGCTCAAAATTGGGACACCACAGGTACTTATGAGGCACCAGGTAAAACTCAACCTCATACATCTAGTGGAGGTATGCACAACCTTAGGGAAGATCATGACCTCCAAGCCAAGTTTGCATCTTTAGCTAGAAAAGTCGAAGCACTTGAATTGAAAAAGAGTGGTCAATTAAAATCTGTTCAAGAGATTGTGTGTCAAATCTGTGAAACCAAGGAACATTCAACCAATGATTGTCCAACTTTGCCTTCTTTTAAGGAATGCCTCCATGAACAAGCCCATGCTTTAAACAGTTTCCAAAGGCCCAACCATAACCCATACTCACAAACGTATAACCCTGGTTGGAGAAATCACCCAAATTTCAGTTGGAAGAGTGATAGCAACAATGCACAAACTTCACAGCCACCATTTCAAGCACACCATAATTTCCAAAATTCTCATGGATATGCACCTCTTTATGCTCCACCTCCTAGAAGAAATTTTGAGGAAACATTGCATACATTTATTGAAAAGCAAGAGACAATCAACACTCAACTTGCTCAAAGCATGACAGATTTTAAAGATTCTCTTGCAAAATTAACATCTGCTCTCAGTTTCCAAGAGAAAGGTAAGTTTCCTTCTCAACCACAGCAAAATCCAAAGGGGCTATACAATGCAAATGCAAGTAGTTCTGGAAGCCAACACATGGATCAAGTAAAATCAGTCATCACTCTTCGTAGTGGTAAGGGTATTAAAAAACCTATTCTTGAACCTTGTGAGAAAGATGATGAGTCTATCTCTGAGGGTAAGGAAGGGGTTGAACCTGAACATTGCAAAGAAAAGGTTGATTCCCCGCCAGCACTTCCATTTCCTCATGCCATGACCAAACAAAGGAAAGTCAATCACAACTCTGAAATCTTTGAAACTTTCAAACAGGTAAGGATCAATATACCTTTGTTGGATGCTATTAAACAGGTTCCTTCCTATACTAAATTTTTGAAAGATCTATGCACTGTGAAGAGAAAACTAAATGTGAAAAAGAAAGCTTTTTTAGCCGAACAAGTAAGTGTCATTCTTCAGAACAATAATGCTTTGAAATATAAAGACCCTGGTTGTCCTACAATTTCTTGCTTTATTGGAGAACATAAATTTGAAAGAGCCTTACTTGATCTTGGAGCTAGTGTGAATTTACTTCCATATTCAGTCTTTCAAAGTCTCAATCTAGGTGAGTTAAAACCAACCTCTGTAACTCTTTTACTTGCTGATAGATCTGTAAAAGTGCCTAGAGGAATAGTTGAGGATGTGTTAGTACAAGTTGATAAATTCATCTATCTTGTGGATTTTATTATCTTGGACACGCAACCTGTTGAAGCATGTAATTCAATTCCTGTCATTTTAGGACGTCCATTTCTTGCCACTTCTAATGCATTGATTAATTGTAGGAATGGACTGATGAAGCTATCATTTGGAAACATGACATTGGAGATGAATATTTTTAACATTTACAAGCAACCTGGAGATGATAATGATTTACAGGAAGTGGACTTTATTGAAAAATTAGTTCATGATCAATTTCAAACCACTTCTATTGAAACTGAGATTGATGAATCTGATGATTTGCAAATGGTCTATTTTAAGGAAGAATCAAAGGCATGCAATTGGAGACCATAAATTGAAGAATTGCCACCACGATCAATTAAGCCCATACCTTCAAGTGTTCAACCACCAAAACCTGATTTGAAGCCGTTACCATTTAATCTCAAATACTCATTTTTGGGAGAGAATGAAACTTTTCCGGTAATAATCTCTTCCAAACTTAATGCACATCAAGAAGGTAAGTTATTACAGACTCTGAAAATGCATAAAAATGCATTAGGATGGACCATAGCTGACATAAAAGGAATTAGTCCTTTGATTTACACACACAAGATTTATTTGGAGGAAAATGCTAAACCCTCTAGAGAAATGCAACGAAGGCTTAATCCTAATATGAAAGAAGTAGTGAAAAATGAAGTCATTAAGCTTCTAGATAATGGAATCATTTATCCTATTTCTGACAGCAAATGGGTAAGTCCTACCTAAGTTGTACCCAAAAAGTCTGGAGTCACTGTGATAACAAATGAGAAAAATGAGTTAATTCCAACGAGGACTGTTACTGGTTGGCACATGTGCATTGACTATAGGAAACTTAATTCAATGACTAGAAAAGATCATTTCCCTTTACCTTTCATGGATCAAATCCTAGAAAGAGTTGCAGGTCATGAATTTTGTTGTTTCCTAGATGGCTATTCAGGTTACAATCAAATTGAAATTGCATTGGAAGATCAAGAGAAGACTACTTTCACATGTCCATTTGGTACTTTTGCATATCGAAGGATGCCTTTTGGATTATGTAATGCACCAGCCACGTTTCAAAGATGCATGCTTAGCATATTCAGTGATATGGTTGAACGTTTTCTTGAGATTTTTATGGATGATTTTTTTGTTTTTGGTGATTCATTTGATGATTGTTTGACTAACTTAGAAAAGGTTTTGAGCAGGTGTGAAGAGAAGAATCTTGTATTGAATTGGGAAAAATGTCACTTTATGGTAACAAACGGCATTGTACTTGGTCACATTGTTTCATCGAAAGGAATTGAGGTTGATAAATCTAAAATCGAGTTAATTGCCAACTTACCAACACCAAAATCCATTAAGGATGTTAGATCATTCTTAGGACATGCTGGTTTTTACAGAAGGTTCATCAAAGATTTTAGTGTAATATCTAAGCCCTTGAGTAACCTTCTAACAAAGGATAATATTTTTGAATGGACTGAACATTGTGAGGAAGCCTTTGTTAAACTTAAAAACTTGCTTACTTCTGCTCCTGTCATTCAACCTCCTGATTGGTCATTACCTTTTGAAATAATGTGTGATGCTAGTGATTATGCCGTGGGTGCTGTCTTGGGACAAAGAAAAGATAAGAAACCTTATGTGATTTACTATGCAAGTAAAACTTTAAATATTGCTCAAATGAATTACACCACCACTGAAAAAGAATTACTTGCAGTATTATTTGCTTGTGATAAATTCAGATCTTATCTTGTTGGCTCACCTGTTGTTGTTTTTAGTGATCATGCAGCATTGAAATATCTTCTTTCTAAGAAAGATTCTAAGGCTATATTGGTGCGGTGGATTTTGTTACTTCAAGAATTTGATATCACAATCAAAGACAAGAAAGGCACCGAAAATGTTGTTGCAGATCATTTGTCAAGATTGACAATAGATTCGAAATCTGACATCACACCAATCGATGACTACTTTCCTGATGAATCTTTATTTTCCGTTTCTACGATGCCTTGGTTTGCTAATATTGTTAATTTTCTTATTTCAGGACAATTACCAGCTCATTGGAGTACCCAAGACAAAAGAAAGTTCTTGAACGAAGTGAAGAACTTTTATTGGGATGACCCGTATTTGTTCAAATATTGTCCTGACCAAATATTTTTTAGATGCATTCCTGACAATGAGGTAAGTAGTGTCATTAAATTTTGTCATTCTGAGGCATGTGGGGGTCATTTTTCTTCGAAAAAGACAGCTGCAAAAATCTTGCAAAGTGGATTTTACTGGCCCACCATGTTCAAGGACTCACATGCATTCTGCAAGACTTGTGAAAATTGTCAAAAATTGGGATCTATTTCAAAACGTCACATGATGCCTTTAAATCCTATTCTTGTCATTGAGATCTTTGACTGTTGGGGTATAGATTTTATGGGTCCATTTCCTCCATCATTTGGTTTCATGTACATATTAGTCGCAGTAGATTATGTTTCAAAATGGATAGAGGCAATTCCAAGTCGAAACAATGATCACAAAACAGTGATAAAGTTTTTGAAAGACAATATTTTGAGTCAATTTGGAATCCCTCGAGCCATAATAAGTGATGGTGGAACACATTTCTGCAACAAGCCATTTGCTTCTTTAATGAAGAAATATGGAATCACACACAAAGTTGCCACCCCTTATCATCCTCAGACAAGTGGACAAGTAGAGCTTGCTAATAGGGAGATCAAACAAATCTAGGAGAAAACAGTGAATCCTAATAGGAAAGACTGGTCTTTAAGACTTAATGATGCACTTTGGGCTTATCGAACTGCTTATAAAACATCATTAGGTATGTCACCTTATAGACTAGTCTATGGAAAACCTTGTCACTTGCATGTGGAAATTGAACATAAAGCTTATTGGGCTATTAAAGTTTTCAATTCAAGCCTTGATGATGCTAGTCAGCTGCGAAAATTGCAAATAAATGAGCTTGAGGAAATAATAAATGATGCATATGACAATTCAAAAATTCATAAAGCAAGAATTAAAGAGTTTCATGACAAGAAAATACTGAGAAAAACATTCAATGTTGGTTAAAAAGTCTTGCTTTATAATTCTCGACTCCATTTATGTCCTGGAAAACTAAGATCAAGATGGAGCGGTCCTTTTATTGTGAAACATGTGTATCCATATGGGGCCTGTGATATTGAGAATCCAAAGAATGGCAATGTTTTCAAGGTAAATGGGCATCGTTTGAAAGTTTATTTTGATAATTTTTCAGTTGCAAATGACTCTATTGAATTGAGTGATCCTGTATATAAAGATTGATTCTTTTTCTCACATTGTTTTGTGTTTTGTTGTTTTGTTAGTCTCTCTTTCACCCCGGTCAAATGGCGGATAACGATACTCCGTGACTTAAGTCGGTTCTTTCAGTTTCCCAAATAACTGATATCTGTATATATTTGTACAATTCTTAGCTCTTTCTCCCTTCTTTGAATCTCTTCTCTAATTCTCTTTTGAAAATGGACACCACTCTTGAAAAGTTGAAAATGTATTTTCCCGCTTTGCCTCCAAATGCGATTAATAAAATTTACCGTGCTAGGTGTGCAAGATTGAGGTTATTAATGAATCATGAAATTCCTGAAGATATTCGCTGGCTAATTGAAGCAAAGATCCTTTTATCAGGTGAGTCCTCCAATTCGTTCATTTCACACATGCCTGGAACAGGTAAAAGCACTTTTGCAAAGAAACGTCGTGCAAAACGACTGAAAGTTTGTCACAAATGTGCCAGATGGACTTGGAATGCAACATGTCGTTCTTTAGGAATGATATCTGTAAACCGTGAAGATAAGATACAATTCATTAAGGATGGCCTGAGTAAGGGGTCTTTAGATAATCTTTTGTTGACCCTTGAGACGCATCCTAGTGGAGATGTGCATCGTGTAATTCATGATTTATGGCCACAATTCCATAAAGAACATGATCGACTTAGTCTTGGGAATCTGACTAAAAAAGACCCTGTTTGCTAGTTTTTAAGAAAACTGGATTGGAAGCCTATCCCCGACCCATAGAGGGCGTTTAAGCCGTTCTTGGACGTAAAACCAAGGGAAGATGTGAGCCACAATCACAACTACCTGTACATACATGTTTTTTCAAAATAAATAATTAATAAAGAGAGAGAGAGAGAGAGAGAGAGAGTTTGTGATACTACAGCTGCCTACATATAGGTGGTATGATTGCATTTTCACTTTTTCATCTATAAATTCTTCTCTTCCTTCCCTTCATTTCTACTCATCCCATACATTCATCAAATATAGAAGTGTGTAGAAATGGCAGGTTCCTCAAGTCATCATATAAGAAATATTTGTGTTTTCGGTGGATCCAGTTCTGGGAAAGAAAAAGAGTTTTTAAAATCAGCAAATCATCTTGGTCGGGTACTAGCTGAGAGAAAGATTCATTTAGTGTATGGGGGAGGCAGCCTTGGGTAAATGGGAGGTGTGTCAATGGCTGCATTTTTAGGAGGCAGTCAAGTTTTGGGGGTTGTCCCCAAAGCTTTAGCAAATGGGGACATCATTGGAAAAACAATTGGAGAGGAACTACAGGTCCCAACAATGTCTGACCGACTGAATACCATGTTTAACCATGCTGATGCCTTCATTGCCTTACCAGGTGGTCTGGGCACATTTCATCTTGGGCCCAACTGCACATTCACCATAAACCTATAGGTTTGTTAAATGTTAATGGTTTTTATGATAAGTTGCTGTCTTTCCTTGATCAAGCTGTGGAACAGGAATTTCTAACATCTTCGGCACGACAAATCATAATCTCTGCTACTACTGCTGAACAATTGATTGACCAACTACAATCTTTCATCCCTGTCATTGATCCCTGCATGAGTCGCCTAGATTGGTCAACTAAGGAAAGCCGTAAAAAGCTTAGATTAGATTTGAGCCTTCATCTGTGAAACCTTATGTCTTTTGGTTTTATTAATAGCATATTATTTTGTTTTGTTACTTCTTATGTTTGTTTAAGTGTATTTCAGGTTTGTCATTATTCGCTGTTTCAGGTGATGTCTTCTATACTCTATCTTTCTACCTTAGGACATTGAGGACAATGTCTCATTTTGGTTGGGGGGAGAGGGTAGTACTTCAAAAAAAAAAAACTAACTTGCTAACTGTTTTTGTTATTATTAAAACCATTTGACAAAATGGTTATTAGGATGGCAGAGTATGGAATCAATTTTATTGACTCTAGAGACGCATCTTAGTAAGTTTCATTACCAAGGTGATACGGTTCAGCCCTGTGATACGACCCAAGTAAGGCCAGATTCGGATTTTAGCGTAAAAAGCGCAACAGTCCAGGTTTACGGCAACAGTCATAATTCTCAATCCGACCGTTGGATCGGGCTAATATTTTATGTGGACTCTCCAGACATATCTTACTACCTTGGGTTACAATTGCAAGTCAATCGGAGTTCGGGAAGGCACCCCAATACTGGTCAACAGAGGCTGTACGGATTTTGTTATTTACTTCCATTTGACTTGTGGACTTCCTATTTGATTAGGATTCTTTTCCTCCAAGGATGTGGGAGCTGGTTTTGGGAATTTCCTAGTTCCACAAGGATCTTTAATGAGTTGCAATATAATCTCCTAGTGTGGCAAGGATTCATTAATGTTTCATAATCCTTTTCTTATAAGGATTCCTTATTCATCCTAGCTACACAAGGAAAGAAGGGGTGGTGGTGTTTAATGACAAGTTACTTATTTTTATTATTTTCTTTCATGTTTGGGCTTAATTAATAGTTTGTTTTCAGCTAGGATCCGAGGCTTGTTTGGATCAGGTTATTGGCTTTTTAGTTTAGGGTTTTGGGCCAGTTTTGAGTGGACCTCATACAAGTCCACATAAGAGGTCCATTAGGGTTAATTTTTCAAGAACTATTTAAACTCATGTAAGCCACAATTTCGGCAGCTTTGATGATAATTACTTCTGAATTTTTCAGTTTTAACGCGTGAGAGTGATTCTTGCATTCTTCAGTTCTTGAACGAACTGAATCTGACTTATCGAAGATTAACTGGCTTCGTGGCGTCATTCTACTCATTCCAATAGTGTAGGTGCCTTGGGGCAGGTTTCCATTGTGTCGCACTCCTATCAGACCTATTTCGGCTTTCCGGGATCAGATCTCAATCTTGATTGTGGGTTGCGTGACCACGTGATCACGAGGTTCGCATCACAAGGTCTATCATAATACTTCTTGAAATATTCAGGTTTACAAACTCTCACATTGTTATCACTTGATTCTGCTAATATACTCATTTAACAAGTATTATTAAACCTTCATTTTCACACACACACTTTAACATATGATTGTGGGTTGCACATTGGATTATTACATTAATTATGTTCTTTTGTTGAAGGTAACAACTAAGGGAAAGGGATACTATATAATTTGCAAAAAAAAAAAATGATATCAAGATGGAAAGGTAAGACAAAGGTCTACAACTTTAATGATGAGCCCAAGATTTAAAAAGGCCGTTTTGAAGTCCAAATTGAAGGAACCACAAAGAAGTCCGAAGTTGTCCTGCAGCCCAGACACTATTTAGTGTTCAGCCCATATCTTGAGTTCTAGAAGTCCAAATGACCTCATCTTATTTTTTGTTGGAAAGCTGAGACAATTTCCTAGAACATTCCTGAGGATTCTGGGGAAATTATGATGTTAGCAATGACGTCTTGTTCAGACAAGAAGATAAGGATTGTCACCAAGTCAAGATGTGGCCACCCACTCATCAATTAGTCAACAAAACAATAGTTCCCAATTTTGGCCTATAAAAGGAGACACTTAACATGTATTGAGGCATCTTGGTTTCCAGATCAAGATCATGCTCTTGCTTTCTCTCTTTGTATTGCTTATGTTTTGCTTTCATTAATATCAAGTTTATGCACTTCATTTCCTTTTCTTTACTTAGTTAACTTCTTTCTCATTTATGTTCTTGTCTTGTTCATTAATGTTTCTTTCTTTTATTATGTTTAGGTGAAAAGGGTACACTAATGCTGTAAGAATAAGTAATATAAACTTAACATGGACCTTAACGTTGGATACTAACATGTTTTATATTTGTTATCTTGTTCACTTTTAATACTTTGCTTGTTAAATGGTTAATCTAGATTTATGTTGTATAACACTTGGTACAACAAATACTTGGCACTTTCATAGCCCATACTGTATGGTATAACCGACACCTGAGCTATGAAAGGAACTTGATTTGTTGTTAACATAAGTTATAATCATGAACGCCTGCCAACATTTACAAGTATTAGCTTTATTCGAATAAGATAACTAATGTAATCATGTTAACAATTTATAATCTGATTGGAACCTCCTTTATGTGTGGTTTCCAATTGAGTAATAAGAGTTTATATTATACTTGTTTGAAGTACCATTAGTGGATCCTCTAACCTTGACATTTGTTTTTATCGTTGTTTAATCCTTACATTAATCTTTCATCTCAAAGTTCTCATTAAGTTCTTCATCTTCATCTTCATCTTCTTCTTTTATTATTATTATTATTATTATTATTATTATTTGCATTCTGTTTATATTATATAATATATATTTTTGATCTTTTCATAAACTCAGTATATAGGCTGGAAACCTGTGACCCGATCTTTTAGATCATTCTCAGGTATAACAACGCCACGTACTGAGTATTATAATTATTATTATTGTTATTATTATTATTGTTGTTGTTGTTGTTGTTGTTGTTGTCTTGTTATTTATAATTTATACAATTAACCTCTCTGTGGTTCGACCCTGGTCTTGCCGGGTTATTTATTACTTCGACACTCCTGCACTTGGGAGAAGACATCAATCTTTTGGTCGTGTCAGCTGACATGCTATTATCCATTAAATAATGGGTTTCTAGCTGAGCTATCTTCTGCAGGCTAGTAGACTTACTTCCTTCCTTGGCTAACTGACATTATTGCGTATTTCACAAGAAATACTTAATAAAGTAAGAGGTGGCATGACACCTGCAAAGTTGGTGCCTTTCTGGAAGCTTTCATACGCAGGGAACTGTCCATATAAAAGTCATTCTCAAGCAGGATATTTGGTTGTTATTAGAGTCATTTTTATTATTTTTATATTTATTTGTTTTCGATAAGTTCTAGTTCATATAAAAGTCAGATTTATAATTCAAGTTTAAATTAGTATTCTTCCTATCCTAAACTCTATTCTTGTTGTGTATTCGTCTACTTCTTTTTGTTTTTTTGTTTTTCTATTTGTGTTATGTATTTAGCAAAGGAGAGGGAACAGAGGAAGATTCGAGCTCAAGGATACAAAAAACTAACTTTTGATTTGGGGGTTTTAGAACAAGAAGTTGATAAGTGTGGAAGATTATTCTACGATCTTCAAGCTTCAACAAAAAAGGAGGTACAATTCCAAAACAATGAAAGACGAAGGAGATCCGTTGTGGTTAGCATTCAAAAGTATGTACGAAAATGGTTAGTACAACATACTTATTTGAAATTCTTATCATTCAAAAGACGAAGGTGTTAGCAATAAGGGAATTCTACATGCTTAAATAAGAGGCTAATGAAGTCGCTACTAATCACATTCAAAATTTAAGGGCGAATCTTCTTGAAGAGGGAGGGAATGATACGGTTCAGGTTCAACCTTGGATTCTTTATAGTAAGCATTCATTTATGTGTTTGAGATTGGTTGTTGATATGGTTTAGCCTTGTGATACAATCCAAGTAAGGTCAGATTCAGTTTTTAGCATAAAATGTTCTACCGTCCAGTTTTATGCTATTAAGTATAACTCCAAATCCAACAGTTTGATTGAGCTGAAACTTTACAAGAAGATTCCAAAGTATATGTTGGGGTAAATTTTAGGTGAATCAGAGTTCAAAAGGGACTTGCAATATATGTCAGAACATGCTGTATAATTTTTTTTTATTTACTTCCTTTTGACTTGTGGACTTTTTATTTGGCAAGGATCTTTTTTGTAAAAGGATGTGATAGCTTGTTTTGAAAATTTCCTAGTTCCACAAGAATCTTTAATAAGCTGTAACATAATTTCCAAGAGTGACAAGGATTCAGTAATGTTCCAGAATCCTTTTCTTATTCATTCTAGCTACATAAGGAAATAATGGCTGGTGCTATTTAATGACATATTAGATATTTTTATTATTTTATTTCATTTTTCGGTTTAATTAAAACTTTATCTTGAGCTAGGATGCAAGGCTTGTTTGGATTAAGTTATAAGCTTTTGAGTTTAGGGTTTCTAGGTCAATTTTGTATGTGGGTCCATTCAGCTTACAAGGATAGATCCATTATGGTTAATTTTTAAAAACTATTTAGACACATGTAACCTAAATTTCAATAGCCATTGATAAATATTACTTCTAAATTTTTTTAGTTTCAACATGTGAGAGTGATTCTTGTATTTTTCAGTTCTTGAACGAACTGAATCTGACTTATCGAAGATTAACAGGCTTCGTGGCGGCATTCTACTCATTCCATTAGTGCTGGTGTCTTGGGATAAGTTTTCATTGTGTCACACACCTATTAGACCTATTTTGGCTTTCCAGGATCATATCTCAATCTTGATTGTGGGTTGCGCGACCACGTGATCACAAGGTTTACATCACTTAGTGTATGCCTAAACAAGAACAAACAACCTAGTTCTTGAGATTTTTTTTCATATTTATTATGATCACTCAAAATGAAGATACCAACTTAAGCATATGAGAGTTCCTAAATCCTCTTTAAAGTGACTGTTCTATGTGTATTTAACTTCTTTGATCAAGTTATCACATTTCTTAGATATGAAGAATGGATCAAATAGCAAGAACAAATGATTAACTCATTATCCAATCACCTAAAAAATCATATTTCTAAGCATCTTGATTTTTTAAACATCATCAATAATAATATTTAAATAAAGAATAAATATAAAAGATTTTTATTCATTGAAGATTATGGAGTAGTTAGTGCTATGGTAACTTGGCATAATATCATATTTTAGACAATTAAAAATCTTTTTTTTTAGGTAAAAGCAATGAGTTCTTTGGTTAAAAAACAAACCATGAATGTTTTGAAAAATTAATAGTCATCAATAGTTTAATGAAACTATGTTAAAATTAGTAGATTATTTATTTTTTCCAAACAAATCACTAGAGTATCATCCTAATAGATTTTTTTTTTCAAAACATAGATCTTTATCAATTAACACTAAATAATAATATTAGAGTAAACAAAATAGATAAAACATTTAAAAAAAACTTGAGGTAAATAAAGTTTATTTTGGTATAAACAAGGATATTTTAGGCATGATGATGTTTCTACAATAATTTCTTAAATTTAAAAGGAGTTGTCATCAAATTATAGATGAAACACACTAAATGATAATGAATGTTTATTTTTATAGGATTTATTTACAATTTAAATTTTTATGAAACCTAGATTTATTTGTTCAAGCTCTTTGAAATTTCACATAAAATGTACTTCATTGCTAAGGTTTTTCTTTAGCTTCCGAGATTAAAATAAAAAGTTGGATGGTAAACTAAAAAATTAAATTGAGCATGAAGAAATAAAAAATTAAGCAAAATGTTTTTAATCTTTATTTTTTTATGGTGGTAACCTTTTCCCATGTAAATAAATAATAAAAAAAAAAGCGAACTTTTCTAATTGTACATAAATAAAAAATAATTTTTGTTAGTTTTTCTTTGGATTTTATTAAATTATTATTTTTAAATTGAAACTAATTGAAATCTTACATATGCATTCCTTTTATTTAAAAGTCAAAATTAATGAAAAATAAATTTCATCATTGATTATTTCTACTACTTAAGAAACCAAACCATAAAGAATCAATTGTACAACTTAAAAGTTAAAAACATATGGTGTTGTATTAAAAACAAATATGTATCCTATTAATTTAACATCTCTACTTTGTTGTGCTTCGTTTTTATTTTTATTTTTAGAAAAAAATATTTTGACTGTGATTACACTTTTATAGTTTGAAAAGATTATATTTTATATACATGTCATCATAAGATTTAAGTTTTAATGAAAAAACAAAGATAATCTTCTATATAATATCCTTATGACCTAAAGCACAAATTAATCCATCATTTCGTTTTTTATTTTATTCTTCCCCAATGATTCTCTCTCTCTCTCTTCACTAACAAAAATAAAATTAAAAAAAATCAAGTAGATCTCTCTTATTAGATTTTCTCATCTTAGAATCTTCTTCACTAAACTTTGACCCCATGATTACGTAGCATTCTAGCTAGAAAATGAGAAATTCTGGAATATAGGAGGCAAATGAGATGTACAAAATTCTGGAATATAGGAGGCAAATGAGAAATCCAGTTTCTAGCTAGAAAATGAAGATTTAAACCCCTAGCTGGAGAATGAGAGTTCGAAGACTCTAGACAAGAATGTTGCGTTCGAGTCTTTAATTTTGAATATCTAGGAATTTGAGGTCAACTATAATTTAAGGTTTCAAGTAAAATCTGATTCTATTTCTACTAATTCTACATTAATTAATTAAAAGATTGAGCTAAGAAATAATATAGTTCATGATGTCAAATTAGAACTAGATGATGTTAAGCTAAAGATGCTGGAACCACATCCTATGGATGTTGAAGAGCCACAAGAAAAGAGGAAGTTTATTGAAAAGAAAAATGACAACAATGCTATAAATGTAAATATTGATGTGAACTTCTTGATCACATCAATAAATCTGAGAGGAGTGTGACACAATGAAAATCTGCTCTAAAGTACTAACATTATTGGAATGAAGTTGAATGATGCCACGAAGTCAGTTAATCTTTGATAAGTCAGATTCAGTTCATTCAAGAATTGAAGAATGTAATAATCACCCTCACACGTTAAAACTCCATAATTCAGAAGTAATATTCATCAATGGCTATCAAAATTTAGGTTATATGAGTTTAAATAGTTATTGAAAAATTAACCCTAATGGATCTACATCTACTCTTATGGGCTAAACTAACCCACATATAAAACTAACTCAAAAATCATAAACTGAAAAGCCCATAACTTGCACTACCAGAAACTCGCTAAATACCAACGGAATCCCCGACGGCATATTTCTGTCGGTATTTTTCAGTCGAAATTACCGATGGAATATTTCCGTCCGTAATTCAGTCGGTAATTACCGACGGAATATAACCGTTGGTAATTACTGACCAAATTACGGATGAAAAGTTCAGAATTAATGAAAAAAGGGCGGGTACTTGAGGCGGAGGTTTTGGCGGGTGATTTTTCCGACGGAGTCACTGACACGACCAAAAGCTTGATGTCTTTTCCCAAGTGCAGGAGTGTCGAAGTAATAAATAACCCGGCAAGACCGGGGTCGAACCACAGAGAGGTTAATTGTATAAATTATAAATAACAATACAACAACAACAACAATAACAACAATAATAATAATAATAATACTAATAATACTAATAATACTCAGTACGTGGCGTTGTTATACCTGAGAATGATCTAAAAGATCGGGTCACAGGTTTCCAGCCTATATACTGAGTTTATGAAAAGATCAAAGATATATATTATATAATATAGACAGAATGTAAATAATAACAATAATAATAATAATAAAAGCAGAAGATGAAGAAATTAATGAGAACTTTGAGATGAAAGATTAACGTAAGGATTAAACAATGATAAAAACAAATGTCAAGGTTAGAGGATCCACTAATGGTACTTCAAACAAGTATAGTATAAACTCTTATTACTTAGTTGGAAACCACACATAAAGGAGGTTCCAATCAGATTATAAATTATTAACATGATTACATTAGTTATCTTATTCAAATAAAGCTAATACTTGTAAATGTTGGCAGGCATTCATGATTATAACTTATGTTAACAACAAATCAAGTTCCTTTCATAACTCAGGTGTCGGTTAAACCATACAATATGGGCTATGAAAGTGCCAAGTATTTGTTGTACCAAGTGTTATACAACATAAATCTAGATTAACCATTTAACAAGCAAAGTATTAAAAGTAAACAAGATAACAAATATAAAACATGTTAGTATCCAACGTTAATGTCCATGTTAAGTTTATATTATACTTGTTCTTACACCATTAGTGTACCCTTTTCACCTTGACATAATTAACTTAGCTAAACATAATGAAAGAAAGAAACATAAATGAACAAGATAAGAACATAAATGAGAAAAAGGTTAACTAAGCAAAGGAAAGGAAATGAAGTGCATAAACTTGATATTAATGAAAGCAAGACATAAGCAATACAAAGAGAGAAAGCAATAGCATGATCTTGATCTGAACACCAAGATGCCTCAATACATGGTAAGTGCCTCCTTTTATAGGCCAAAATTTGGAACTATTGATTTGTTGACTAATTGATGAGTGGGTGGCCACATCTTGACTAGATAACAATCCTTATCTTCTTGTCTGATCAAGACGTCATTGCTAACATCATAATTTGCCCAGAATCCTCAAGAATGTTCTAGGAAATTGTCTCAGCTTTCCAACAAAAAAAAGATGAGGTCATTTGGACTTCTAGAACTCAAGATATGGGCTGAACACTAAATAGTGTTTGGGCTGCAGGACAGCTTCGGACTTCTTCGTTGTTCCTTCAATTTGGACTTCAAAAAGACCTTTTCAAATCTTGGGCTCCTCATGAAAGTTCTAGGCCTTTGTCTTACCTTTCCATCCATATAAAGTGGACCTAAATCCGAAATCTAGAGCTCCAGATATGATCCAATTACCGAGCAATGTTCTGGTTTGGACTGCACCGACATCTCTTTTCTAAGTTTGGCCATCTCTTTGTCCTTTAACTTTCAATGCTTAAACTCATCAATCAATCCTTTTATTTATGTGATAGTCCTGCATTTAAAATGAGCATTTACCATAAATTAAGGTATCTTATAATATCAAACTTGTTATTATAAAACATGCTTTAGTTAAGGAGTTATTGATACTTCAAGTGCAAAATGATGATATAAAACCTTGATAAACATGCACTTTTAAGTACTAATCAGTCACCGACGGATTCAAAACCTGGGACCCGTACAGGTGACGTGATAGGTTCACCGTCAACAATACCGACGAAATCACCGACGGATTTGAATGCCAGATCTGTACGGGTGACGTGACAAGTGCACCGACAAAAAATACCGACGGAATCACCGATGGATTTGAAAAAGCAAGTCCATGCGGTGACGTGTCGATCCCCCATCACAATTAGCGACGGATTCACCGACGTAGTCACCGACGGTTTTATTCTGTCGGTGAGTCTGTTGTAAAAATTGAATATATGGCCGACATGCTGACACTCTCCTCCCCCTTTTCTCCTTCTTCTTCCTAATCCTAAGTCTCCCCATCTACAAATAACCAGCCCCCCCTCCCCCCAAACAAAAATCTTTCTCATCTCAGCAGTTGTATTTCTTGAAGTTTTGTGGTCACAACATCCGTGTTTTGATTTACCGACGGATTTTATCAATTTTTGTAAGTAATTCTATCTTTTTAAATTTTAACATTTAAATGTCAATTTTATTGTTTTTTTAGTAGATGTACATGTTTTATTGTTATTTCTCAAACAAACTTGTAGTTTATGAATGTATAATTTTATACCTGTTATGGTTTGTTTTAGATTTTGTAAGATTGTATTTGTTTGTAAATTGTTAAAACTTTGTGGAATTACCAAATTACATGTTATGTTTTGAAATAATTAATAGCTTGCTTAATGGGTCCTTTTTAAGTTTTATCGATGGTATTGCAGAGTGGTAATTTCTGTTAATTTATATATATATATATATATATATATTAATTTGTATGGACGTTGATAAATGATAATGAATATTTAATATTTATGAGAAGTTGTGATTGGTTTGTTGGATAATCTCGAGGTAAAGTAATATATTTACAAGTTTATTTACCTAACTTAGTTAATTAATATATACATGATGTCATCATAATTTTATAGAGGTTCGATAGAAGTCATGGATGATCGTTCATGGATGTATCTAGATTCACCCCAAGGATTGCGAAGGATGGATTATTGTAACGGGGTTCAGGGTTTTATTAATTTCGCAACATCTATTCCCAGAAATTTTACTAGAGGCGGTATTAGGTGTCCATGCAGGAAGCGTCAAAATAAAAAGTACATGCATCCAGATGTTGTAATGATGCATCTTCTACATAAAGGGTTTGTGGAGGATTACCAGTGTTGGTATGCACATGGAGAGGTATTTGTTAGTAATAGGAGAATAGGAGAAACGGTGGTTGGGTCAACTTCTAGTGCTAGCAACGTGCATGAAGCGGCAAATGACAACACTAATCCTTACAGAAACATGGTTATGGATGCAATGAGAATGAATCAAGGTAATGTCAGTCAATGTCCAATCGTAGAAGAAGAACCTAATGCAGAGGCAGCTAGGTTTTTTGATTTGTTGAAAGATTCTGATGAATCATTATGGGATGGCTGCACAAACCACAGTAAATTGTCGGTCGTGGCATAGGTGTTCACCATCAAGACAGATCACGGGCTGAGTGAGACCGGGTATGACAAAATTATTGATTGGGAAAGAAGCATTTTACCTGAAGGGAACAGGCTCAAAGAGAACTTATATGCTGCGAAGTCCATGACGAAACCCCTCGGTTTAGGATACCAAAAAATTGACATGTGCCCTAACTTATGCATGTTATACTACCTTGAAAATGCTGAGATGACCGAGTGCATGACATGCGGGCATTCCCGTTATAAACCCAGAACTGGCAGGGAAAAGACTCTAGTGGCGTATAAAAAACTTAGATATTTCCCGATCACACCTAGACTGCAGAGGTTATTCAAGTCATGAAGGGCTGCTGAGCACATGACATGGCACCAAACATATGATGCGGTTGATGGTGTGATGGTGCATCCTTCTGATGGCGAAGTGTGGAAACGCTTTAACAGTGTGCATCTTGACTGTTCAGCTGAATCAAGGAATGCCCGTCTTGGGTTGTGTACAGACGGATTCAACCTATTTGGGTCATTTGTTGCTCCCTATTCTTGTTGGTCGGTCATACTCACAGTTTATAACTTACCACCAAGAATGTGTATGAGGCCGGAGTTCATGTTTTTATCTACTGTCATACCCGGTCCAAGCAGCCTGGGGCGGAATATAGATGTTTGTCTTTGATCGTTGATTGATGAGCTGGCGCAGTTGTGGTCCTCCGGAGCTCTGACTTATGATATATCGAGGAAACAAAATTTTCTTATGAGGGCGGCTTTGATGTGGACTATCAATGATTTTCCAGCTTATGGAATGCTTTCTGGTTGGAGCACACATGGGAAACTCGCATGTCCATACTGCATGGAAAACAACAAGGCATTCACGCTAGCAAACGAAGGTAAAGCTTCTTTTTTTTACTGTCACTGTCGCTTCTTGCCACTTAATCACATGTTCAGAAAGAACAGAAAAGATTTCTTTGTTGGCAGAGTTGAAAAAGATGTTGCATCCCCGCGTCTTTCTGGTGAAGAATTGCATCATGTTGTATCAGAGTACGGTGACATTGTGTTTGGCCTTCAATCAGGGCAAGCTTCGTGTTAGAGAAAAACGCACAATTGCTAGTCTATAAATGGCTTAAGAGTCTGCATTTTTCGGATGGACATGCATCGAACATATCAAGGCTTGTTAACATAGAGGACTGCAAATTGTATGGAATGAAGAGTCATGATTGCCACGTGTTTATGCAAACACTCATCCCATTAGCTTTTCGTGATTTGTTGCCAAAGGGAATATGGGATGCACTGACGGAGATCAATCATTTCTTCAGAGATATATGCTCCAGCAAGTTGAATATTGAGCACATTGAGAGGGTTCAAACGAATATCATCGAGACACTATGCAAACTTGAGATGATATTCTCTCCTTCATTTTTTGACTCAATGGAGCACACTATGTTCTATTTAATTGTGATGAGCTGAGACCATTTATTCAGTAAGTTTATATATGTGTAATACTAATTAAACTTTGTTAGTAAAATATTGGTAATTATATATTGTGAAATCATACACTCATTATCACTTGCAGGCAACATCAACAATATTTGCTCTCCAATAACTCGCAGCTGACCGACTCCCAGATCTTTTAATTACAAGATGAACAATTTGCCACATGGTTCAGAACACATGTAAGCACTATCACAAACTCATTCTAACTTGCAAAATTACTGTACGTATGCATGCCATTACGAGATTCTCGTTCATTTACCGTTTATTGATGTACATTACATGTATACAAGGTTTATCAAATGGGAAGAAGTGCGTCTAAGTCATTGTCTTCACTAAGCCTCGGGCCTAAAAGAAAAGTTAAGTGCTACAACGGGTATTTTGTCAATGGATATGTTTTCCATACTGAAGAATACGGGCTAGAAAGAAAGGCATACAACTGCAGTGTTTGTGTTAAAGGATCCACAAGTAGTGAGTTAGAAGTTGACTACTATGGTAGATTAGAAGAGGTTGTCAAACTACAATATCATACCGAGCAGAATATAGTGTTTTTATTCAAATGCTATTGGTATGACACGACGGACAGAGGAATCAAAGTTGATACGCACCATGGTCTGGTCGAAATCAACTTAAAAGCTAGACTCCGCAACATAAACGATGTCTTTGTTTTCGCAAAGCAATGTCAACAAGTTTATTACACATACACCCCTTCATTTAGAAAGGATCGATCAAGAGTTGATTGGTTGTCCGTTTTAAAAACGAAACCACGGGGTCGTGTCGAGGTTGTTCAGGATGAGAATGAAGAAACAAGTGTGCGGGATGAAGTCTTTCAAGTTAGTGAGTTGGTTGAACCATATCGAGTTGCTCCATCGATTGAATTGGAAGAAAATTCAAATTTTCGTGTTTCCGATGATAGTCTTGTTGATGTTGACGTAGAGGAGTTGAACGTTGTTTTGAGCTCTAGCGGACAAGCAAATGTCGATGAAGAATATGATATCCATATTGAAGATTGCGATGAAGGTGATGACTATTCAATTGATGACGAAGAAGAAGATAATTCTGACTAACTATCAAAACGAAGCCCTGTGTAAAACCCTTTTCTTCATGTAATTTACATTATGGATGATATATTTTGAAACATGAAATATATATTTATTGTTTAAGCATTTTTGCTATTGTTTTGTGCGATAGACAGTTTATCATTGAATTTTTTGTAGGAAGGTAAATAGAAAATACAAATACAACACCTCTTGTACATTGAACAATCACCGATGTCCATACCGACGGACAACAGTCCGTAGGCATCTCACAGAGAGTTCAAAAATAATTACATTGAAATGCCACAATCATCGATGTCCATACCGACGGCCTGTTGTCCGTCGACATCGCACAAAGAGTTCGAAAATAATTACACCGAAATGCCACAATCATCGACGTCCATACCGACGGCCTGTTGTCCGTCGACATCGCACAGAGAGTTCGAAAATAATGACACCGAAATGCCACAATCACCGACGTCCATACCAACGGACTGTTGTCTGTTGGCATCTCATAGAGAGTTCGAAAATAATTACATCGAGATGCCACAATCACCGACGTCCATACCGATGGCCTGTTGTCCGTCGGCATCTCACAGAGAGTTCGAAAATAATTACACCAAAATGCCACAATCACCGACGTATATACCGACGAATTTATCGACGTATATACCTACAGAATTTATCCGTCGGTAAGTTGTCGGTGGGCAACTTTTACCGACAAAAATACTAACGGAATGCGCGAATCCCAAAGGGTGTGAATTGAATGCACCTCTGACCGTGTCAGATTACCGACGGAATCACCGACGAGCCGCAAAAAATTTGGAGGGCAATTAAAAAATTCGATGGGAAATTCAAACTTATCGACGGATTATTTTACATGTTACCAACGGATTTAAAAAATTAATAATATTTTTTTAATCTCTGTCGGTAAATCCGTCGGTAAATCTGCCTATATCTTCCAGCGCCCGCCGCTTCCCCTCATTTTTTCTTCTCCTCCGTTTTTCTTCTCCTCCGCAAGTTTATAATTTTCAGTTTTTTGCTCTCAATCCTTCAAGGCTTTCACCTTGAATCTCTTGCAAGATTTGAATAAAGGTATGTGGTTTTTTCTATTTTATTTTCTTTTATTTTATTTTAGTTGTGGTTGTTTTTATTTTTGTTATTTTGTTGTTTTGGTGTATTTTTTTGTAATGTAGATAAAGTTTTGAATTGGACATATTATTAAGGTATGTATATTTCGTTCCTTTTCTTGATATAGGTTTTTTTTTTTGAATTTTTTGATTGTTTTTTATTGTTGTGTTGTTATAATTGGTATTAGTTAATTTATTGGATATTTGTTGTTAAAGTTGAATTTAACTTAGAATTAGCAATTGACTATGTTAGAAATTAGTAATTTTACTCTATTTTTGCATGATTTGTATTTAATTATTTCCATTGATTTTAATTGTTGGTCTATATTTTTTTAATTTATTGAATATAATTTATTGTTGTATTGCCATATATAACTATTGATTAATTTGTTGAATTAATATTGTTAATGTTGAATTTACCTTAGAATTAGTAATTGCATTTGTTGGAATAATTAGTAATTGCGTATGTTTTTAATTGTTAATTTATATATTTTTTAAATTTATTGAATATATTTTATTGTTGTATTGTCATAATGAATATTTAATAATTTTTTGAATTAATATTGTTAATGTTGAATTTATCTTAGATTTAGTAATTGAATATGTTGGAAGAATTATTAATTTTACTCTAACTTGATGATTTGTGTTTAATTCTTTCTATTTATTTTGAATTTATAGTTTTGTTGTATTGACATAATAATTATTGAATAATTTGTTGAATTGTAATTGTTAATGTAGAATTTACCTTAGGATTAGTAATTGAATATGTTGGAATAATTAGTATAGATTGGGTCAATTGGTTGTGGCTATTGTTAATATTTGCAGGTTTGTGGATTTGGGTAGTATCCAAGTATAGGGGAGGTGCTGCCGAATTTTTTTTAACATTTCAATTGAATTATATAATTATTGATATAAAATTGGTTAGATAATGCAGAGAATGAAAACCAGAGCTTCACGATCACGTACGGTCGCATCTAGTTCGTCTAGGAGCGACGAAGACATTTCCTTAGGTGCCTCTCAAGAAGAGGCACCTACATCACTTGCGCCGCCAGCTGATGTTGCCTCTTCCAGCGATGTTTCATGTCGCAAAAGCGGCGTGCCTTCGCAGCGGAATCAATGGACCCGCAATTACGAGGCACAATGGAAGGACGATCTTTCAATGTAAGTTTGTTAAGGTTTAAATTTTTTTAAAAAAACAAATTTATGAAGTCACTATTTAATTAATTTCAATTCTTTTCAGGTTCACAAACATTGAGGCCGCCCGAGTAATATCATCGGCGTTTAAAGCGTCGATGGAGATTCCATTGTTTCAATGGAGTCATATATCCAGGCATCCTGAATGGATGCCTCAAATGAATGCATGGTTTTCCAGATTTGAGGTTTGTGTTAATATATAATTTTCAGCTTATTTCTAATAAATTCTTAATATAATTGTAAATAAATTATTAAAATTTTTAAAAATTATTTTTTATACACAGAATCGATTCTGCTAGAACGAAGAACATAACAATGTTGTGAGGAGGGTGTGGGAAAATCACGCGGTAACTAGGTAACATCGAAAACAATACAACTTTTTTTTACAAAAAAATTTATGTTTTGAAATGTAATTTTTGATTGCGTTAAGTAGGTTGCGTGATTTTTGGTATGAAGCCCAAAAAAAGGCAAAAAAAACTGAGAGGGATAGGGGGTTCCAAGGCTGGAACGATGTTGTGGTTTGGAGGGATTTCAAACCGATATACATCCCGGAGGATATATGGCCGCACTATCTTGAGCACGTTACGTCTGAGAAGTTCACACGACGCTCACAGTCCGGTGCTGGCAACCGGAATCGGCCAATTCATGGCTTGGTGACAACGCACACCGGCGGCTCCGTTCCATTTGCTGCACATGCGAAACGGATGGTAAGATTAATTTAAATGAAATATATCGTTCAATTAATTTGTTGTTAATAAATTTTTTTCATTATAGGCTACGTCTCTTGGACGTGAGCCGAGCCCTATGGAGTTGTTTGTGGAGACGCACGTGCGGAGTCAAGACCGCCAAAAGGGGGTGCAACAGTTCGTTGACAACTGCGCTCAATATTTTGTGGTATGTTTATTCATCCATTTTATTTTGTAAGTTATTATTATGTTTATTGAATTGAATAAGATGATTACTTTTTTTATTTTCAGGAGACCTATAATAATCGGTTGAGGGAGACATACGGGGACGATCCTTCGACCCATCCGGAATTCGATCCGGATTTGTGGATGGAGGCTGGATCGTCAGGTGCACCCGATAAGAATCGGGTTTACGGGCTCTCCAACACTAGGGCCGACAACTTGCGGACGACCCGTACTACTTCAACCGTCGGGAGCTCCCAATTAGTATCGAGCTCCCAATCTAAGGAGTTCGTGGCCTTGCAGCAAAGGTGCGACCACCTATCAGAATCTTCACAACAAAGAGCGGCCTATGAAGAGCTACATCAAATGGTCATAAACATGTCACAAGGTGGAACATGTGCACCTAATCCAAGTTGGCCGCATAACAGCCAACCTCCTCCTCCTCCTGATCCTCCTTATCCTCCTTTATATTAATTTTTGATAAACATTATTTACATTTAAAATTTCATTTAATGTTTTTTTGAAACATTTCATTTTGTAATGAATATTATTTATCTTTCATTTTTTGTTTTTGATTTTTAATATAAATTTTATTTGCATAATTGGTTTTTATTACCATTAATTTATATCATTTTATATTATGTATTCTAAATAATTAAAATAAAAATAAAAAAACAATTACAAAGGGATTTACCGACGGAATAAATCCGTCGGCATTAGACAGTAGCCGCGACCATCACCAACAAATTTCCAGATGGATAAATTCGGTCGGTGTTTTCATGACTCACCAACAGATTTACCGACGGATTTTAGAACTTACCGACGAATTTACAGACGGTATATTCTGTTGGTATTTCAACAGTTCACCGACTAAGTTACCGACGAAAAGTAACCGTCGGTGAATTGTGATATCACCGACGAAATAACAATCCGTTGGTATTATTGAAGCGGGATTTTTTTTTTGGCGCGCATATTCCGTCTGTAAAAGCGTCGGTAAATGGTTTTTTTGTTTTGCCGACCGATATAGCGACAGAATGGGGAATCACCGATGAAAGGTAAGCCGACGGATGTATTCCGTCGGTAAGTTAGTCGGTAAATATTTTACCGAGGTACTATCAATCACAGACCGACGGAATATTTCCGTCGGTAAAACTATGAATTCTTGTTGTGTTGATCCAAGCAAACATTGGATCCTAGCTGAAAACAAAGTATTAATTAAGCTCAAACAAGCCTTGGGCTGTAGCTAACAAAAATAAAAATAAAACCTATAAGTTCTAAGTCTTTATCTGCCTAATGATCCTAGAAACCATTGTGTAGCTAGGATGAATAAGAAATCATTGTAAGAAAATGATTCTAAAACATTAATATATCCCTACTACACTTGAAAACTATGTTATAGCCTATTAAAGATCCTGTAGAATTAGAAGATCCCAAAAAAAACTGTCACATTCTTGTAAAGGATCATTGCCAAATAGAAAGTCTACAAATAAAATAATAATAATAATAATAAAATTCATACATCTTGTTCTGACCTATATTGCAAGTACTTCCCGAGCTCTGATTCACCTGAAAGTTTACCCCCACATAGAAAAATATCTTTGGAATCATCTGGTAAGGTTTCAGTTCGATCTAATAGCTGAATTTAGAATTATGCCAAAATTCGAATTTAACATTGCTTTGATCTTATTATAAGATTGAACCATATACTAAATCATATCAACAACCAATTTTAATTATATAACTGAATGCTTACTATGAGGATTCTAAAGTTGAACCTAAACCATATAGATATGAACAAGAAAAATGACAATGTTGATGTGAGTTCCTCGGAAAATTTGAATTTAGATATGAGTTCTAATGATGACTATAAAAGAAGATTTTCTAGAGAGTAAACAAATTGACTTGAAGTATAATTCTGACTTGTGATGGTGGCCCAGAGGAAAAGGGGTGGCTATCCAGCGGTGATGGTTGAGTTCGTTTTGATCATCGTTAGTTGGGTTTGCGATGGTGGCGTGAAGGAGAAAGGGTATGAAGTACCATCGATGACGAAGGTCGAAGGCGTGTTGTGCTAGGGGCTGACGTTAGGTGTGTGTGGGTGTGCGATGTTGCTGTTTTGGTTCGTTAAGTTTAGGTAGTCGGATTTTGACAGGAGAAAAGGGTGAGAGTGACAGCTATATTCTTTTTTAATTTAATAGAAAAGTTATAATATTTAATTTATAAGAGGTCCTTAGTTATTAATTTGATTATAATGACAATTATATTTTTATTTTATTTTTTTAAGCGCTTAAATCATTATATAAACTGTTATAAATATTATAAACGTTAGTGTATAAAATTAGATCATTGATCCATACGACGTAGTGAGTTAAATTTTTCTTGAATATAAAAAAAATAGATATTATTAAAAAAATGTAGTAGAAAAAAATTTAAATCTTGTAAGGGTTGACTCGATGTGACCCGATTGATTTTACATGTCAAAAAACAACTTGGATGACCCATAAAAACATAATTTGACTTAAGATTTTTTTTTTCAAGTTGACATCTTTTTTTAACATTAAGATAACAATATATTTGATTGAATTGGATCAATTCGGGTTAACATGTCAAATTCATCACCCGAGTTATGAGACTATGATAACCCCATAAAAAATAAATTATAAAGTCTAATTTCCAATTAGTCCTATGTTGAAAGATGAAATTAAGAAAAAAATCAATTAAAAAAACAAAAAAAAAAACAACTCGAGTTAACTTGTCAAACTTGTGATGCGGGTCAGAAGATCGAGATAACCCCATAGAAAGAAAATAAAAAATAATTACGAAGTTCAATTCCCAATTAGTCCAATGTTGAGGGATGAGACTAAAAAAACATAAAAAAAAAACATAAACCAATTTGTCAAACTCATGACCTAAGTCATGAGACCGAGATAACCTCATATATAAAAAATGATCAAATTTAACTCAGATTAACTTATCAAATTCATGACACTGGCCATGAGACTGAGATCCCCATAAGAGGAAATGAAAACAAACTATCAAGTTCAATTCTTAACCAATCATGTCGACCTCAATATTGAATAATGATATTTATAAAAAAAAATTAACTAAGAAAATGATAACAATGAGTCAAGTAAATATAGGTTAACTTGTTAAGCATTATTTTCAGATTATAAGATCATAATAACTTTATAAAAATCAAATCAAAATAAATCATGAAACTGGAAAAAAATCAATTGAAATAATAATAATTTAGTCAACTGGATTAATTTGCCATACTCATAACCAAGTCATGAGACAAGAACAACCCAATAAAAAGCAAATCCAATATTGAAGGACATAAGATAACATTTAAGAAAGAAAATTATAAAAAATGACTTGATTTAAAGGTTAAAAATATCAAAACTCACGATCTTGATTATAGAACCAAGATATCTCCATATAAAACAAATCAAAATAGATTATGAAGCTTAATTCTCAACCGACCCAATATTAAATGATAAAATTAAAAAAAAATCTCAATTAAAAAAAACATAAAAAAAAAAACTCGAGTCAACTATTCTCCAGTCATGAGACCAAATTAACCTAATAGAAAACAAATAAAACAAATCATGATTTATAATTTCTAATTAACCCAATATTAAAAGATGAGATTAAGAAAAAAAAAATTAAATAAGGAAAAAAAAGCCTTAGCCAACAAGGTTAGTCTGCTAAACTCGTAATCTATATTATAAGAATAAGATAATTTAATAAAAAAATTAATTAAAAAAAAAACACAAATGTTTTCACGCCGAAAACATGTGGGAGAAATACTATTCATTCCTACAGTATTTTCATCGTATCTAGCGGCTTAATACTACGAGTGGAAATATTCCTAATCGTAAACTAAAAAAAATCTTATTCGCCGATCAGATAAAAAAAGATTATAGGTTGTTTGAACTCCTTGTAGCAAGTTTCAATAATATCGTTAAGTTGGACTTGCGTGGCTTCTTTGACAGTGCAGTGCCTGTAGTGCTCGACTCTTTGCCGGCAGTCTTCACTTTTTTGAAACGAGAGTTGGACTTCACCTATTTTGTTCTCCAAGGATTGGGACAGCAACAGAAAGAGGTGAGTTCATTAGGTCTGAAGCTTATCTCTATCGTTAATGTTAATGTGCTAATAATGTTAAACTTAATGTTAATAATGTTGATTAATTAATAATTAGTTAATGTTAATGTATTTTTTTAAATTACCAAGAAAAAGCGTACAAACCTAGTGAATATCAAAGTAATACTTTCCTCTTAAGATATCTAATCCAACCTGGAGAGTTGCCAAAGCAAAGTGGGTGATGTGAATGGTCCAGATTCAAGTGAGCAACAGACAGCATAAATACAGATGTAGGCAATATATCCTGACTTTCAAATCACAAAACGAAGCTTTTCACGAAACGCATCCGCTCTCTACCCTCCAACGGATCATCAATCGAACTGAACCTTTGAAAAAAAGAAAAAGAAAAGGAAAAGGAAAATTGAGGTACGCGATCTCTTTCTCAATTCAATTGTAATTGTAATGGTGTTAATGTGTCACGACTGGAACCAAAGAAGATAGGGGTTAGCACATAATAAAAGGGAATTAATTCAAATGAAGCATAAAAGACAGCGTTGAGAAGAAGCGGCAAGGAATTTAAACATTAGTTAAGCAGGTTGCGTTTCATGCAGCCAGGATAATTCTAAATAAAACTTCTAGAAGCCACGTCTAAAGGTTAGGGAAATGTAAAAGCAAAACAATTATGTTAAATACCCTAAAGAGTGGAACAGAAACCAATCAATTAACAACAGAATTTAGTATTCTCTCCTAATTTCTCTCGTTCCCATTCATTGTGTTTGGAAAAAACCATGCAGGGCGCATGTCATGTTCTTCCTTCCTTCTTCTAACCTTTCTTCCCTTTCCCAGGATCTTTTGATCATCCTCTAAGAAACGTACTCGCAGCAAAGTGATATCAGAGCTTCATCTTTTGGACCTCCACAACATGCCTCCAGAGACTAGATCCCAAGATGTGAGAAGATGTGATGATTCCTTTGAAGCTGCTAACCAAAAAATCGATGGAATAGAAATTAAACTAAATATACAGTCGGATGATCTTGGCCAACTCAAAGCTATGATAAAAGAAATAGCTACTTAGCATATTGCAATAAAACATACCTTACAAACTCTCACTAGAGAGACCAACTCCTCCCAACGGCCCCAGTCCGAGGTGGATTGGAGAAGGTTTGCAAGGATCCTACAGGGTTCACAAGCCCAAGAGGAACTTTCCTACCTTTGAAGGCGAAGATGTGCATAAGTGGTTGTATAAATGCAATCAATATTTTGACCTTAAAGAGATAGTAGAGCCAGATAAGTTGAAGCTAGCATCATACTACCTGGATGGATTGGCATTGTTGATACAGTTCAGCCCTATGATACGATCCAAGTAAGGTCAGATTCAGATTTTGGCGTAAAAAACGCAACAATCCTGGTTTACGGCAACAGTCATAATTCTCAATTCGACCGTTGGATCGGGCTAATATTTTATGTGGACTCTCCAAACATGTTTTACTACCTTGGGTTAAAAATTCAGGTCAATCGGAGTTTGGGAAGGAACCGCAATACTAGTTAACAGAGGCTATATGAATTTTGTTATTTACTTTCATTTGACTTGTGAACTTCCTATTTGGTTAGAATTCTTTTCCTATAAGGACGTGACAACTGGTTTTGGAAATTTCTTAGTTCCACAATGATCTTTAATGAGATGCAATATAATCTACAAGTGTGGCAGTGATTCATTAATGTTTCAGAATCCTTTTCTTATAAGGATTTCTTATTCATCCTAGCTACACAAGGAAATAATGGTTGGATTCGCCAAATCAGAGTTTCTCGGTCAAAGTAGCTTGGGAACAACTAAGAATTCATCATCAGATGGTTGATTGGCATGACATCGTGTGGTTCAAGAATGCTGTCCCAAGACATGCATTTCTTCTTTGGGTGGCTATCCAACGGAAACTCTCAACGCAGGATAGACTTCATCGGTTTGGTATTCATGGTCCCAATAGGTGCTCACTTTGTCTCCGCAATAATGAAGATCACAACCACTTGTTCTTTGAATGCTCCTTTACGAAAGCATTATGGTGGAATGTTTGTGACAGATGCGACATTCCAAGAATGACAAAAAGCTTGGATGAATGGATTCGATTGGCCACTGTCTCTTGGCATGGCAAAAGCTTCGTCAACTTTTCTCGTAGACTGGGTTTCGCAGCTACAGTGTATTGTATCTGGCAAGAACGGAACGCAAGGATCTTTGCAGATGTGTCTAAAGCTTCGAATTTGGTTTTTGATCAAATCGAATGTATCATTCGCGATAAGCTTGTTTTGATGAGGAATGTTCAACAAACAGATGAAAACATAAGGATCCAAAGACTTTGGAGGGTCAATAACATGGACTCTTAATTTGATGTTTAGCTGGTTGTTTTTGTACCCCTAGCATATCTAGTTGGTCTAAGTTTTTGTTTTGTTATGTGGCTAGCCTGTAGCCATTTGTTGGTTTTCGTTTCTGTTCACATTGTAAATCTTGGGTATGCCCATTATATTCTTTGTATCATTTTCTTTTAATACATAAGTCAGCTTACCAAAAAAAAAAAGAAATAATGGTTGGTCGTATTTAATGACAGATTAGTTATTTTTATTATTTTCTTTAATGTCTGGGCTTAATTAAAACTTTGTTTTGAGCTAGGGTCCAAGGCTTGTTTGGATAAGGTTATGGGCTTTTCAGTTTAGGGTTTTGGGCCAATTTTGAGTGGACCTCATATAAGTCCACATAAGGGGTCCATTAGGGTTAATTTTTCAAGAACTATTTAAACTCATGTAAGCCAAATTTTCGGCAGCGTGAATGATCATTATTCTGAATTTTTCAGTTTTAACGTGTGAGAGTGATTCTTGCATTCTTCAGTTCTTGAACAAACTAAATCTAACTTATCGAAGATTAACTAACTTCGTGGCGTCATCGAAAATAATAAAAATAACTAATTTGTCATTAAATACCACCAGCCCTTCTTTCCTTGTGTAGCTAGGATGAATAAAGAATCCTTATAAGAAAAGGATTCTGAAAAATTAATGAATCACTGCCACACTTGTAGATTATATTGCGGCTCATTAAAGATCCTTGTGGAACTAGGAAATTTCCAAAACCAGCTGCCACATCCTTGTAGGAAAAGAATCATAACCAAATAGGAAGTCCACAAGTCAAATGGAAGTAAATAACAAAATTCGTACAACCTCTGATTACCAGCATTGCGGTTCCTTCCCGAACTCCAATTGACCTGAAATGTTAACCCAAAGTAGTAAAACATGTTTGGAGAGTCCACATAAAATATTAGCCCGATCCAACGGTTGGATTGAGAATTATGACTGTTACCGTAAACCTGGATTGTTGCGCTTTTTACGCCAAAATCTAAATCTGACCTTACTTGGGTCGTATCATAAGGCTGAACCGTATCACCCTCTATTTTATCATGAAGTGTGAATCAATATTTTGGATCCTAAAGTGACATTTATAATTTTTAAGACACTAAAAGGTAAATAATTTTACAATAAAAAAAGAAATGAAAGAAATGCAAGTTAAATTGGCTATTATTGTCTATAAACACAGGCAGATTATTACTCTTTCCGAAGAAAATCATAAACATTATCATTATGAGTAGAATGACGCCACAAAACCAGTTAATCTTCGATGAGTCAGATTCAGTTCGTTCAAGAACTGAAGAATGCAAGAATCACTATCACACGTTAAAACTAAAAAAATCAGAATAATAATCATCAAAGCTACCAAAATTGTGGCTTACATGAGTTTAAATAGTTCTTGAAAAATTAACCCTAATGGACCTCTTATGTGGACTTATATGAGGTCCACTCAAAACTGACCCGAAACCCTAAACTGAAAAGCCCATAACCTGATCCAAACAAGCCTTGGACCCTAGCTCAAAACAAAGTTTTAATTAAGCCCAGACATTAAAGAAAATAATAAAAATAATTAATCTGTCATTAAATACCACCAGCCCTTCTTTCCTTGTGTAGCTAGGATGAATAAGGAATCCTTATAAGAAAAGGATTCTGAAAAATTAATGAATCACTGCCACACTTGTAGATTATGTTGCGGCTCATTAAAGATCATTGTGGAACTAGGAAATTCCCAAAACCAGCTGCCACATCCTTGTAGGAAAAGAATCCTAACCAAATAGGAAGTCCACAAGTCAAATGGAAGTAAATAACAAAATTCGTACAGTCTCTGTTGACCAGTATTGCGGTTCCTTCCCGAACTCCGATTGACCTGAAATTTTAACCCAAGGTAGTAAAACATGTTTGGAGAGTCCACATAAAATAGTAGCTCGATCCAACGGTCGGATTGAGAATTATAATTGTTGCCGTAAACCTGAATTGTTGCGCTTTTTACGCCAAAATCTGAATCTGACCTTACTTGGGTCGTATCATAGGGCTGAACCGTATCAGAGGGGGGGATCTTTTTCTTTTTTTTTATTCAAAGTATTTTGATTTTGTTAATCTACTTTCTTAGTCAGCAGAATTCTCTCTAGCTTTTTTGGATTGTTATCGTTATTGTTGTTGTCATCGTCGTTGGCAGAGGAGAGAAACCTGAATTAGATTTAATTTAATTTATTTTTTGTTTCAGCAGAAATGGAGCAGGCCGAACTGACTACAGTGTAGGTTGGTGATCTCATCACTTGTTTTACACCAATTTATTTCTTATTTGCTTTCAGAATTTCAAGGTTTTTATTTATTTATTTAGGTTCTGAAGAGGGATATCCCATGGGAGACATACATGGTGACCAAGCTAATTTCCGGGACAGATCTTCAACTTTTAAGGCAGTATGATAATAGACCTGAAAGTTATAGGGCACTCATCGTCCATTTTCTTTTATGCATTATGTTTTCTATGTATATATGTTTAGGACCTGAATGCTAAAGTCACTTTATTGTTTATATTCAAACTATGCAGGATGGTCCAGCTTATGTTCGGGTATTTGTTACCATATTAATTGACATTTTTAAGGAAGAAATGGTTGAATATGTTTTGGCTTTAATTGATGAAATGCTTACAGGTATTATTGTTGACAAGTTTATATTCCTGCCTGTAATTGTATGTTTGTTTGTCAACTTATTTTTCATCTCTTTTTGCAGCAAACCCAAAAAGAGCCAGATTATTCCATGATTGCTAATGATGGTTCTTATGAACCTTTCTTAAGTTGAGTATTCATTTATAGTTTCTTTCACTATAATTGTTCAGGTTAGCTTGACATTTTTGTCTGAGTTTGTTTTCCTTGCATTTTGCAAAAAAAAAAAATTCTGCAATGTTCATGTTGTATAGGGATGCTGTGGAATCACAAAGTTCTCTTCTTAGTTTCAATATTATTATACTCAAGTTGTTAATTCTATATTATTAGTTATTTCAAAAACCATTTAAAGCTTTAAACTACATCATAACAAATGAGACTAGTATGGTAAGATGTTATACTTGGCTCTTACATATCTTGATCGTAAGACATTTACGGCCTGTAATGCTAGCATTTTCAAGAATAACATCAATGACTTTAATCATCATCAATGGACTGACATTTACTTTGAGATATAGAAGAGCATGTATCATAAGTTGTAAAAATTAGGTTAAAATTTCAGGTCAATCATAGAGTTCGAGAAGATCTTATAATACAGGCTAGTAGATGCAATATGAATTTTGTTATTTGTTGTCTTTTATCTTGTAGACTATCTATTTGAAGAAGATTCTTTTCCTGATAATGTAAGGATATTTAATAGCTAATTTTGAGAGATTTCTTAATTATACAAGGACTCTTGATGACAGAAATAAAGGTTTCATTGTGTGGTAGGGATTATTTAATAAAATTCTAGCTACAAAAGAAAACCTTCTAGTCACTAATAAAGGGAAATCAACCTCATTATTATTTCTCCATTTTTTTCAAGGATTTCCTAACATACAAGGTTTATTATGGGCAGCTACTTAAGGGAAACAAATTAGTAATTAAATTCAAATGTTTCGTATCATAAATAATATATTCTAGACATTTTCGCTGCTTGTTAAGCTGCTGATATTTTCTCACCTCTTCTTTCTCTTCATCCCTTTCCTTTAGCCTCTCATCCAAGTACAGAACAATTGTAATTATTTGCTTTATTTCATTCCTTCGTTACCAAAAAAAATAAAATTATACACGCTGAAAACAACCTCAAAAGAAAACCCAACTCAACTATCCCTCAACCCCCAAGAACAACAACAACAACAACAACAAGTTGAAGAGCCACTCAGGACAAAATTAACATAAAAAGACTAAAACTAATCAAACGCAAAGGGGAGAAAAAAACATAAGCCAGAAATAATACAATAAGAACATAAACACAGTCAAGGAGGAACTGAAAAATTAAAAAAAGAATAAAGAATATAGAAGAAGTAGGAACTAACAAAACGAGTAGGCTTGAACCAACCAAGCACCAATAGAAAAAACATTCATTACACAACAAAAATAAATAAGGCAATATCAAAGTACAAAAAACAACAAAATCTACAGCAAGCACAATCAAGAAAGCAATCATATTTGTTAACTCTAAGCAGCGAAAAAACCCAAGCAACAAAAAAAATCATAGTGCAATGCACAACAACCAAAAAAAGAGCAAAAATGATCCACTTCAACTAAAACACCAAGCTAGAGGTAACAAAAACATGTCCAAACCAATTATGAAAGCTATTAAAAATTAAATGTACAAACACAAATACAAAAATCATCAAAGTCTGTCCCATTAATCATTGTACCAAAAATCATTCGACAAAAATGGTTTTTTCCGAAGCGCACCTTCAACCCAACAAAACAATTAAATCATTAGAAAACAAAAAACATCAAATCTGACAAACATCTTTGAAAAACAATTAACCAAACAACTCTCAAAACCTTAAATGAACACCTTACATGCAACTCATGAGAAAGACAGAACTAACAAAGAAAAGGCCCTATTAAGGTCCCAGACCAACAAGTAGAGCCTAAGCAGAATTTAATCGTCAAATAAGGATTTTGATCATAATATTTTCTCCTAACAAGTGGTTTCTAATAAATTAAAATTGGTTCTAAGAAACAATTACGGTAGGTAGAGTTATTTTAGTTGTTACAAGGTCAACAATACAATTTAGAAAGGTTGGAAACATTGATGAGAATCAGCAACAAAACAAACAAAAAATCAGGTAAGTGCTAATGCGTGATTCAGGGTCTAAATATTTCCAAACAAGTATTAACATGTCTCGCCAGTGATGGGAAATTTTGCTTGTTAGGGAGCACAAGTAATACATTTATTTAGCAAGAGCAATATGGCCACACAAATAGTGTCTTGAATTATGTTTCATACGTGTTCTTGTTTCATAATCTTAGGAAAAAAAATGAAAGTTACATGAAAGTCATAATAAACATAATCATGAATGCTAAGGTCCTTACTATTTATGCTAAGAAAAAAGCTTATGCAATAGGTGTCTCACATTAAGTTAAAACTTCCAGCCATTTTACCTAAGAAAAGCATCATAAGAAAAATTTTAAGGTCAGTCAAACTCCAAGTATTTAAAGGTAACAAAGTACCCAAAAAGACGTATTAGAAATATTTAACATGAATGTATGGTATGACTGATTTATTGTATTCTTGAGAGGAGTTGCATCTTATTATGTGGATTAAATATTCTATGCACTTTCAACATTTGGAGAAACTGACGATAACTTAATTATTCATATTCAAAATGTGGTTGATAGAGTAAGACTATGAGTACAACATAAATGTTTGGCAACAAAATAGAGCTATGCTGCACAACAAGATAATATATACATTTTCCCATCACTATTGGTTCGTACATAACCCCTTAAATTTGCAACCATCCACAGTCTAGACAACATGAAATCAATTAGTTAGAGATCATATCATGACAGAATCATAACTTAGCATCATTGAATGACTCGAACTTATCAAAAGGTGAGTTAACAACATGATTAATACTAAGAGTGAAAAAAAGATAAATCTACACAAGCCCAAAGTAGCATTCAGGACCTCTTTAACCCAATGAATCTAATGCCTTAATGAAATGGGAGATTCAATGATCAGCAATGTAAAACCATTTTTCCTTCCCGTATTTATCAGCAAGTACAAGGGTATAAATTTAGATTTACTTCCTAATAAATCTACACAAGATCAACGCGGCTTCTTGTACCTCATCTGCCCAGCAAATCTATTGCTTGAATGAAATGGGATGTTCATTGACTAAAAATTTAAAAATGTTTTTATTTCTCATAGTTATCAATTAATATGAGGGTAGAAAATTGGTAGAAAATTCCATATACATTCTCTCTATTTTATGTTTGTTTTTATTTCTAATCTAGCAATATATCATAAGAACATTTTAATTTTTCTATTTATCAATAGCATATTTTTAATACCAAGCAGAAAGAGCACTTAATTGAATCTTTGGGCTTAACCTTTTCTCTAGAGAGCAACCATAGATCCCATAGCATTTTTAATCCTAGGAAAAAATAGCTTGTTTTAAATGTAAATTCACGGGGAAATTTTCCATGCTTGTAACAACATTGCTGAAATCATGGATACACCGTGTTATAAGACCATCATCAGAACTTAAAAGCTAATCTTTCCAACACCATCATCTAATAAGGTGCAACTTTAAGATGACTAACCTGGATGTGATCTTTTGCCGCATAAAACATGAGTTCTTCAAGGTTTTTTCCACCATGATCGTGACCATTAGGGTACAGAAGAATCAATTACCATTTAAGAGAGTTGTTGTAGCCATAAATATACAGGAATGAAAGATTGTAAAGTATTACACCTTTACAAACCAAAAAGCACATTCAACCAATTAAGCACTTCCAGAAAAGATCCTTAAAAAATGACTTTTAAGGAAAAAAAACGATCACCTAATAAATGGAAAAACATGCAATTATTTCTAAGATAATCCAATCAAACATCAGAAGGATGAGGCAGGTTTGGTATATGATCGTGCCAAATGAGGCACCAAATCTGTAAGAGATTAGCACAGAGAAGTGCATCGTAGATTGTACCGGTGAGCAATAGAAAGATGATAGAAAATAACTGATAAAACCAACCACGCCGACTACAGATCCACACCAGCACAACAAAGAAAATAAAAATATTCCTGAACATTAGGTTTCATAAACAACAACAAACCAACATGGAAGCACAAAAACAAATCTTTTCTAGATGGACAACCAAAACAGTAATGAAATATATATTATAAAACATCCTAATAAAAAATGAATGAAATTGGTTGATCTATGTGATCAAAATATTCACAAAGAACAACATGTAGACTGAGCACTTTCGAATAAGAAAAGAGTAATCAGGTTTCCTTTCATCTTTTGAGGGTCGGGAGGGATGAAGAAAATAGAGAAAAAAATTGTACAAAGCACTTCTCAAAGAAAATTATGCCATAGTTTGACTTTTTAAACTACTTAAAGAAAATTATGCCTCACGGCAGAACAACTAATTCAAAAGAAATTATGGAGCATTGTGGGAGAAGATTTGTAACGATAAAGATAAAATTATATGTTAGAAGAAGAAAAAAATTAACATAAAAATCAGGATCCTTCTCCTTTCATAATAAGATCTAAACCATTATTTACACTCCATACCTCGGAAAAGAAAAGGAAGTAGGTTATGAAGTATTACTCGGATGCCATTGTCACAATTATCAACACAATATCAATGAAAGCAGATAAAACTTGATGTCCTGCACATCCCTGTTAAATAACAACAATTATTAGAATACAAACTTAAAAGGGTGACATTGAGAAAATACCTTACTCTCATAGATTGGAAATGAGAGTGTATGATGAAACATACATGAGTAGTTGATGTCTGTCATAATTGCATAGGTTGTGGAAGAGATCACATAATACAAAACGAATGGCTACTAAAGAAACGTATTGTAAGCCCATAACAAAATTTTGATATCAATTAACTCCAATAAAAGTTTATTGAAAAGGACACCAACAAAAACAAATCAAGGACATGATCACTCAATAATGAAAAAAAAATATTATTGTCAGGTCCGTTATCTCCAACTGTAGAAGACACTTATAAGAGAAAGCATAGGGTAGCTCAATTTAAATGGATCAAGCAAAAGTCAAATAAATTGATGAAACAAAGAAAGCACAAAAGAAAATTAATAAATTAACCAAGATCCAATCAGTTCCTGAAAACAAGGAACAACAACAAAGAAATGCATCCCTCATCCCCATCTTGATCCTCGCTCCCCCACTTTTAACTCCCATAAGGTGCACACAGTGTTAACATTTCTAGAATTTCATGATTTTAAAAGGATTACACACAAACACATGTATGATGACAAAGTGATTATATATATATTAAATGACCATACTTTTAATAAAAGACAGATTTATGGAACTACGATGCTTTCTCGGCATGAATCTCGGTACGCTAGATTACATGATGGACAATTTATTACAGAAGATGCAGGAATTATACATTTTATAGGAAGTAGTTTCTGATCCAGTTACATTTCTCTAGTTTTTGATGACTTTGTACACTATTTACTTCTTTAAGTATGTAAGATATGGATCTTAAGCAATGGTCAAAACATTTGGTCTCTCTGCTTGGTTATATAGGTCAAACATCCACGAATCAAATCATGTAATCCATCAGATGCACAAACAAAAATCATCATCCATTGTTGCTAGGGACATTCTCATTTCAGTAAATGCATTTTATTCTCTTGGCTATGGCTATGTCTATGACTAAATGTCCTTGATGGAGAGAAAATATACCTTTAATGATATTAAAGGGGTCTTGCTGAGCTCAAAGCATGCTGGTGGCAAATACCTAAAATTATAAAAGAAGAAAACGGGATCAAAATTTTGCCCATATAGCTAATCTGGAGAAGATTTATCAAGAGAGTAGGAAATAATTGTCTAGGAAATTACTGCAAGTGCATTTATTTCTTGAAGCAAAAGATCAAACATTTACAACATCCAAAATCACAGATGACAAATTTCAGAGTTACTTGCCAATAAGTTCCAGCTCCCTGAGATGTAAGTTCCATTCCCTAGGATCCAACATATTCCTCCACTATCTTGCTAAGATCAAAATCAGTAACTTTTGCGATACCGAATTCATCAAAAAGAACATTCCCAGGCTTCAGATCATAATGAATAATCTTTTGTGCTCTCTTATTCAAGTATACAAGGCCTTGAAATATCTGGACAATAATGATCCTAGCTACTCTTTCAGGTAATACAGGAGTGCCTATGCATCAAGATCTTTACCTGCAGAACACTCTCTTTCGCAGGGCGAGTACAACTGATTAACTCAGTTTTATTCTCCATCCAGGTCTATTGGGCATCTCTATTCCTATTACCTGGGCAAGTAGTGAAAAACGTTGAGCAAATTATGAGATCATTTCTTTGGTCAGGTTCAGATATGAGCACTACTAGGGCTAAAGTGGCTTGGGATCAGGTATGTCTTCCAAGAAAGGAGGGGGGGCTAGGCATAAAAAGGATAACAGAATGGAACAAGATTGCCTTGTTGAAACACATTTGGAACTTGTGCAATGACTCGGATGGCTCAATCTGGTCTACTTGGATCAGATCCAATCTGTTGCGAGGTAGGAATTTCTGGACAATCAAGGCGCCAGGAAGCTGCTCTTGGGCTTGGGGAAAGATTCTAAAGCTCAGATCCTTAGCATGGCCGAAGATGAAGCACATTATCGGAGATGGAATGACAACCTCTCTATGGTTTGACAATTGGCATCCTCACAGCCCGCTCGCTGATACTTACGGTGAACGATTCATCTATGATTCAGGTATGGAACACAATGCGAGAGTGAACGTGCTGATTAATAACTTAGAATGGAGAATTCCTATCACTCATGCTATTGGCTGGCACCCCATTATAGAAGCTATTCCTTCCACATCTACTCCTAAGGGGCAAAAGGATGAGATTGTTTGGTTGGATTCGCCAAATCAGAGTTTCTCGGTCAAAGTAGCTTGGGAACAACTAAGAATTCATCATCAGATGGTTGATTGGCATGACATCGTGTGGTTCAAGAATGCTGTCCCAAGACATGCATTTCTTCTTTGGGTGGCTATCCAACGGAAACTCTCAACGCAGGATAGACTTCATCGGTTTGGTATTCATGGTCCCAATAGGTGCTCACTTTGTCTCCGCAATAATGAAGATCACAACCACTTGTTCTTTGAATGCTCCTTTACGAAAGCATTATGGTGGAATGTTTGTGACAGATGCGACATTCCAAGAATGACAAAAAGCTTGGATGAATGGATTCGATTGGCCACTGTCTCTTGGCATGGCAACAGCTTCGTCAACTTTTCTCGTAGACTGGGTTTCGCAGCTACAGTGTATTGTATCTGGCAAGAACGGAACGCAAGGATCTTTGCAGATGTGTCTAAAGCTTCGAATTTGGTTTTTGATCAAATCGAATGTATCATTCGCGATAAGCTTGTTTTGATGAGGAATGTTCAACAAACAGATGAAAACCTAAGGATCCAAAGACTTTGGAGGGTCAATAACATGGACTCTTAATTTGATGTTTAGCTGGTTGTTTTTGTACCCCTAGCATATCTAGTTGGTCTAAGTTTTTGTTTTGTTATGTGGCTAGCCTGTAGCCATTTGTTGGTTTTCGTTTCTGTTCACATTGTAAATCTTGGGTATGCCCATTATATTCTTTGTATCATTTTCTTTTAATACATAAGTCAGCTTACCAAAAAAAAAAGGTTAGACAAGCGTCCTGTTTTGGAGGTTCAATTCGGCCGCAAAGGGTTTGGGTACCTATACTTAAGAGAACAACCTATAAATTTATATTCGGTGTTATCTTATTGGATTACTAGATATTGAGTTTGATGTCATTTCGAGATCGTTTGCTACGGGTTTCAATCCGGGTACGTAAAAGGTTAGATATGCGTCCTGTTTTGGAGGTTCAATTCGGCCGCAAAGGGTTTGGGTACCTAGACATAAGAGAATGACGTATAAATTTATATTTTGTGTTGTCATAGTATTGTAATAGTAAAAGTTGAATTTTAGGTCATTCGGTCCGGGTTTCAATCCTGGTATATAAAAGGTTAGATATGCGTCCTGTTTTGGAGGTTCAATTTGGCCGCAAAGGGTTTGGGTACCTAGACTTAAGAAAACAACCTATAAATTTATATTCGGTGTTGTCATCATATTGGATTACTAAATATTGAGTTTGAGGTCATTTGAAGATCGTTTGGTACGGGTTTCAATCCTGGTACGTAAAAGGTTAGATTTGCATCCTGTTTTGAATGTTCATTTCGGCCGCAAAGGCTTTGGGTACCTAGACATAAGAGAACGACCTATAAATTTATATTCGGTGTTGTCATTATATTGTAAAAGTTGAATTTTAGGTCATTTGGAGATTGTTTGGTCCGGGTTTCAATCCTGGTAGGTAAAAGGTTATATATGTGTCCTGTTTTGGAGGTTCAATTCGGTCGCAAAGGGTTTGGGTACCTATACTTAAGAGAACAACCTATAAATTTATATTCAGTGTTTTCATCTTATTGGATTACTAAATATTGAGTTTGATGTCATTTCGAGATCGTTTGGTACGGGTTTCAATCCTGGTACGTAAAAGGTTAGATATGCGTCCTGTTTTGGAGGTTCAATTCGGCCGCAAAGGGTTTGGGTACCTAGACTTAAGAGAACGACGTATAAATTTCTATTCGGTGTTGTCATCATATTGTAATACTAAAAGTTGAATTTTAGGTCATTTGGAGATCGTTTGGTCTGGGTTTCAATACTAGTACGAAAAAGGTTAGATTTGTGTACTGTTTCGGAGGTTCAACTCGGCCGCAAAGGGTTTGGGTACCTAGAAATAAGAGAACGACCTATAAATTTATATTCGGTGTTGTCATAGTATTGTAATACAAAAAATTGAATTTTAGGTCATTTGGAGATGTTTTGGTCCGGGTTTCAATCCTGGTAGGTAAAAGGTTAGATATGCGTCCTGTTTTGGAGGTTCAATTCGGCCGCAAAGGGTTTGGGTACCTAGACTTAAGAGAACGACGTATAAATTTCTATTCGGTGTTGTCATCGTATTGTAATACTAAAAGTTGAATTTTAGGTCATTTGGAGATCGTTTGGTCCGGGTTTCAATACTAGTATGAAAAAGGTTGGATTTGTGTACTGTTTCGAAGGTTCAACTCGGCCGCAAAGGGTTTGGGTACCTAGAAATAAGAGAACGACCTATAAATTTATATTCGGTGTTGTCATCCTATTGCAATACTAAATATTGAATTTGAGGCCATTTGGAGATCGTTTGATCCGGGTTTCAATCCTAGTACGTAAAAGGTTAGATTTGCGCCCTATTTTGGATGTTCATTTCGGCCGCAAAGGGATTGGGTACCTATACATAAGAGAATGACCTATAAATTTATATTCGGTGTTGTCATCTTTTTTCAATACTAACTATTGAATTTGAGGTCATTTGGTCTGTGTTTCTATCCTGTACGTAAAAGGTTACTTTTGTGTCATGTTTTGGAGGTTCAATATGGCCGTACAGGGTTTGGGCACCTAGAAATAAGAGAAGGACCTATAAATTTATATTTGGTGTTGTTATCCTATTGCAATACTAAATATTGAATTTGAGGTCATTTGGAGATCGTTTGGTCTGTGTTTCTATCCTCGTACGTAAAAGGTTATTTTTGCGTCATGTTTTGGAGGTTCAATATGGCCATAAAGGGATTGGGTACCTAGACATAAGAGAACGACCTATAAATTTATATTCGGTGTTTTCATCGTATTGGAATACTAAATGTTGAATTTCAGGCAATTTGGAGATCGTTTGGTCTGGGTTTCAATATTGGTACATAAAAGGTTAGATTTGCGATTTGTTTTGGTGGTTCGTTTTGGCCGCAAAGGGATTGGGTACCTAGTTATAAGAGAACGATGTATAAATTTATATTCAGTGTTTTCATGGTATTGCAATACTAAAAGTTGAATTTTAGGTCATTTGGAGATCGTTTGGTCCGGGTTTCAATCCTGGTATGTAAAAGGTTAGATATGCGTCCTGTTTTGGAGGTTCAATATGGCCGTAAAGGGTTTGGGTACCTAGAAATAAGAGAACGACCTATAAATTTATATTCGGTGTTTTCATCGTATTGGAATACTAAATGTTGAATTTCAGGCAATTTGGAGATCGTTTGGTCTGGGTTTCAATATTGGTACATAAATGGTTAGATTTGCGATTCGTTTTGGTGGTTCGTTTTGGCCGCAAAGGGATTGGGTACCTAGTTATAAGAGAACGATGTATAAATTTATATTCAGTGTTGTCATGGTATTGCAATACTAAAAGTTGAATTTTAGGTCATTTGGAGATCGTTTGGTCCGGGTTTCAATCCTGGTATGTAAAAGGTTAGATATGCGTCCTGTTTTGGAGGTTCCATATGGCCGTAAAGGGTTTGGGTACCTATACATAAGAGAACGACCTATAAATTTATATTCGGTGTTGACATAGTATTGTAATACTAAAAGTTGAATTTTAGGTCATTTGGAGATTGTTTGGTCCGGGTTTCAATCCTGGTAGGTAAAAGGTTAGATATGGGTCCTGTTTTTGGAGGTTCAATTCGGTCGTAAAGGGTTTGGGTACCTATACTTAAGAGAACAACCTATAAATTTATATTCGGTGTTTTCATCTTATTGGATTACTAAATATTGAGTTTGATGTCATTTCGAGATCGTTTGGTACAGGTTTCAATCCTGGTAAGTAAAAGGTTAAATATGCGTCCTGTTTTGGAGGTTCAATTCGGCCGCAAAGTGTTTGGGTACCTAGACATAAGAGAACGACGTATAAATTTATATTTTGTGTTGTCATAGTATTGTAATAGTAAAAGTTGAATTTTAGGTCATTTGGTCCGGGTTTCAATCCTGGTATATAAAAGGTTAGATATGCTTCCTGTTTTGGAGGTTCAATTCGGCCGCAAAGGGTTTGGGTACTTATACTTAAGAGAACAACCTATAAATTTATATTCGGTGTTGTCATCTTATTGGATTACTAAATATTGAGTTTGATGTCATTTCGAGATCGTTTGGTACGGGTTTCAATCCTGGTACGTAAAAGGTTAGATATGCGTCCTGTTTTGGAGGTTCAATTCGGCCGCAAAGGGTTTGGGTACCTATACTTAAGAGAACAACCTATAAATTTATATTCAGTGTTTTCATCTTATTGGATTACTAAATATTGAGTTTGATGTCATTTCGAGATCGTTTGGTACGGGTTTCAATCCTGGTACGTAAAAGGTTACTTTTGTGTCATGTTTTGGAGGTTCAATATGGCCGTACAGGGTTTGGGCACCTAGAAATAAAAGGTTAGATATGCGTCCTGTTTTGGAGGTTCAATTCGGCCGCAAGGGTTTGGGTACCTATACTTAAGAGAACAACCTATAAATATATATTCGGTGTTGTCATTGTATTGTAATACTAAAATTTGAATTTTAGGTCATTTGGAGATTGTTTGGTCCGGGTTTCAATCCTGGTAGGTAAAAGGTTAGATATGTGTCCGGTTTAGGAGGTTCCATTCGGTCGCAAAGGGTTTGGGTACCTATACTTAAGAGAACAACCTATAAATTTATATTAAGTCTTGTCATCTTATTGGATTACTAAATATTGAGTTTGATGTGATTTCGAGATCGTTTGGTACAGGTTTCAATCCTGGTACGTAAAAGGTTAGATATGCGTCCTGTTTTGGAGGTTCAATTCGGCCGCAAAGTGTTTGGGTACCTAGACATAAGAGAACGACGTATAAATTTATATTTTGTGTTGTCATAGTATTGTAATAGTAAAAGTTGAATTTTAGGTCATTTGGTCCGGGTTTCAATCCTGGTATATAAAAGGTTAGATATGCGTCCTGTTTTGGAGGTTCAATTTGGCCGCAAAGGGTTTGGGTACCTAGACTTAAGAGAACAACCTATAAATTTATATTCGGTGTTGTCATCTTATTGGATTACTAAATATGGAGTTTGATGTGATTTCGAGATCGTTTGGTACGGGTTTCAATCCTGGTACGTAAAAGGTTAGATATGCTTCCTGTTTTGGAGGTTCAATTCGGCCGCAAAGGGTTTGGGTACCTAGACATAACAGAACGACGTATAAATTTATATTTTGTGTTGTCATAGGATTGTAATAGTAAAAGTTGAATTTTAGGTCATTTGGTCCGGGTTTCAATCCTGGTATATATAAGGTTAGATATGCGTCCTGTTTTGGAGGTTCATTTTGGCCGCAAAGGGATTGGGTACCTAGAGATAAGAGAACAACCTATAAATTTATATTCGGTGTTGTCATCTTATTGGATTACTAGATATTGAGTTTGATGTCATTTCGAGATCGTTTGGTACGGGTTTCAATCCTGGTACGTAAAAGGTTAGATATGCGTCCTGTTTTGGAGGTTCATTTCGACCGCAAAGGATTGGGTACCTAGACATAAGAGAACGACCTATAAATTTATATTCGGTGTTGTCATAGTATTGTAATACTAAAAGTTGAATTTTAGGTCATTTGGAGATTGTTTGGTTCGGGTTTCAATCCTGGTAGGTAAAAGGTTAGATATGTGTCCAGTTTTGGAGGTTCAATTTGGCCGCAAAGGGTTTGGGTACCTAGACTTAAGAGAACAACCTATAAATTTATATTTTGTGTTGTCATCATATTCGATTACTAAATATTGAGTTTGAGGTCATTTGAAGATCGTTTGGTACGGGTTTCAATCCTGGTACGTAAAAGGTTAGATTTGATCCTGTTTTGAATGTTCATTTCGGCCGCAAAGGCTTTGGGTACCTAGACATAAGAGAACGACCTATAAATTTATATTCGGTGTTGTCATAGTATTGTAATACTAAAAGTTGAATTTTAGGTCATTTGGAGATTGTTTGGTCCGGGTTTCAATCCTGGTACGTAAAAGGTTAGACATGTGTCCTGTTTTGGAGGTTCAATTCGGCCGCAAAGGGTTTGGGTACCTATACTTAAGAGAACAACCTATAAATTTATATTCGGTGTTGTCATTTTATTGGATTACTAGATATTGAGTTTGATGTCATTTCGAGATCGTTTGGTACGGGTTTCAATCCGGGTACGGAAAAGGTTAGATATGCGTCCTGTTTTGGAGGTTCAATTCGGCCACAAAGGGTTTGGGTACCTAGACATAAGAGAACGACGTATAAATTTATATTTTGTGTTGTCATAGTATTGTAATAGTAAAAGTTGAATTTTAGGTCATTCGGTCCGGGTTTCAATCCTGGTATATAAAAGGTTAGATATGCGTCCTGTTTTGGAGGTTCAATTTGGCCGCAAAGGGTTTGGGTACCTAGACTTAAGAAAACAACCTATAAATTTATATTCGGTGTTGTCATCATATTGGACTACTAAATATTGAGTTTGAGGTCATTTGAAGATCGTTTGGTACGGGTTTCAATCCTGGTACGTAAAAGGTTAGATTTGCATCCTGTTTTGAATGTTCATTTCGGCCGCAAAGGCTTTGGGTACCTAGACATAAGAGAACGACCTATAAATTTATATACGGTGTTGTCATAGTATTGTAAAAGTTGAATTTTAGGTCATTTGGAGATTGTTTGGTCCGGGTTTCAATCCTGGTAGGTAAAAGATTAGATATGTGTCCTGTTTTGGAGGTTCAATTCGGTCGCAAAGGGTTTGGGTACCTATACTTAAGAGAACAACCTATAAATTTATATTAAGTCTTGTCATCTTATTCGATTACTAAATATGGAGTTTGATGTGATTTCGAGATCGTTTGGTACGGGTTTCAATCCTGGTACGTAAAAGGTTAGATATGCTTCCTGTTTTGGAGGTTCAATTCGGCCGCAAAGGGTTTGGGTACCTAGACATAACAGAACGACGTATAAATTTATATTTTGTGTTGTCATGGGATTGTAATAGTAAAAGTTGAATTTTAGGTCATTTGGTCCGGGCTTCAATCCTGGTATATAAAAGGTTAGATATGCGTCCTGTTTTGGAGGTTCAATTCGGCCGCAAGGGTTTGGGTACCTATACTTAAGAGAACAACCTATAAATTTATATTCGGTGTTGTCATTGTATTGTAATACTAAAATTTGAATTTTAGGTCATTTGGAGATTGTTTGGTCCGGGTTTCAATCCTGGTAGGTAAAAGGTTAGATATGTGTCCGGTTTAGGAGGTTCCATTCGGTCGCAAAGGGTTTGGGTACCTATACTTAAGAGAACAACCTATAAATTTATATTAAGTCTTGTCATCTTATTGGATTACTAAATATGGAGTTTGATGTGATTTCGAGATCGTTTGGTACGGGTTTCAATCCTGGTACTTAAAAGGTTAGATATGCGTCCTGTTTTGGAGGTTCAATTCGGCCGCAAAGGGATTGGGTACCTACTCTTAAGAGAACCACCTATAAATTTATATTCGGTGTTGTCATCTTATTGGATTACTAGATATTGAGTTTGATGTCATTTCGAGATCGTTTGGTACGGGTTTCAATCCTGGTACGTAAAAGGTTAGATATGCGTCCTGTTTTGGAGGTTCAATTCGGCCGCAAAGGGTTTGGGTACCTAGACATAAGAGAACGACGTATAAATTTATATTTTGTGTTGTCATAGTATTGTAATAGTAAAATTTGAATTTTAGGTCATTCGGTCTGGGTTTCAATCCTAGTATATAAAAGGTTAGATATGCGTCCTGTTTTGGAGGTTCAATTCGGCCGCAAAGGGTTTGGGTACCTAGACATAACAGAACGACGTATAAATTTATATTTTGTGTTGTCATAGGATTGTAATAGTAAAAGTTGAATTTTAGGTCATTTGGTCCGGGTTTCAATCCTGGTATATAAAAGGTTAGATATTCTTCCTGTTTTGGAGGTTCAATTCGGCCGCAAAGGGTTTGGGTACTTATACTTAAGAGAACAACCTATAAATTTATATTAGGTGTTGTCATCTTATTGGATTACTAAATATTGAGTTTGATGTCATTTTGAGATCGTTTGGTACGGGTTTCAATCCTGGTACGTAAAAAGGTTAGATATGCGTCCTGTTTTGGAGGTTCAATTCGGCCGCAAGGGTTTGGGTACCTATACTTAAGAGAACAACCTAAAAATTTATATTCGGTGTTGTCATTGTATTGGAATACTGAATATTGAATTTGAGGTAATTTGGAGATCGTTTGGTCTGGGATTCAATCCTGGTACGTAAAAGGTTAGATACGCGTCATGTTTTAGATGTTCAACTCGGCTGCAAAGGGTTTGGGTACCTAGAAACAAGAGAACGACCTATAAATTTATATTCGGTGTTTTCATAGTATTGTAATACAAAAAATTTAATTTTAGGTCATTTGGAGATTTTTTGGTCCGGTTTTCAATCCTGGTAGGTAAAAGGTTAGATATGCGTCCTGTTTTGGAGGTTCAATTCGGCCGCAAAGCGTTTGGGTACCTAGACATAAGTGAACGACCTATAAATTTATATTCGGTGTTGTCATAGTATTGTAATACTAAAAGTTGAATTTTAGGTCATTTGGAGATTGTTTGGTCCGGGTTTCAATCCTGGTAGGTAAAAGGTTAGATATGTGTCCGGTTTTGGAGGTTCCATTCGGTCGCAAAGGGTTTGGGTACCTATACTTAAGAGAACAACCTATAAATTTATAATCGGTCTTGTCATCTTATTGGATTACTAAATATTGAGTTTGATGTGATTTCGAGATCGTTTGGTACGGGTTTCAATCCTGGTACGTAAAAGGTTAGATATGCGTCCTGTTTTGGAGGTTCAATTCGGCCGCAAAGGGTTTGGGTACCTACTCTTAAGAGAACAACCTATAAATTTTTATTCGGTGTTGTTATCTTATTGGATTACCAGATATTGAGTTTGATGTCATTTCGAGATCGTTTGGTACGGGTTTCAATCCTGGTACGTAAAAGGTTAGATATGCGTCCTGTTTTGGAGGTTCAATTCGGCCGCAAAGGGTTTGGGTACCTATACATAAGAGAACGACGTATAAATTAATATTTTGTGTTGTCATAGTATTGTAATAGTAAAAGTTGAATTTTAGGTCATTTGGTCCGGGTTTCAATCCTGGTATATAAAAGGTTAGATATGCGTTCTGTTTTGGAGGTTCAATTCGGCCGCAAAGGGTTTGGGTACCTAGACATAACAGAACGACGTATAAATTTATATTTTGTGTTGTCATAGTATTGTAATAGTAAAAGTTGAATTTTAGGTCATTTGGTCCGGGTTTCAATCCTGGTATATAAAAGGCTAGATATGCTTCCTGGTTTCGAGGTTCAATTCGGCCGCAAAGGGTTTGGGTACCTATACTTAAGAGAACAACCTATAAATTTATATTCGGTGTTGTCATCTTATTGGATTACTAAATATTGAGTTTGATGTCATTTCGAGATCGTTTGGTACGGGTTTCAATCTTGGCACGTAAAAAGGTTAGATAGGCGTCCTGTTTTGGAGGTTCAATTCGGCCGCAAGGGTTTGGGTACCTATACTTAAGAGAACAACCTAAAAATTTATATTCGGTGTTGTCATCATATTGGATTACTAAATATTGAGTTTGAGGTCATTTGAAGATCGTTTGGTACGGGTTTCAATCCTGGTACTTAAAAGGTTAGATATGCGTCCTGTTTTGGAGGTTCAATTCGGCCGCAAGCGTTTGGGTACCTATACTTAAGAGAACAACCTATAAATTTATATTCGGTGTTGTCATTGTATTGGAATACTGAATATTGAATTTGAGGTCATTTGGAGATCGTTTGGTCCGGGATTCAATCCTGGTACGTAAAAGGTTAGATACGCGTCATGTTTTAGATGTTCAACTCGGCTGCAAAGGGTTTGGGTACCTAGAAATAAGAGAACGACCTATAAATTTATATTCGGTGTTCTCATAGTACTGTAATACAAAAAATTGGATTTTAGGTCATTCGGAGATTTTTTGGTCCGGTTTTCAATCCTGGTAGGTAAAAGGTTAGATATGCGTCCTGTTTTGGAGGTTCAATTCGGCCGCAAAGCGTTTGGGTACCTAGACATAAGTGAACGGCCTATAAATTTATATTCGGTGTTGTCATAGTATTGTAATACTAAAAGTTGAATTTTAGGTCATTTGGAGATTGTTTGGTCCGGGTTTCAATCCTGGTTGGTAAAAGGTTAGATATGTGTCTGGTTTTGGAGGTTCAATTCGGTCGCAAAGGGTTTGGGTATCTATACTTAAGAGAACAACCTATAAATTTATATTCGGTGTTGTCATCTTATTGGATTACTAGATATTGAGTTTGATGTGATTTCGAGATCGTTCGGTACGGGTTTCAATCCTGGTACGTAAAAGGTTAGATATGCGTCCTGTTTTGGAGGTTCAATTCGGCCGCAAAGGGTTTGGGTACCTATACTTAAGAGAACAACCTATAAATTTATATTCGGTGTTGTCATCTTATTGGATTACTAGATATTGAGTTTGAGGTCATTTGAAGATCGTTTGGTACGGGTTTCAATCCTGGTATGTAAAAGGTTAGATTTGCATCCTGTTTTGAATGTTCATTTCGGCCGCAAAGGCTTTGGGTACCTAGACATAAGAGAACGACCTATAAATTTATATTCGGTGTTGTCATCATATTGGATTACTAAATATTGAGTTTGAGGTCATTTGAAGATCTTTTGGTACGGTTTTCAATCCTGGTACGTAAAAGGTTAGATTTGCATCATGTTCTGAATGTTCATTTCGGCCGCAAAGGCTTTGGGTACCTAGACATAAGAGAACGACCTATAAAGGTTAGATACGCGTCATGTTTTAGATGTTCAACTCGGCTGCAAAGGGTTTGGGTACCTAGAAATAAGAGAACGACCTATAAATTTATATTCGGTTTTTCATAGTATTGTAATACTAAAAGTTGAATTTTAGGTCATTTGGAGATTGTTTGGTCCGGGTTTCAATCCTGGTAGGTAAAAGGTTAGATATGTGTCCTGTTTTGGAGGTTCAATTCGGTCGCAAAGGGTTTGGGTACCTAGACATAAGAGAACGACATATAAATTTATATTTTGTGTTGTCATAGTATTGTAATAGTAAAAGTTGAATTTTAGGTCATTTGGTCCGGGTTTCAATCCTGGTATATAAAAGGTTAGATATGCGTCCTGTTTTGGAGGTTCAATTCGGCCGCAAAGGGTTTGGGTACCTAGACTTAAGAGAACAACCTATAAATTTATATTCGGTGTTGTCATCATATTGGATTACTAAATATTGAGTTTGAGGTCATTTGAAGATCGTTTGGTACGGGTTTCAATCCTGGTACGTAAAAGGTTAGATTTCATCCTGTTTTGAATGTTCATTTCGGCCGCAAAGGCTTGGGTACCTAGACATAAGAAAACGACCTATAAATTTATATTCGGTGTTGTCATAGTATAGTAATACTAAAAGTTGAATTTTAGGTCATTTGGAGATTGTGTGGTCCGGGTTTCAATCCTGGTAGGTAAAAGGTTAGATATGTGTCCTGTTTCGGAGGTTCAATTCGGTCGCAAAGGGTTTGGGTACCTAAACATAAGAGAACGACGTATAAATTTATAGTTTGTGTTGTCATAGTATTGTAATAGTAAAAGTTGAATTTTAGGTCATTTGGAGATTGTTTGGTCCGGGTTTCAATCCTGGTATATAAAAGGTTAGATATGCGTCCTGTTTTGGAGGTTCAATTTGGCCGCAAAGGGTTTGGGTCCCTACACTTAAGAGAACAACCTATAAATTTATATTCGGTGTTGTCATCATATTGGATTACTAAATATTGAGTTTGAGGTCATTTGAAGATCGTTTGGTACGGGTTTCAATCCTGGTACGTAAAAGGTTAGATATGCGTCCTGGTTTGGAGGTTCAATTCGGCCGCAAAGGGTTTGGGTACCTACTCTTAAGAGAACAACCTATAAATTTTTATTCGGTGTTGTCATCTTATTGGATTACTAGATATTGAGTTTGATGTCATTTCGAGATCGTTTGGTACGGGTTTCAATCCTGGTACGTAAAAGGTTAGATATGCGTCCTGTTTTGGAGGTTCAATTCGGCCGCAAAGGGTTTGGGTACCTACACATAAGAGAACGACGTATAAATTTATATTTTGTGTTTTCATAGTATTGTAATAGTAAAAGTTGAATTTTAGGTCATTCGGTCCGGGTTTCAATCCTGGTATATAAAAGGTTAGATATGCGTCCTGTTTTGGAGGTTCAATTCGGCCGCAAAGGTTTTGGGTACCTAGACATAACAGAACGACGTATAAATTTATATTTTGTGTTGTCATAGGATTGTAATAGTAAAAGTTGAATTTTAGGTCATTTGGTCCGGGTTTCAATCCTGGTATATAAAAGGTTAGATATGCTTCCTGTTTTGGAGGTTCAATTCGGCCGCAAAGGGTTTGGGTACCTAGAAATAACAGAACGACGTATAAATTTATATTTTGTGTTGTCATAGGATTGTAATAGTAAAAGTTGAATTTTAGGTCATTTGGTCCGGGTTTCAATCCTGGTATATAAAAGGTTAGATATGCGTCCTGTTTTGGAGGTTCAATTCGGCCGCAAGGGTTTGGGTACCTATACTTAAGAGAACAACCTATAAATTTATATTCGGTGTTGTCATTGTATTGTAATACTAAAATTTGAATTTTAGGTCATTTGGAGATTGTTTGGTCCGGGTTTCAATCCTGGTAGGTAAAAGGTTAGATATGTGTCCGGTTTAGGAGGTTCCATTCGGTCGCAAAGGGTTTGGGTACCTATACTTAAGAGAACAACCTATAAATTTATATTAAGTCTTGTCATCTTATTGGATTACTAAATATGGAGTTTGATGTGATTTCGAGATCGTTTGGTACGGGTTTCAATCCTGGTACGTAAAAGGTTAGATATGCGTCCTGTTTTGGAGGTTCAATTCGGCCGCAAAGGGTTTGGGTACCTACTCTTAAGAGAACAACCTATAAATTTATATTCGGTGTTGTCATCTTATTGGATTACTAGATATTGAGTTTGATGTCATTTCGAGATCGTTTGGTACGGGTTTCAATCCTGGTACGTAAAAGGTTAGATATGCGTCCTGTTTTGGAGGTTCAATTCGGCCACAAAGGGTTTGGGTACCTAGACATAACAGAACAACGTATAAATTTATAGTTTGTGTTGTCATAGTATTGTAATAGTAAAAGTTGAATTTTATGTCATTTGGAGATTGTTTGGTCCGGGTTTCAATCCTGGTATATAAAAGGTTAGATATGCGTCCTGTTTTGGAGGTTCAATTTGGCCGTAAAGGTTTTGGGTACCTAGACTTAAGAGAACAACCTATAAATTTATATTCGGTGTTTTCATCATATTGGATTACTAAATATTGAGTTTGAGGTCATTTGAAGATCGTTTGGTACGGTTTTCAATCCTGGTACGTAAAAGGTTAGATTTGCATCCTGTTTTGAATGTTCATTTCGGCCGCAAAGGCTTTCGGTACCTAGACATAAGAGAACGACCTATAAATTTATATTCGGTGTTGTTATAGTATTGGAATACAAAAAATTGAATTTTAGGTCATTCGGAGATTTTTTGGTCCGGGTTTCAATCCTGGTAGGTAAAAGGTTAGATATGCGTCCTGTTTTGGAGGTTCAATTCGGCCGCAAAGGGTTTGGGTACCTAGACATAAGAGAACGACGTATAAATTTATATTTTGTGTTGTCATAGTATTGTAATAGTAAAAGTTGAATTTTAGGTCATTTGGAGTTTGTTTGGTCCGGGTTTCAATCCTGGTATATAAAAGGTTAGATATGCGTCCTGTTTTGGAAGTTCAATTTGGCCGCAAAGGGTTTGGGTACCTAGACTTAAGAGAACAACCTATAAATTTATATTCGGTGTTGTCATCATATTGGATTACTAAATATTGAGTTTGAGGTCATTTGAAGATCGTTTGGTACGGTTTTCAATCCTGGTACGTAAAAGGTTAGATTTGCATCCTTTTTTGAATGTTCATTTCGGCCGCAAAGGCTTTCGGTACCTAGACATAAGAGAACGACCTATAAATTTATATTCGGTGTTGTCATAGTATTGTAATACTAAAAGTTGACTTTTAGGTCATTTGGAGATTGTTTGGTCCGGGTTTCAATCCTGGTACTTAAAAGGTTAGATATGCGTCCTGTTTTGGAGGTTCAATTCGGCCACAAAGGGTTTGGGTACCTAGACATAACAGAACAACGTATAAATTTATATTTTGTGTTGTCATAGTATTGTAATAGTAAAAGTTGAATTTTATGTCATTTGGAGATTGTTTGGTCCGGGTTTCAATCCTGGTATATAAAAGGTTAGATATGCGTCCTGTTTTGGAGGTTCAATTTGGCCGCAAAGGGTTTGGGTACCTATACTTAAGAGAACAACCTATAAATTTATATTCGGTGTTGTCATCATATTGGATTACTAAATATTGAGTTTGAGGTCATTTGAAGATCGTTTGGTACGGGTTTTAATCCTGGTACGTAAAAGGTTAGATTTGCATCCTGTTTTGAATGTTCATTTCGGCCGCAAAGGCTTTGGGTACCTAGACATAAGAGAACGACCTATAAATTTATATTCGGTGTTGTTATAGTATTGGAATACAAAAAATTGAATTTTAGGTCATTCGGAGATTTTTTGGTCTGGGTTTCAATCCTGGTAGGTAAAAGGTTAGATATGCGTCCTGTTTTGGAGGTTCAATTCGGCCGCAAAGGGTTTGGGTACCTAGACATAAGAGAACGACGTATAAATATATATTTTGTGTTGTCATAGTATTGTAATAGTAAAAGTTGAATTTTAGGTCATTTGGAGTTTGTTTGGTCCGGGTTTCAATCCTGGTATATAAGAGGTTAGATATGCGTCCTGTTTTGGAGGTTCAATTTGGCCGCAAAGGGTTTGGGTACCTAGACTTAAGAGAACAACCTATAAATTTATATTCGGTGTTGTCATCATATTGGATTACTAAATATTGAGTTTGAGGTCATTTGAAGATCGTTTGGTACGGTTTTCAATCCTGGTACGTAAAAGGTTAGATTTGCATCCTGTTTTGAATGTTCATTTCGGCCGCAAAGGCTTTCGGTACCTAGACATAAGAGAACGACCTATAAATTTATATTCGGTGTTGTCATAGTATTGTAATACTAAAAGTTGACTTTTAGGTCATTTGGAGATTGTTTGGTCCGGGTTTCAATCCTGGTACTTAAAAGGTTAGATATGCGTCCTGTTTTGGAGGTTCAATTCGGCCACAAAGGGTTTGGGTACCTAGACATAACAGAACAACGTATAAATTTATATTTTGTGTTGTCATAGTATTGTAATAGTAAAAGTTGACTTTTAGGTCATTTAGAGATTGTTTGGTCTGGGTTTCAATCCTGGCACTTAAAAGGTTAGATATGCGTCCTGTTTTGGAGGTTCAATTCGGCCACAAAGGGTTTGGGTACCTAGACATAACAGAACAACGTATAAATTTATATTTTGTGTTGTCATAGTATTGTAATAGTAAAAGTTGAATTTTATGTCATTTGGAGATTGTTTGGTCAGGGTTTCAATCCTGGTATATAAAAGGGTAGATATGCGTCCTGTTTTGGAGGTTCAATTTGGCCGCAAAGGTTTTGGGTACCTAGACTTAAGAGAACAACCTATAAATTTATATTCGGTGTTGTCATCATATTGGATTACTAAATATTGAGTTTGAGGTCATTTGAAGATCGTTTGGTACGGGTTTTAATCCTGGTACGTAAAAGGTTAGATTTGCATCCTGTTTTGAATGTTCATTTCGGCCGCAAAGGCTTTGGGTACCTAGACATAAGAGAACGACCTATAAATTTATATTCGGTGTTGTCATCATATTGGATTACTACATATTGAGTTTGAGGTCATTTGAAGATCGTTTGGTACGGTTTTCAATCCTGGTACGTAGAAGGTTAGATTTGCATCATGTTCTGCATGTTCATTTCGGCCGCAAAGGCTTTGGGTACCTAGACAAAAGAGAACGACCTATAAATTTATATTCGGTGTTGTCATAGTATTGTAATAGTAAAATTTGAATTTTAGGTCATTTGGAGATTGTTTGGTCCGGGTTTCAATCCTGGTAGGTAAAAGGTTAGATATGTGTCCTGTTTTGGAGGTTCAATTCGGCCGCAAAGGCTTTGGGTACCTAGACATAAGAGAACGACCTATAAATTTATATTCGGTGTTGTCATAGTATTGTAATACTAAAAGTTGAATTTTAGGTCATTTGGAGATTTTTTGGTCCGGGTTTCAATCCTGGTAGGTAAAAGGTTAGATTTGTGTACTGTTTCGGAGGTTCAACTCGACCGCAAAGGGTTTGGGTACCTAGACATAAGAGAACGACCTATAAATTTATATTCGGTGTTGTCATAGTATTGTAATACTAAAAGTTGAATTTTAGGTCATTTGGAGATTTTTTGGTCCGGGTTTCAATCCTGGTAGGTAAAAGGTTAGATTTGTGTACTGTTTCGGAGGTTCAACTCGACCGCAAAGGGTTTGGGTACCTAGAAATAAGAGAACGACCTATAAATTTATATTCGGTGTTGTTATAGTATTGGAATACAAAAAATTGAATTTTAGGTCATTCGGAGATTTTTTGGTCCGGGTTTCAATCCTGGTAGGTAAAAGGTTAGATATGCGTCCTGTTTTGGAGGTTCAATTCGGCCGCAAAGGGTTTGGGTACCTAGACATAAGAGAACGACGTATAAATTTATATTTTGTGTTGTCATAGTATTGTAATAGTAAAAGTTGAATTTTAGGTCATTTGGAGTTTGTTTGGTCCGGGTTTCAATCCTGGTATATAAAAGGTTAGATATGCGTCCTGTTTTGGAGGTTCAATTTGGCCGCAAAGGGTTTGGGTACCTAGACTTAAGAGAACAACCTATAAATTTATATTCGGTGTTGTCATCATATTGGATTACTAAATATTGAGTTTGAGGTCATTTGAAGATCGTTTGGTACGGGTTTTAATCCTGGTACGTAAAAGGTTAGATTTGCATCCTGTTTTGAATGTTCATTTCGGCCGCAAAGGCTTTGGGTACCTAGACATAAGAGAACGACCTATAAATTTATATTCGGTGTTGTCATAGTATTGTAATACTAAAAGTTGAATTTTAGGTCATTTGGAGATTTTTTGGTCCGGGTTTCAATCCTGGTAGGTAAAAGGTTAGATTTGTGTACTGTTTCGGAGGTTCAACTCGACCGCAATGGGTTTGGGTACCTAGAAATAAGAGAACGACCTATAAATTTATATTCGGTGTTGTTATAGTATTGGAATACAAAAAATTGAATTTTAGGTCATTCGGAGATTTTTTGGACCGGGTTTCAATCCTGGTAGGTAAAAGGTTAGATATGCGTCCTGTTTTGGAGGTTCAATTCGGCCGCAAAGGGTTTGGGTACCTAGACATAAGAGAACGACGTATAAATTTATATTTTGTGTTGTCATAGTATTGTAATAGTAAAAGTTGAATTTTATGTCATTTGGAGATTGTTTGGTCCGGGTTTCAATCCTGGTATATAAAAGGTTAGATATGCGTCCTGTTTTGGAGGTTCAATTTGGCCGCAAAGGTTTTGGGTACCTAGACTTAAGAGAACAACCTATAAATTTATATTCGGTGTTGTCATCATATTGGATTACTAAATATTGAGTTTGAGGTCATTTGAAGATCGTTTGGTACGGTTTTCAATCCTGGTACGTAAAAGGTTAGATTTGCATCCTGTTTTGAATGTTCATTTCGGCCACAAAGGCTTTTGGTACCTAGACATAAGAGAACGACCTATAAATTTATATTCGGTGTTGTCATAGTATTGTAATACTAAAAGTTGACTTTTAGGTCATTTGGAGATTGTTTGGTCCGGGTTTCAATCCTGGCACTTAAAAGGTTAGATATGCGTCCTGTTTTGGAGGTTCAATTCGGCCACAAAGGGTTTGGGTACCTAGACATAACAGAACAACGTATAAATTTATATTTTGTGTTGTCATAGTATTGTAATAGTAAAAGTTGAATTTTATGTCATTTGGAGATTGTTTGGTCCGGGTTTCAATCCTGGTATATAAAAGGTTAGATATGCGTCCTGTTTTGGAGGTTCAATTTGGCCGCAAAGGTTTTGGGTACCTAGACTTAAGAGAACAACCTATAAATTTATATTCGGTGTTGTCATCATATTGGATTACTAAATATTGAGTTTGAGGTCATTTGAAGATCGTTTGGTACGGGTTTTAATCCTGGTACGTAAAAGGTTAGATTTGCATCCTGTTTTGAATGTTCATTTCGGCCGCAAAGGCTTTGGGTACCTAGACATAAGAGAACGACCTATAAATTTATATTCGGTGTTGTCATCATATTGGATTACTAAATATTGAGTTTGAGGTCATTTGAAGATCTTTTGGTACGGTTTTCAATCCTGGTACGTAAAAGGTTAGATTTGCATCATGTTCTGAATGTTCATTTCGGCCGCAAAGGCTTTGGGTACCTAGACATAAGAGAACGACCTATAAAGGTTAGATACGCGTCATGTTTTAGATGTTCAACTCGGCTGCAAAGGGTTTGGGTACCTAGAAATAAGAGAACGACCTATAAATTTATATTTTGTGTTGTCATAGTATTGGAATAGTAAAAGTTGAATTTTAGGTCATTTGGAGATTGTTTGGTCCGGGTTTCAATCCTGGTAGGTAAAAGGTTAGATATGCGTCCTGTTTTGGAGGTTCAATTTGGCCGCAAAGGGTTTGGGTCCCTACACTTAAGAGAACAACCTATAAATTTATATTCGGTGTTGTCATCATATTGGATTACTAAATATTGAGTTTGAGGTCATTTGAAGATCGTTTGGTACGGGTTTCAATCCTGGTACGTAAAAGGTTAGATATGCGTCCTGTTTTGGAGGTTCAATTCGGCCGCAAAGGGTTTGGGTACCTACTCTTAAGAGAACAACCTATAAATTTATATTCGGTGTTGTCATCTTTTTGGATTACTAGATATTGAGTTTGATGTCATTTCGAGATCGTTTGGTACGGGTTTCAATCCTGGTACGTAAAAGGTTAGATATGCGTCCTGTTTTGGAGGTTCAATTCGGCCGCAAAGGGTTTGGGTACCTAGACATAAGAGAACGACGTATAAATTTATATTTTGTGTTGTCATAGTATTGTAATAGTAAAAGTTGAATTTTAGGTCATTCGGTCCGGGTTTCAATCCTGGTATATAAAAGGTTAGATATGCGTCCTGTTTTGGAGGTTCAATTCGGCCGCAAAGGGTTTGGGTACCTAGACATAACAGAACGACGTATAAATTTATATTTTGTGTTGTCATAGGATTGTAATAGTAAAAGTTGAATTTTAGGTCATTTGGTCCGGGTTTCAATCCTGGTATATAAAAGGTTAGATATGCTTCCTGTTTTGGAGGTTCAATTCGGCCGCAAAGGGTTTGGGTACTTATACTTAAGAGAACAACCTATAAATTTATATTCGGTGTTGTCATCTTATTGGATTACTAAATATTGAGTTTGATGTCATTTCGAGATCGTTTGGTACGGGTTTCAATCCTGGTACGTAAAAAGGTTAGATATGCATCCTGTTTTGGAGGTTCAATTCGGCCGCAAGGGTTTGGGTACCTATACTTAAGAGAACAACCTAAAAATTTATATTCGGTGTTGTCATTGTATTGGAATACTGAATATTGAATTTGAGGTAATTTGGAGATCGTTTGGTCTGGGATTCAATCCTGGTACGTAAAAGGTTAGATACGCGTCATGTTTTACATGTTCAACTCGGCTGCAAAGGGTTTCGGTACCTAGAAACAAGAGAACGACCTATAAATTTATATTCGGTGTTTTCATAGTATTGTAATACAAAAAATTTAATTTTAGGTCATTTGGAGATTTTTTGGTCCGGTTTTCAATCCTGGTAGGTAAAAGGTTAGATATGCGTCCTGTTTTGGAGGTTCAATTCGGCCGCAAAGCGTTTGGGTACCTAGACATAAGTGAACGACCTATAAATTTATATTCGGTGTTGTCATAGTATTATAATACTAAAAGTTGAATTTTAGGTCATTTGGAGATTGTTTGGTCCGGGTTTCAATCCTGGTAGGTAAAAGGTTAGATATGTGTCCGGTTTTGGAGGTTCCATTCGGTCGCAAAGGGTTTGGGTACCTATACTTAAGAGAACAACCTATAAATTTATATTCGGTCTTGTCATCTTATTGGATTACTAAATATTGAGTTTGATGTGATTTCGAGATCGTTTGTTACGGGTTTCAATCCTGGTACGTAAAAGGTTAGATATGCGTCCTGTTTTGGAGGTTCAATTCGGCCGCAAAGGGTTTGGGTACCTACTCTTAAGAGAACAACCTATAAATTTATATTCGGTGTTGTTATCTTATTGGATTACTAGATATTGAGTTTGATGTCATTTCTAGATCGTTTGGTACGGGTTTCAATCCTGGTACGTAAAAGGTTAGATATGCGTCCTGTTTTGGAGGTTCAATTCGGCCGCAAAGGGTTTGGGTACCTAGACATAAGAGAACGACGTGTAAATTTATATTTTGTGTTGTCATAGTATTGTAATAGTAAAAGTTGAATTTTAGGTCATTCGGTACGGGTTTCAATCCTGGTATATAAAAGGTTAGATATGCGTCCTGTTTTGGAGGTTCAATTCGGCCGCAAAGGGTTTGGGTACCTAGACATAACAGAACGACGTATAAATTTATATTTTGTGTTGTCATAGGATTGTAATAGTAAAAGTTGAATTTTAGGTCATTTGGTCCGGGTTTCAATCCTGGTATATAAAAGGTTAGATATGCTTCCTGTTTTGGAGGTTCAATTCGGCCGCAAAGGGTTTGGGTACCTAGACATAACAGAACGACGTATAAATTTATATTTTGTGTTGTCACAGGATTGTAATAGTAAAAGTTGAATTTTAGGTCATTTGGTCCGGGTTTCAATCCTGGTATATAAAAGGTTGGATATGCGTCCTGTTTTGGAGGTTCAATTCGGCCGCAAGGGTTTGGGTACCTATACTTAAGAGAACAACATATAAATTTATATTCGGTGTTGTCATTGTATTGTAATACTAAAATTTGAATTTTAGGTCATTTGGAGATTGTTTGGTCCGGGTTTCAATCCTGGTAGGTAAAAGGTTAGATATGTGTCCGGTTTTGGAGGTTCCATTCGGTCGCAAAGGGTTTGGGTATCTATACTTAAGAGAACAACCTATAAATTTATATTCGGTGTTGTCATCTTATTGGATTACTAGATATTGAGTTTGATGTGATTTCAAGATCGTTCGGTACGGGTTTCAATCCTGGTACGTAAAAGGTTAGATATCCGTCCTGTTTTGGAGGTTCAATTCGGCCGCAAAGGGTTTGGGTACCTACTCTTAAGAGAACAACCTATAAATTTATATTCGGTGTTGTTATCTTATTGGATTACTAGATATTGAGTTTGATGTCATTTCGAGATCGTTTGGTACGGGTTTCAATCCTGGTACGTAAAAGGTTAGATATGCGTCCTGTTTTGGAGGTTCAATTCGGCCGCAAAGGGTTTGGGTACCTAGACATAAGAGAACGACGTATAAATTTATATTTTGTGTTGTCATAGTATTGTAATTGTAAAAGTTGAATTTTAGGTCATTCGGTCCGGGTTTCAATCCTGGTATATAAAAGGTTAGATATGCGTCCTGTTTTGGAGGTTCAATTCGGCCGCAAAGGGTTTGGGTACTTATACTTAAGAGAACAACCTATAAATTTATATTCGGTGTTGTCATCTTATTGGATTACTAAATATTGAGTTTGATGTCATTTCGAGATCGTTTGGTACGGGTTTCAATCCTGGTACGTAAAAGGTTAGATATGCGTCCTGTTTTGGAGGTTCAATTCGGCCGCAAAGGGTTTGGGTACCTAGACATAAGAGAACGACGTATAAATTTATATTTTGTGTTTTCATAGTATTGTAATAGTAAAAGTTGAATTTTAGGTCATTCGGTCCGGGTTTCAATCCTGGTATATAAAAGGTTAGATATGCGTCCTGTTTTGGAGGTTCAATTCGGCCGCAAAGGTTTTGGGTACCTAGACATAACAGAACGACGTATAAATTTATATTTTGTGTTGTCATAGGATTGTAATAGTAAAAGTTGAATTTTAGGTCATTTGGTCCGGGTTTCAATCCTGGTATATAAAAGGTTAGATATGCTTCCTGTTTTGGAGGTTCAATTCGGCCGCAAAGGGTTTGGGTACCTAGACATAACAGAACGACGTATAAATTTATATTTTGTGTTGTCACAGGATTGTAATAGTAAAAGTTGAATTTTAGGACATTTGGTCCGGGTTTCAATCCTGGTATATAAAAGGTTGGATATGCGTCCTGTTTTGGAGGTTCAATTCGGCCGCAAGGGTTTGGGTACCTATACTTAAGAGAACAACATATAAATTTATATTCGGTGTTGTCATAGTATAGTAATACTAAAAGTTGAATTTTAGGTCATTTGGAGATTGTGTGGTCCGGGTTTCAATCCTGGTAGGTAAAAGGTTAGATATGTGTCCTGTTTTGGAGGTTCAATTCGGTCGCAAAGGGTTTGGGTACCTAAACATAAGAGAACGACGTATAAATTTATAGTTTGTGTTGTCATAGTATTGTAATAGTAAAAGTTGAATTTTAGGCCATTTGGAGATTGTTTGGTCCGGGTTTCAATCTGGTATATAAAAGGTTAGATATGCGTCCTGTTTTGGAGGTTCAATTTGGCCGCAAAGGGTTTGGGTCCCTACACTTAAGAGAACAACCTATAAATTTATATTCGGTGTTGTCATCATATTGGATTACTAAATATTGAGTTTGAGGTCATTTGAAGATCGTTTGGTACGGGTTTCAATACTGGTACGTAAAAGGTTAGATATGCGTCCTGGTTTGGAGGTTCAATTCGGCCGCAAAGGGTTTGGGTACCTACTCTTAAGAGAACAACCTATAAATTTATATTCGGTGTTGTCATCTTATTGGATTACTAGATATTGAGTTTGATGTCATTTCGAGATCGTTTGGTACGGGTTTCAATCCTGGTACGTAAAAGGTTAGATATGCGTCCTGTTTTGGAGGTTCAATTCGGCCGCAAAGGGTTTGGGTACCTAGACATAACAGAACGACGTATAAATTTATATTTTGTGTTTTCATAGTATTGTAATAGTAAAAGTTGAATTTTAGGTCATTCGGTCCGGGTTTCAATCCTGGTATATAAAAGGTTAGATATGCGTCCTGTTTTGGAGGTTCAATTCGGCCGCAAAGGTTTTGGGTACCTAGACATAACAGAACGACGTATAAATTTATATTTTGTGTTGTCATAGGATTGTAATAGTAAAAGTTGAATTTTAGGTCATTTGGTCCGGGTTTCAATCCTGGTATATAAAAGGTTAGATATGCTTCCTGTTTTGGAGGTTCAATTCGGCCGCAAAGGGTTTGGGTACCTAGAAATAACAGAACGACGTATAAATTTATATTTTGTGTTGTCATAGGATTGTAATAGTAAAAGTTGAATTTTAGGTCATTTGGTCCGGGTTTCAATCCTGGTATATAAAAGGTTAGATATGCGTCCTGTTTTGGAGGTTCAATTCGGCCGCAAGGGTTTGGGTACCTATACTTAAGAGAACAACCTATAAATTTATATTCGGTGTTGTCATTGTATTGTAATACTAAAATTTGAATTTTAGGTCATTTGGAGATTGTTTGGTCCGGGTTTCAATCCTGGTAGGTAAAAGGTTAGATATGTGTCCGGTTTAGGAGGTTCCATTCGGTCGCAAAGGGTTTGGGTACCTATACTTAAGAGAACAACCTATAAATTTATATTAAGTCTTGTCATCTTATTGGATTACTAAATATGGAGTTTGATGTGATTTCGAGATCGTTTGGTACGGGTTTCAATCCTGGTACGTAAAAGGTTAGATATGCGTCCTGTATTGGAGGTTCAATTCGGCCGCAAAGGGTTTGGGTACCTACTCTTAAGAGAACAACCTATAAATTTATATTCGGTGTTGTCATCTTATTGGATTACTAGATATTGAGTTTGATGTCATTTCGAGATCGTTTGGTACGGGTTTCAATCCTGGTACGTAAAAGGTTAGATATGCGTCCTGTTTTGGAGGTTCAATTCGGCCACAAAGGGTTTGGGTACCTAGACATAACAGAACAACGTATAAATTTATAGTTTGTGTTGTCATAGTATTGTAATAGTAAAAGTTGAATTTTATGTCATTTGGAGATTGTTTGGTCCGGGTTTCAATCCTGGTATATAAAAGGTTAGATATGCGTCCTGTTTTGGAGGTTCAAGTTGGCCGCAAAGGGTTTGGGTCCCTACACTTAAGAGAACAACCTATAAATTTATATTCGGTGTTGTCATCATATTCGATTACTAAATATTGAGTTTGAGGTCATTTGAAGATCGTTTGGTACGGGTTTCAATCCTGGTACGTAAAAGGTTAGATATGCGTCCTGGTTTGGAGGTTCAATTCGGCCGCAAAGGGTTTGGGTACCTACTCTTAAGAGAACAACCTATAAATTTATATTCGGTGTTGTCATCATATTGGATTACTAAATATTGAGTTTGAGGTCATTTGAAGATCGTTTGGTACGGGTTTCAATCCTGGTACGTAAAAGGTTAGATATGCGTCCTGGTTTGGAGGTTCAATTCGGCCGCAAAGGGTTTGGGTACCTATACTTAAGAGAACAACATATAAATTTATATTCGGTGTTGTCATTGTATTGTAATACTAAAATTTGAATTTTAGGTCATTTGGAGATTGTTTGGTCCGGGTTTGAATCCTGGTAGGTAGAAGGTTAGATATGTGTCCGGTTTAGGAGGTTCCATTCGGTCGCAAAGGGTTTGGGTACCTATACTTAAGAGAACAATGTATAAATTTATATTAAGTCTTGTCATCTTATTGGATTACTAAATATGGAGTTTGATGTGATTTCGAGATCGTTTGGTACGGGTTTCAATCCTGGTACGTAAAAGGTTAGATATGCGTCCTGGTTTGGAGGTTCAATTCGGCCGCAAAGGGTTTGGGTACCTACTCTTAAGACAACAACCTATAAATTTATATTCGGTGTTGTCATCTTATTGGATTACTAGATATTGAGTTTGATGTCATTTCGAGATCGTTTGGTACGGGTTTCAATCCTGGTACGTAAAAGGTTAGATATGCGTCCTGTTTTGGAGGTTCAATTCGGCCGCAAAGGGTTTGGGTACCTAGACATAAGAGAACGACGTATAAATTTATATTTTGTGTTGTCATAGTATTGTAATAGTAAAAGTTGAATTTTAGGTCATTCGGTCCGGGTTTCAATCCCGGTATATAAAAGGTTAGATATGCGTCCTGTTTTGGAGGTTCAATTCGGCCGCAAAGGGTTTGGGTACCTAGACATAACAGAACGACGTATAAATTTATATTTTGTGTTGTCATAGGATTGTAATAGTAAAAGTTGAATTTTAGGTCATTTGGTCCGGGTTTCAATCCTGGTATATAAAAGGTTAGATATGCTTCCTGTTTTGGAGGTTCAATTCGGCCGCAAAGGGTTTGGGTACTTATACTTAAGAGAACAACCTATAAATTTATATTCGGTGTTGTCATCTTATTGGATTACTAAATATTGAGTTTGATGTCATTTCGAGATCGTTTGGTACGGGTTTCAATCCTGGTACGTAAAAAGGTTAGATATGCGTCCTGTTTTGGAGGTTCAATTTGGCCGCAAGGGTTTGGGTACCTATACTTAAGAGAACAACCTATAAATTTATATTCGGTGTTGTCATCTTATTGGATTACTAAATATTGAGTTTGATGTCATTTCGAGATCGTTTGGTACGGGTTTCAATCTTGGCACGTAAAAAGGTTAGATAGGCGTCCTGTTTTGGAGGTTCAATTCGGCCGCAAGGGTTTGGGTACCTATAGTTAAGAGAACAACCTAAAAATTTATATTCGGTGTTGTCATCATATTGGATTACTAAATATTGAGTTTGAGGTCATTTGAAGATCGTTTGGTACGGGTTTCAATCCTGGTACTTAAAAGGTTAGATATGCGTCCTGTTTTGGAGGTTCAATTCGGCCGCAAGCGTTTGGGTACCTATACTTAAGAGAACAACCTATAAATTTATATTCGGTGTTGTCATTGTATTGGAATACTGAATATTGAATTTGAGGTCATTTGGAGATCGTTTGGTCCGGGATTCAATCCTGGTACGTAAAAGGTTAGATACGCGTCATGTTTTAGATGTTCAACTCGGCTGCAAAGGGTTTGGGTACCTAGAAATAAGAGAACGACCTATAAATTTATATTCGGTGTTGTCATAGTACTGTAATACAAAAAATTGGATTTTAGGTCATTCGGAGATTTTTTGGTCCGGTTTTCAATCCTGGTAGGTAAAAGGTTAGATATGCGTCCTGTTTTGGAGGTTCAATTCGGCCGCAAAGCGTTTGGGTACCTAGACATAAGTGAACGGCCTATAAATTTATATTCGGTGTTGTCATAGTATTGTAATACTAAAAGTTGAATTTTAGGTCATTTGGAGATTGTTTGGTCCGGGTTTCAATCCTGGTTGGTAAAAGGTTAGATATGTGTCTGGTTTTGGAGGTTCAATTCGGTCGCAAAGGGTTTGGGTATCTATACTTAAGAGAACAACCTATAAATTTATATTCGGTGTTGTCATCTTATTGGATTACTAGATATTGAGTTTGATGTGATTTCGAGATCGTTCGGTACGGGTTTCAATCCTGGTACGTAAAAGGTTAGATATCCGTCCTGTTTTGGAGGTTCAATTCGGCCGCAAAGGGTTTGGGTACCTATACTTAAGAGAACAACCTATAAATTTATATTCGGTGTTGTCATCTTATTGGATTACTAGATATTGAGTTTGAGGTCATTTGAAGATCGTTTGGTACGGGTTTCAATACTGGTATGTAAAAGGTTAGATTTGCATCCTGTTTTGAATGTTCATTTCGGCCGCAAAGGCTTTGGGTACCTAGACATAAGAGAACGACCTATAAATTTATATTCGGTGTTGTCATCATATTGGATTACTAAATATTGAGTTTGAGGTCATTTGAAGATCTTTTGGTACGGTTTTCAATCCTGGTACGTAAAAGGTTAGATTTGCATCATGTTCTGAATGTTCATTTCGGCCGCAAAGGCTTTGGGTACCTAGACATAAGAGAACGACCTATAAAGGTTAGATACGCGTCATGTTTTAGATGTTCAACTCGGCTGCAAAGGGTTTGGGTACCTAGAAATAAGAGAACGACCTATAAATTTATATTCGGTTTTTCATAGTATTGTAATACTAAAAGTTGAATTTTAGGTCATTTGGAGATTGTTTGGTCCGGGTTTCAATCCTGGTAGGTAAAAGGTTAGATATGTGTCCGGTTTTGGAGGTTCCATTCGGTCGCAAAGGGTTTGGGTACCTATACTTAAGAGAACAACCTATAAATTTATATTCGGTCTTGTCATCTTATTGGATTACTACATATTGAGTTTGATGTGATTTCGAGATCGTTTGGTACGGGTTTCAATCCTGGTACGTAAAAGGTTAGATATGCGTCCTGTTTTGGAGGTTCAATTCGGCCGCAAAGGGTTTGGGTACCTACTCTTAAGAGAACAACCTATAAATTTATATTCGGTGTTGTTATCTTATTGGATTACTAGATATTGAGTTTGATGTCATTTCTAGATCGTTTGGTACGGGTTTCAATCCTGGTACGTAAAAGGTTAGATATGCGTCCTGTTTTGGAGGTTCAATTCGGCCGCAAAGGGTTTGGGTACCTAGACATAAGAGAACGACGTATAAATTTATATTTTGTGTTGTCATAGTATTGTAATAGTAAAAGTTGAATTTTAGGTCATTCGGTCCGGGTTTCAATCCTGGTATATAAAAGGTTAGATATGCGTCCTGTTTTGGAGGTTCAATTCGGCCGCAAAGGGTTTGGGTACCTAGACATAACAGAACGACGTATAAATTTATATTTTGTGTTGTCATAGGATTGTAATAGTAAAAGTTGAATTTTAGGTCATTTGGTCCGGGTTTCAATCCTGGTATATAAAAGGTTAGATATGCTTCCTGGTTTGGAGGTTCAATTCGGCCGCAAAGGGTTTGGGTACCTATACTTAAGAGAACAACCTATAAATTTATATTCGGTGTTGTCATCTTATTGGATTACTAAATATTGAGTTTGATGTCATTTCGAGATCGTTTGGTACGGGTTTCAATCCTGGTACGTAAAAAGGTTAGATAGGCGTCCTGTTTTGGAGGTTCAATTCGGCCGCAAGGGTTTGGGTACCTATACTTAAGAGAACAACCTAAAAATTTATATTCGGTGTTGTCATTGTATTGGAATACTGAATATTGAATTTGAGGTAATTTGGAGATCGTTTGGTCTGGGATTCAATCCTGGTACGTAAAAGGTTAGATACGCGTCATGTTTTAGATGTTCAACTCGGCTGCAAAGGGTTTGGGTACCTAGAAACAAGAGAACGACCTATAAATTTATATTCGGTGTTTTCATAGTATTGGAATACTAAAAGTTGAATTTTAGGTCATTTGGAGATTGTTTGGTCCGGGTTTCAATCCTGGTAGGTAAAAGGTTAGATATGTGTCCGGTTTTGGAGGTTCCATTCGGTCGCAAAGGGTTTGGGTACCTATACTTAAGAGAACAACCTATAAATTTATATTCGGTGTTGTCATCTTATTGGATTACTAGATATTGAGTTTGATGTCATTTCGAGATCGTTTGGTACGGGTTTCAATCCTGGTACGTAAAAGGTTAGATATGCGTCCTGTTTTGGAGGTTCAATTCGGCCGCAAAGGGTTTGGGTACCTAGACATAAGAGAACGACGTATAAATTTATATTTTGTGTTGTCATAGTATTGTAATAGTAAAAGTTGAATTTTAGGTCATTCGGTCCGGGTTTCAATCCTGGTATATAAAAGGTTAGATATGCGTCCTGTTTTGGAGGTTCAATTCGGCCGCAAAGGGTTTGGGTACCTAGACATAACAGAACGACGTATAAATTTATATTTTGTGTTGTCATAGGATTGTAATAGTAAAAGTTGAATTAGAGGTCATTTGGTCCGGGTTTCAATCCTGGTATATAAAAGGTTAGATATGCTTCCTGTTTTGGAGGTTCAATTCGGCCGCAAAGGGTTTGGGTACTTATACTTAAGAGAACAACCTATAAATTTATATTCGGTGTTGTCATCTTATTGGATTACTAAATATTGAGTTTGATGTCATTTCGAGATCGTTTGGTACGGGTTTCAATCCTGGTACGTAAAAAGGTTAGATAGGCGTCCTGTTTTGGAGGTTCAATTCGGCCGCAAGGGTTTGGGTACCTATACTTAAGAGAACAACCTAAAAATTTATATTCGGTGTTGTCATTGTATTGGAATACTGAATATTGAATTTGAGGTAATTTGGAGATCGTTTGGTCTGGGATTCAATCCTGGTACGTAAAAGGTTAGATACGCGTCATGTTTTAGATGTTCAACTCGGCTGCAAAGGGTTTGGGTACCTAGAAACAAGAGAACGACCTATAAATTTATATTCGGTGTTTTCATAGTATTGGAATACTAAAAGTTGAATTTTAGGTCATTTGGAGATTGTTTGGTCCGGGTTTCAATCCTGGTAGGTAAAAGGTTAGATATGTGTCCGGTTTTGGAGGTTCCATTCGGTCGCAAAGGGTTTGGGTACCTATACTTAAGAGAACAACCTATAAATTTATATTCGGTGTTGTCATCTTATTGGATTACTAGATATTGAGTTTGATGTCATTTCGAGATCGTTTGGTACGGGTTTCAATCCTGGTACGTAAAAGGTTAGATATGCGTCCTGTTTTGGAGGTTCAATTCGGCCGCAAAGGGTTTGGGTACCTAGACATAAGAGAACGACGTATAAATTTATATTTTGTGTTGTCATAGTATTGTAATAGTAAAAGTTGAATTTTAGGTCATTCGGTCCGGGTTTCAATCCTGGTATATAAAAGGTTAGATATGCGTCCTGTTTTGGAGGTTCAATTCGGCCGCAAAGGGTTTGGGTACCTAGACATAACAGAACGACGTATAAATTTATATTTTGTGTTGTCATAGGATTGTAATAGTAAAAGTTGAATTAGAGGTCATTTGGTCCGGGTTTCAATCCTGGTATATAAAAGGTTAGATATGCTTCCTGTTTTGGAGGTTCAATTCGGCCGCAAAGGGTTTGGGTACTTATACTTAAGAGAACAACCTATAAATTTATATTCGGTGTTGTCATCTTATTGGATTACTAAATATTGAGTTTGATGTCATTTCGAGATCGTTTGGTACGGGTTTCAATCCTGGTACGTAAAAAGGTTAGATAGGCGTCCTGTTTTGGAGGTTCAATTCGGCCGCAAGGGTTTGGGTACCTATACTTAAGAGAACAACCTAAAAATTTATATTCGGTGTTGTCATTGTATTGGAATACTGAATATTGAATTTGAGGTAATTTGGAGATCGTTTGGTCTGGGATTCAATCCTGGTACGTAAAAGGTTAGATACGCGTCATGTTTTAGATGTTCAACTCGGCTGCAATGGGTTTGGGTACCTAGAAACAAGAGAACGACCTATAAATTTATATTCGGTGTTTTCATAGTATTGGAATACTAAAAGTTGAATTTTAGGTCATTTGGAGATTGTTTGGTCCGGGTTTCAATCCTGGTAGGTAAAAGGTTAGATATGTGTCCGGTTTTGGAGGTTCCATTCGGTCGCAAAGGGTTTGGGTACCTATACTTAAGAGAACAACCTATAAATTTATATTCGGTGTTGTCATCTTATTGGATTACTAGATATTGAGTTTGATGTCATTTCGAGATCGTTTGGTACGGGTTTCAATCCTGGTACGTAAAAGGTTAGATATGCGTCCTGTTTTGGAGGTTCAATTCGGCCGCAAAGGGTTTGGGTACCTAGACATAAGAGAACGACGTATAAATTTATATTTTGTGTTGTCATAGTATTGTAATAGTAAAAGTTGAATTTTAGGTCATTCGGTCCGGGTTTCAATCCTGGTATATAAAAGGTTAGATATGCGTCCTGTTTTGGAGGTTCAATTCGGCCGCAAAGGGTTTGGGTACCTAGACATAACAGAACGACGTATAAATTTATATTTTGTGTTGTCATAGGATTGTAATAGTAAAAGTTGAATTAGAGGTCATTTGGTCCGGGTTTCAATCCTGGTATATAAAAGGTTAGATATGCTTCCTGTTTTGGAGGTTCAATTCGGCCGCAAAGGGTTTGGGTACTTATACTTAAGAGAACAACCTATAAATTTATATTCGGTGTTGTCATCTTATTGGATTACTAAATATTGAGTTTGATGTCATTTCGAGATCGTTTGGTACGGGTTTCAATCCTGGTACGTAAAAAGGTTAGATAGGCGTCCTGTTTTGGAGGTTCAATTCGGCCGCAAGGGTTTGGGTACCTATACTTAAGAGAACAACCTAAAAATTTATATTCGGTGTTGTCATTGTATTGGAATACTGAATATTGAATTTGAGGTAATTTGGAGATCGTTTGGTCTGGGATTCAATCCTGGTACGTAAAAGGTTAGATACGCGTCATGTTTTAGATGTTCAACTCGGCTGCAAAGGGTTTGGGTACCTAGAAACAAGAGAACGACCTATAAATTTATATTCGGTGTTTTCATAGTATTGGAATACTAAAAGTTGAATTTTAGGTCATTTGGAGATTGTTTGGTCCGGGTTTCAATCCTGGTAGGTAAAAGGTTAGATATGTGTCCGGTTTTGGAGGTTCCATTCGGTCGCAAAGGGTTTGGGTACCTATACTTAAGAGAACAACCTATAAATTTATATTCGGTGTTGTCATCTTATTGGATTACTAGATATTGAGTTTGATGTCATTTCGAGATCGTTTGGTACGGGTTTCAATCCTGGTACGTAAAAGGTTAGATATGCGTCCTGTTTTGGAGGTTCAATTCGGCCGCAAAGGGTTTGGGTACCTAGACATAAGAGAACGACGTATAAATTTATATTTTGTGTTGTCATAGTATTGTAATAGTAAAAGTTGAATTTTAGGTCATTCGGTCCGGGTTTCAATCCTGGTATATAAAAGGTTAGATATGCGTCCTGTTTTGGAGGTTCAATTCGGCCGCAAAGGGTTTGGGTACCTAGACATAACAGAACGACGTATAAATTTATATTTTGTGTTGTCATAGGATTGTAATAGTAAAAGTTGAATTAGAGGTCATTTGGTCCGGGTTTCAATCCTGGTATATAAAAGGTTAGATATGCTTCCTGTTTTGGAGGTTCAATTCGGCCGCAAAGGGTTTGGGTACTTATACTTAAGAGAACAACCTATAAATTTATATTCGGTGTTGTCATCTTATTGGATTACTAAATATTGAGTTTGATGTGATTTCGAGATCGTTTGGTACGGGTTTCAATCCTGGTACGTAAAAGGTTAGATATGCGTCCTGTTTTGGAGGTTCAATTCGGCCGCAAAGGGTTTGGGTACCTAGACATAAGTGAACGACCTATAAATTTATATTCGGTGTTGTCATAGTATTGTAATACTAAAAGTTGAATTTTAGGTCATTTGGAGATTGTTTGGTCCGGGTTTCAATCCTGGTAGGTAAAAGGTTAGATATGTGTCCGGTTTTGGAGGTTCCATTCGGTCGCAAAGGGTTTGGGTACCTATACTTAAGAGAACAACCTATAAATTTATATTCGGTGTTGTCATCTTATTGGATTACTAGATATTGAGTTTGATGTCATTTCGAGATCGTTTGGTACGGGTTTCAATCCTGGTACGTAAAAGGTTAGATATGCGTCCTGTTTTGGAGGTTCAATTCGGCCGCAAAGGGTTTGGGTACCTAGACATAAGAGAACGACGTATAAATTTATATTTTGTGTTGTCATAGTATTGTAATAGTAAAAGTTGAATTTTAGGTCATTCGGTCCGGGTTTCAATCCTGGTATATAAAAGGTTAGATATGCGTCCTGTTTTGGAGGTTCAATTCGGCCGCAAAGGGTTTGGGTACCTAGACATAACAGAACGACGTATAAATTTATATTTTGTGTTGTCATAGGATTGTAATAGTAAAAGTTGAATTAGAGGTCATTTGGTCCGGGTTTCAATCCTGGTATATAAAAGGTTAGATATGCTTCCTGTTTTGGAGGTTCAATTCGGCCGCAAAGGGTTTGGGTACTTATACTTAAGAGAACAACCTATAAATTTATATTCGGTGTTGTCATCTTATTGGATTACTAAATATTGAGTTTGATGTGATTTCGAGATCGTTTGGTACGGGTTTCAATCCTGGTACGTAAAAGGTTAGATATGCGTCCTGTTTTGGAGGTTCAATTCGGCCGCAAAGGGTTTGGGTACCTAGACATAAGTGAACGACCTATAAATTTATATTCGGTGTTGTCATAGTATTGTAATACTAAAAGTTGAATTTTAGGTCATTTGGAGATTGTTTGGTCCGGGTTTCAATCCTGGTAGGTAAAAGTTTAGATATGTGTCCGGTTTTGGAGGTTCCATTCGGTCGCAAAGGGTTTGGGTACCTATACTTAAGAGAACAACCTATAAATTTATATTCGGTGTTGTCATCTTATTGGATTACTAGATATTGAGTTTGATGTCATTTCGAGATCGTTTGGTACGGGTTTCAATCCTGGTACGTAAAAGGTTAGATATGCGTCCTGTTTTGGAGGTTCAATTCGGCCGCAAAGGGTTTGGGTACCTAGACATAAGAGAACGACGTATAAATTTATATTTTGTGTTGTCATAGTATTGTAATAGTAAAAGTTGAATTTTAGGTCATTCGGTCCGGGTTTCAATCCTGGTATATAAAAGGTTAGATATGCGTCCTGTTTTGGAGGTTCAATTCGGCCGCAAAGGGTTTGGGTACCTAGACATAACAGAACGACGTATAAATTTATATTTTGTGTTGTCATAGGATTGTAATAGTAAAAGTTGAATTAGAGGTCATTTGGTCCGGGTTTCAATCCTGGTATATAAAAGGTTAGATATGCTTCCTGTTTTGGAGGTTCAATTCGGCCGCAAAGGGTTTGGGTACTTATACTTAAGAGAACAACCTATAAATTTATATTCGGTGTTGTCATCTTATTGGATTACTAAATATTGAGTTTGATGTGATTTCGAGATCGTTTGGTACGGGTTTCAATCCTGGTACGTAAAAGGTTAGATATGCGTCCTGTTTTGGAGGTTCAATTCGGCCGCAAAGGGTTTGGGTACCTACTCTTAAGAGAACAACCTATAAATTTATATTCGGTGTTGTTATCTTATTGGATTACTAGATATTGAGTTTGATGTCATTTCTAGATCGTTTGGTACGGGTTTCAATCCTGGTACGTAAAAGGTTAGATATGCGTCCTGTTTTGGAGGTTCAATTCGGCCGCAAAGGGTTTGGGTACCTAGACATAAGAGAACGACGTGTAAATTTATATTTTGTGTTGTCATAGTATTGTAATAGTAAAAGTTGAATTTTAGGTCATTTGGTCCGGGTTTCAATCCTGGTATATAAAAGGTTAGATATGCGTCCTGTTTTGGAGGTTCAATTCGGCCGCAAGGGTTTGGGTACCTATACTTAAGAGAACAACCTAAAAATTTATATTCGGTGTTGTCATTGTATTGGAATACTGAATATTGAATTTGAGGTAATTTGGAGATCGTTTGGTCTGGGATTCAATCCTGGTACGTAAAAGGTTAGATACGCGTCATGTTTTACATGTTCAACTCGGCTGCAAAGGGTTTGGGTACCTAGAAACAAGAGAACGACCTATAAATTTATATTCGGTGTTTTCATAGTATTGTAATACAAAAAATTTAATTTTAGGTCATTTGGAGATTTTTTGGTCCGGTTTTCAATCCTGGTAGGTAAAAGGTTAGATATGCGTCCTGTTTTGGAGGTTCAATTCGGCCGCAAAGCGTTTGGGTACCTAGACATAAGTGAACGACCTATAAATTTATATTCGGTGTTGTCATAGTATTGTAATACTAAAAGTTGAATTTTAGGTCATTTGGAGATTGTTTGGTCCGGGTTTCAATCCTGGTAGGTAAAAGGTTAGATATGTGTCCGGTTTTGGAGGTTCCATTCGGTCGCAAAGGGTTTGGGTACCTATACTTAAGAGAACAACCTATAAATTTATATTCGGTCTTGTCATCTTATTGGATTACTAAATATTGAGTTTGATGTGATTTCGAGATCGTTTGGTACGGGTTTCAATCCTGGTACGTAAAAGGTTAGATATGCGTCCTGTTTTGGAGGTTCAATTCGGCCGCAAAGGGTTTGGGTACCTACTCTTAAGAGAACAACCTATAAATTTATATTCGGTGTTGTTATCTTATTGGATTACTAGATATTGAGTTTGATGTCATTTCTAGATCGTTTGGTACGGGTTTCAATCCTGGTACGTAAAAGGTTAGATATGCGTCCTGTTTTGGAGGTTCAATTCGGCCGCAAAGGGTTTGGGTACCTAGACATAAGAGAACGACGTGTAAATTTATATTTTGTGTTGTCATAGTATTGTAATAGTAAAAGTTGAATTTTAGGTCATTCGGTCCGGGTTTCAATCCTGGTATATAAAAGGTTAGATATGCGTCCTGTTTTGGAGGTTCAATTCGGCCGCAAAGGGTTTGGGTACCTAGACATAACAGAACGACGTATAAATTTATATTTTGTGTTGTCACAGGATTGTAATAGTAAAAGTTGAATTTTAGGTCATTTGGTCCGGGTTTCAATCCTGGTATATAAAAGGTTGGATATGCGTCCTGTTTTGGAGGTTCAATTCGGCCGCAAGGGTTTGGGTACCTATACTTAAGAGAACAACATATAAATTTATATTCGGTGTTGTCATTGTATTGTAATACTAAAATTTGAATTTTAGGTCATTTGGAGATTGTTTGGTCCGGGTTTCAATCCTGGTAGGTAAAAGGTTAGATATGTGTCCGGTTTTGGAGGTTCCATTCGGTCGCAAAGGGTTTGGGTACCTATACTTAAGAGAACAACCTATAAATTTATATTCGGTCTTGTCATCTTATTGGATTACTACATATTGAGTTTGATGTGATTTCGAGATCGTTTGGTACGGGTTTCAATCCTGGTACGTAAAAGGTTAGATATGCGTCCTGTTTTGGAGGTTCAATTCGGCCGCAAAGGGTTTGGGTACCTACTCTTAAGAGAACAACCTATAAATTTATATTCGGTGTTGTTATCTTATTGGATTACTAGATATTGAGTTTGATGTCATTTCTAGATCGTTTGGTACGGGTTTCAATCCTGGTACGTAAAAGGTTAGATATGCGTCCTGTTTTGGAGGTTCAATTCGGCCGCAAAGGGTTTGGGTACCTAGACATAAGAGAACGACGTATAAATTTATATTTTGTGTTGTCATAGTATTGTAATAGTAAAAGTTGAATTTTAGGTCATTCGGTCCGGGTTTCAATCCTGGTATATAAAAGGTTAGATATGCGTCCTGTTTTGGAGGTTCAATTCGGCTGCAAAGGGTTTGGGTACCTAGACATAACAGAACGACGTATAAATTTATATTTTGTGTTGTCATAGGATTGTAATAGTAAAAGTTGAATTTTAGGTCATTTGGTCCGGGTTTCAATCCTGGTATATAAAAGGTTAGATATGCTTCCTGGTTTGGAGGTTCAATTCGGCCGCAAAGGGTTTGGGTACCTATACTTAAGAGAACAACCTATAAATTTATATTCGGTGTTGTCATCTTATTGGATTACTAAATTTTGAGTTTGATGTCATTTCGAGATCGTTTGGTACGGGTTTCAATCCTGGTACGTAAAAAGGTTAGATAGGCGTCCTGTTTTGGAGGTTCAATTCGGCCGCAAGGGTTTGGGTACCTATACTTAAGAGAACAACCTAAAAATTTATATTCGGTGTTGTCATTGTATTGGAATACTGAATATTGAATTTGAGGTAATTTGGAGATCGTTTGGTCTGGGATTCAATCCTGGTACGTAAAAGGTTAGATACGCGTCATGTTTTAGATGTTCAACTCGGCTGCAAAGGGTTTGGGTACCTAGAAACAAGAGAACGACCTATAAATTTATATTCGGTGTTTTCATAGTATTGGAATACAAAAAATTTAATTTTAGGTCATTTGGAGATTTTTTGGTCCGGTTTTCAATCCTTGATACGGTTCAGCCCTGTGATACGACCCAAGTAAGGTTAGATTCGGATTTTGGCGTAAAAAGCGCAACAGTCCAGGTTTACGGCAACAGTCATAATTCACAATCCGACCGTTGGATCGGGCTAATATTTTATGTGGACTCTCTAGACATATCGTACTACCTGGGGTTAAAAATTCAGGTCAATCGGAGCTCGGGAAGGAACCGCAATACTGGTCAACGGAGCCTGTACGGATTTTGTTATTTACTTCCATTTGACTTGTGGACTTCCTATTTGATTAGGATTCTTTTCCTACAAGGATGTGGGAGCTGGTTTTGGGAATTTCCTAGTTCCACAAGGATCTTTAATGAGCTGCAACTTAATCTACAAGTGTGGCAGTGATTCATTAATGTTTCGAAATCCTTTTCTTATAAGGATTCCTTATTCATCCTAGCTACACAAGGAAAGAAGGGCTGGTGGTATTTAATGACAGATTAGTTATTTTTATTATTTTCTTTCATGTTTGGGCTTAATTAAAACTTTATTTTGAGCTAGGGTCCAAGGCTTGTTTGGATCAGGTTATGGGCTTTTCAGTTTAGGGTTTTGGGCCAGTTTTGAGTGGGCTTCATATAAGTCCACATAAGAGGTCCATTAGGGTTAATTTTTCAAGAACTATTTAAACTCATGTAAGCCACAATTTCGGCAGCTTGGATGATAATTACTTCTGAATTTTTCAGTTTTAACGTGTGAGAGTGATTCTTGCATTCTTCAGTTCTTGAACGAACTGAATCTGACTTATCGAAGATTAACTGGCTTCGTGGCGTCGTTCTACTCATTCCAATAGTGTAGGTGCCTTGGGGAAGGTTTCCATTGTGTCGCACTCCTATCAGACCTATTTCGGCTTTCCGGGATCAGATCTCAATCTTGATTGTGGGTTGCGTGACCACGTGATCACGAGGTTCGCATCAGTACCTATACTTAAGAGAACACCATTAAACTGATGCGAACCTCGTGATCACGTGGCCACGCAACCCACAATCAAGATTGAGATCTGATCCCGGAAAGCCGAAATAGGTCTGATAGGAGTGTGACACAATGGAAACCTTCCCCAAGGCACCAACACTATTGGAATGAGTAGAATGACGCCACGAAGCCAGTTAATCTTCGATAAGTCAGATTCAGTTCGTTCAAGAACTGAAGAATGCAAGAATCACTCTCACACGTTAAAACTGAAAAATTCAGAAGTAATTATCATCCAAGCTGCCGAAATTGTGGCTTACATGAGTTTAAATAGTTCTTGAAAAATTAACCCTAATGGACCTCTTATGTGGACTTATATGAAGCCCACTCAAAACTGGCCCAAAACCCTAAACTGAAAAGCCCATAACCTGATCCAAACAAGCCTTGGACCCTAGCTCAAAATAAAGTTTTAATTAAGCCCAAACATGAAAGAAAATAATAAAAATAATTAATCTGTCATTAAATACCACCAGCCCTTCTTTCCTTGTGTAGCTAGGATGAATAAGGAATCCTTATAAGAAAAGGATTTCGAAACATTAATGAATCACTGCCACACTTGTAGATTAAGTTGCAGCTCATTAAAGATCCTTGTGGAACTAGGAAATTCCCAAAACCAGCTCCCACATCCTTGTAGGAAAAGAATCCTAATCAAATAGGAAGTCCACAAGTCAAATGGAAGTAAATAACAAAATCCGTACAGCCTCCATTGACCAGTATTGCGGTTCCTTCCCGAGCTCCGATTGACCTGAATTTTTAACCCCAGGTAGTACGATATGTCTAGAGAGTCCACATAAAATATTAGCCCGATCCAACGATCGGATTGTGAATTATGACTGTTGCCGTAAACCTGGACTGTTGCGCTTTTTACGCCAAAATCCGAATCTAACCTTACTTGGGTCGTATCACAGGGCTGAACCGTATCAAGGATTGAAAACCGGACCAAAAAATCTCCAAATGACCTAAAATTAAATTTTTTGGCCGTTCATTTTGGCCGCAAAGGGTTTGGGTACCTAGACTTAAGAGAACGACCTATAAATTTATATTCGGTGTTGTCATCGTATTGGAACACTAAATATTTAATTTGCGGTCATTTGGAGATCGTTTGGTCCGGGTTTAAATCCTGGTACGTAAATGGTTAGATTGGCGTCATGTTTTGGAGGTTCATTTCGGCCGCAGAGGGTTTGGGTACCTAGAAATAAAAGAACGACCTATAAATTTATATTCGGTGTTGTCATCGTATTGGAATACTAAATATTGAATTTCAGACCTTTTGGAGATCGTTTGGTCAAGGTTTCAATCTTGGTACGTAAAAGGTTAGAATTGCGTCCTGTTTTGGATGTTCATTTCGGCCGCAAAGGGTTTGGGTACCTAGACATAAGTGAACAATCTATAAATTTATATTCAGTGTTGTCATTGTATTGGAATACTGCATATTGAATTTGAGGTCATTTGGAGATCGTTTGGTCCGGGATTCAATCCTGGTACGTAAAAGGTTAGATACGCGTCATGTTTTAGATGTTCAACTCGGCTGCAAAGGGTTTGGGTCCCTAGACTTAAAAGAACGACCTATAAATTTATATTCGGTGTTGTCATCGTATTGGAACACTAAATATTGAATTTGCGGTCATTTGGAGATCGTTTGGTCCGAGTTTAAATCCTGGTACGTAAATGGTTAGTTTGCGTCATGTTTTGGAGGTTCATTTCGGCCGCAAAGGGTTTGGGTACCTAGAAATAAGAGAACGACTATAAATTTATATTCGGTGTTGTCATCGTATTGGAATACTAAATATTGAATTGCAGGCCATTTGGAGATCGTTTGGTCTGAAGTTACCTTAGAACGTTAGAGAGAGGTTAGAGAGAGGTTAGAGAGGAAAGATACAAAGGGGCGGTGCTCCGACAGCCATATCTCCGGCGACCACCGTTGATCAAGCCAAGATTTGGTTATGTTGTGCACGGAACTATTGTCTACATTCTGACCGGAGGGATCTTCTAAAGCTGCCGCCGTTTAAGAAATCTGGACAATTGAAATTTTCTGGAAAACCCCCTAGTGCTGTCAGAGTCGCCGGCCGATTTTGCCTTGTTATACCGTTGGATCCAGACTATTTTTTGGTATGTTGTGAACATCTATATTGCCTACATTCTGTCCAGAGGGATCGTCCATGTTGGATTCCTCCTGCAGAAGCTTGCCATTTGAATATTTCTGGAAAAATCCTTCTCGGAACAGTAAGAGCCGCCGGCATATTTCTCCTTCTTCCACCGTTGGATCAAGCTTATTTTTGGATATGTGATGCACCTGGTTATGATACACATTATGAACGGGGGAGATTAGAAATTTAGCCTCCAGCAACGTTTTCTACATGTTCAACAGAAGGTCGTCATTCTCAGGTCAGTTTTGATATAATTGACATCTACGGAGATCCAACCGTTAAACTGTGCTGAGTTTTGAATATGTTATACATAACATGTGTATCTACCTTTGAACCGTTGGTATTCTTGGACTGAGTTTGTTTGTCCTTAGAACGTTCTATCTAGTATTTGTATGCTGCCAAATTGTCTTTGTGTTCTGCTGTTGAATTTGTTCCAATGGTTAGCTCTGACATTGAACAACACAATGGAGTTAAATCTGGATATACCTTACAATTAGAGCTCCAAGATATGCTAAATAGTCTTGACATGAATGCTGTGTTGGGTTCTAAAGTTGATGAGTTGAATGCTGGGTCTAAGCAACAAGAACAGCTACACCTTAGCCCCAAATTGAATTTTTTAAATGCTTTGAAGGGCTCTGATGTTGATGACAATAAGGGTAGGATGTCCCTTGATATGAATCCAGTCCGTAACTTGCATTTTGCTCCCCCCGCAATAACTGATGGCCGTGTGATAGTAGCTCCTCCACTTGATGTGTTTGAGGATGGCTGTGAACTTTGGAAATCCACTCTAGTTGGTCATTTCGTGGGTCAGAAATTATCCTATCCTGTTGTTAATTCTATTGCCAAAAGAATATGGGGCTCCCACGGTCTATCTGATGTTTTATCTTCTGATAATGGTTTCTTTCTCTTCACTTTTGATTCTATCGATCGCGCCACTAATGTTCTGGAGAGAGCCCCATGGCACATGGCCAACAGACCTTTGGTGCTTAAACGTTGGCATCCGAACATGCAATTTTTGAAAGATGATCTGGATAGAGTTCCGGTATGGGTTAAGCTCTATAATGTTCCTCTCGAGTATTGGACTGTTAAGGGGTTGAGTTGTGTAGCGAGTGCTATTGGGGTTCCCCTTCATGCTGACCTCACTACATTATTGCGTAAAAGGCTTAGCTACGCAAGAGTTTGCGTTGAGATAGAAGCTTCGAAAACGCTGGTGAAGGAATACGACCTTCGCTGTCCAAATGGGTTATTCATAACAATTTCAGCGGATTATGAATGGATACCGTCAAGGTGCAATAATTGCAATGTCTTTGGACATACCACAGGGATATGTGGGGGCATGGGGCAAAAGGAAAATAAGGAGCTGTGAACTCTAAACCTGCAGATAATAAGCAGAATCAGCTTCAATGGCAGGTAGTTGGTAAACGAAATAAGGGTGTTACGATTGGTGAGAATGATTGTTTGGAATCTAAAGAGCTTAATTGTAATGAGAATGGTTGTTTAGCATCTGCTTTACATATTGCTCATTGTCATACGAATGAAACTGCGACATCAGATGTGCCCAATGCTGGTTGTTATGAAGATGAAAATCCTACCTCTCCTATTGTTTTGAAGAGTTTACGAGCAGACATGGTGCCGGAGGAAGGGGCTGCATGTACTTCTTTAGATCAAAGTTTAACCATCTGTAATACAATTGCTTATGCAACCATAAACCCTGTTAGTCATGAGGTGAATGTTGATATTGGAGCTATGGGAGGTGATACAGGTAAGGAAGACGATGATAAGGAGTCGACGTCACTGATCCCAACAAGTCTGCAAAGTCCGATTTCTTCTGATGGGGAAACTTTTATTAATCAGTTAGCTAGCAAGGCTAGAGACTCTCTAGAGAAAAAGAAAACGGGTTCTCCAGGCTTTTCAAAGAAGAGTAAATTTATATTCAGTGTTGTCATAGTATTGTAATACTAATATTTGTGTTTTAGGTCATTTGGAGATTGTTTGTTCCGGGTTCAATCCTGGTATGTAAAAGGTTAGATATGCGTCCTGTTTTGGAGGTTCAATTCGGCCGCAAAGGGTTTGGGTACCTAGAAATAAGAGAACAACCTATAAAATTATATTCGGTGTTGTCATCGTATTGGAATACTAAATATTGCATTTCAGGCAATTTCGTGATCGTTTGGTCTAGGTTTCAATCCTAGTATGTAAAAGGTTAGATATGCGTCCTGTTTTGGAGGTTCAATTCGGCCGCAAAGGGTTTGGGTACATAGACTTAAGAGAACAACCTATAAATTTATATTCGGTGTTGTCATCATATTGGATTACTAAATATTGACTTTGATGTCATTTGGAGATCGTTTGGTCCGGGTTTCAATCCTTGTACGTAAAAGGTTTGATTTGCGTCCTATTTTGAATGTTAATTTCGGCCGCAAAGGGTTTGGGTACCTATACTTAAGAGAACAACCTATAAATTTATATTCGGTGTTGTCATCTTATTGGATTACTAAATATTGAGTTTGATGTCATTTGGAGATTTTTTGGTCCGGGTTTCAATCCTGGTAGGTAAAAGGTTAGATATGCGTCCTGTTTTGGAGGTTCAATTCGGCCGCAAAGGGTTTGGGTACCTAGACATAAGAGAACGATGTATAAATTTATATTTTGTGTTGTCATAGTATTGTAATAGTAAAAGTTGAATTTTAGGTCATTTGGAGATTGTTTGGTCCGGGTTTCAATCCTGGTATATAAAAGGTTAGATATGTGTCTTGTTTTGGAGGTTCAATTTGGCCGCAAAGGGTTTGGGTACCTAGACTTAAGAGAACAACCTATAAATTTATATTCGGTGTTGTCATCATATTCGATTACTAAATATGGAGTTTGAGGTCATTTGAAGATCGTTTGGTACGGGTTTCAATCCTGGTACGTAAAAGGTTAGATTTGATCCTGTTTTGAATGTTCATTTCGGCCGCAAAGGCTTTGGGTACCTAGACATAAGAGAACGACCTATAAATTTATATTCGGTGTTGTCATAGTATTGTAATACTAAAAGTTGAATTTTAGGTCATTTGGAGATTGTTTGGTCCGGGTTTCAATCCTGGTACGTAAAAGGTTAGACATGCGACTCTCTCCTCGCTCTCTCTCCCTCTCTCTCTCTCTAATCTGTATTGTCTTTGATCTCATTGGTTCACCGTTGGATCGTCACCATTTTTGAGTATGTTGTTCTTCAGAACATGCTCTACATCTTGACCGAACGGATCATCATTTCAATCAATGAACTGTGAGATACGGGACTTGTAATTCTGGGGTTGTCGAAGCTCGATCTCTTTGGTTCACCGTTGGATCGTCACCATATTTGAGTATGTTCTCCATCAGAACATGCTATACATCTTGACCGAAGGGATCATCTTTTCAATCAATGAACTGAGAGATACTGGCCTCGTAATTCTTTGAGATAAGGTGAGTAGCTGCATCTTTTTCAGTGGGTTTTCTTTCTGGACTTCTAATACCAGCTATAAACATGATAATCTCTCATTAGAGCTTTGCTATCTCTAGTAAATGTCTATTGCCATAATATCTTCATGTTCTGTTCCATTGGTTAGCTGTAACATTAAACAACAAAATGAAGTTAAGTCTGGACACAATTGAATACAACTCATTTGGAAGTTCATTTGCTTGCTGGTTAGAGAGTGGTGTTGTCGAAGCTCGATCTCCTTTGTTCACCGTTGGATCGTCACCATCTTTTAGTATGTTGTTTTTCTGAACCTGCTATATATCTTGACCGAACGGATCGTTGTTCCAATCAAAGTTCTGTTAAATCTGGACATACCTTACAATTAGAGCTCCATGATATGCTAATTAGTCACGACATGTTGAGTTCTAAAGTTGATGAGTTGAAGGTTGGGTCTAAGCAACAAGAACAGCTAAACCTTAGCCCCAAATTGAATTTTTTAAATGCTTTGAAGGGTTATGATGTTGATGACAATAAGGGTAGGATGTCCCTTGATATGAATCCAGTCCGTAACTTGCATTTTGCTCCCCCCGCAATAACTAATGGTCGTGTGACAGTAGCTCCTCCACTTGATGTGTTTGAGGATGGCTGTGAACTTTGGAAATCCACTCTAGTTGGTCATTTCGTGGGTCAGAAATTACCCTATCCTGTTATTAATTCTATTGCCAAAAGAATATGGGGCTCCCACGGTCTATCTGATGTTTTATCTTCTGATAATGGTTTCTTTCTCTTCACTTTTGATTCTATCGATCGCGCCACTAATGTTCTGGAGAGAGCCCCATGGCACATGGCCAACAGACCTTTGGTGCTTAAACGTTGGCATCCGAACATGCAATTTTTGAAAGATGATCTGGATAGAGTTCCGGTATGGGTTAAGCTCTATAATGTTCCTCTCGAGTATTGGACTGTTAAGGGGTTGAGTTGTGTAGCGAGTGCTATTGGGGTTCCCCTTCATGCTGACCTCACTACATTATTGCGTAAAAGGCTTAGCTACGCAAGAGTTTGCGTTGAGATAGAAGCTTCGAAAACGCTGGTGAAGGAATACGACCTTCGCTGTCCAAATGGGTTATTCATAACAATTTCAGCGGATTATGAATGGATACCTTCAAGGTGCAATAATTGCAATGTCTTTGGACATACCACAGCGATATGTGCTACCAGTAAAGTTGATGATCGTACAATGGGGGCAGATGGAAAAAGGAAAATAGGAGTTGTGAACTCTAAACCTGCAGATAATAAGCAGAATCAGCTTCAATGGCAGGTAGTTGGTAAACGAAATAAGGGTGTTACGATTGGTGAGAATGATTGTTTGGCATCTAAAGAGCTTAATTGTAATGAGAATGGTTCTGTAGCATCTGCTTTACATATTGCTGATTATCATACGAATGAAACTGCGACATCAGATGTGCCCAATGCTGGTTGTTATGAAGATGAAAATCCTACCTCTCCTCTTGTTTTGAAGAGTTTACGAGCAGACATGGTGCCGGAGGAAGGGGCTGCATGTACTTCTTTAGATCAAAGTTTAACCATCTGTAATACAATTGCTTATGCAACCATGAACCCTGTTAGTCATGAGGTGAATGTTGATATTGGAGCTATGGGAGCTGATACAGGTAAGGAAGACGAGGATAAGGAGTCGACGTCACTGATCCCAACAAGTCCGCAAAGTCCGATTTCTTCTGACGGGGAAACTTTTATTAATCAGTTAGCTAGAAGGGCTAGAGACTCTCTAGAGAAAAAGAAAACGGGTTCTCCAGGCTTTTCAAAGAAGAGTAAGAAATCTGGCTCCTCGAGGGGGGGCAAGTCAAGGTAATCAGTGTGTTGCTGTTTGGTACTCCTCTCTAATTCCCTATGATTATTGGATGTTGGAATGTTAGAGGTTTGAATGATCCCATAAAGCATTCAGAACTGCGTCAGCTCATCCATCAAGAGAGGATGGTTTTTTTTGGTTTGGTTGAAACTCGGGTTAGAGACAGGAATAAAGATAATGTTTCGCAACTTCTTCTGCGTAATTGGTCATTCTTGTATAATTATGATTTCTCTTGTCGTGGTCGTATTTGGGTTTGTTGGAATGCTGATTTGGTGAAGGTGGATGTTCTGGGAATGTCAGACCAGGCTATCCATGTTTCTGTCATGATATTAGCTACCAATATCTGTTTTAATGTTTTAATCATTTACGGAGACAATAATGCATCCTTACGTGAGGCTTTATGGTCTGATATTGTGAGTCGTAGTGATGGATGGGAGTCAACCCCATGGATTCTTATGGGCGACTTTAATGCTATCCGCAACCAGTCAGAGAGGTTAGGAGGGTCTTCTACGTGGGCTGGTCATGTGGACAGATTGGAAACATGTCTACGTGAAGCGAAAGTGGATGACCTTCGGTATTCAGGTATGCATTATACTTGGACGAACCAATGTATCAGTTGTGTTGCATTCTAAGGAAGCTAAAGCAGGAACTTAAACATTTCAATAAGACTCACTTCTCCAATATTTCCGATAGAGTCAAAGATGCAAAAGATCACATGGATAAGGCTCAGCAAGCTCTGCATACAGCGCCTGAGAATCCAACATTGCGTATGCGAGAAAGAGATGCTGTTCGTAACTATGCTTCTACTGTCAGGGCGGAAGAGAGTTTTTTCAAACAAAAGGCAAGGATGCAATGGCTTAGCTTGGGGGATCAGAATACTAGCTACTTCCACAAATCAGTAAATGGAAGACAAAATAGAAATAAGCTTCTCTCCATTACAAGGGAGGATGGGGAAGTCGTTGAAGGACACGAGGCAGTCAAATCAGAAGTAATTGCATACTTCCAGCGTGTGTTGGGAGTGAATCAGATGCCTAGGGTCTTGAACGAGGAAGTGATGCAATCGGCAATTAACTGCAAACTGTCTTCGACTCAACAGCATGAACTAGCACAAGAAGTAACAAGGGAGGAGATTAAGAATGCTATGTTTAGTTTTAAAAACAACAAAGCCCCTGGCCCGGATGGCTTCAACGCAGGTTTCTTCAAAAGAATGTGGCATATAGTGGGGGAAGATGTAATCAAATCTGTTAGCTCCTTCTTTCAGACTCGTAGAATGCTTAAAGAAATGAATGCTACATCCATTTCCCTTATCCCTAAAGTTGCTAATCCTACGAGGTTGACAGATTTTCGTCCTATATCTTGCTGCAATACAGTATACAAATGCATCGCGAAGATTCTAGCCGGTAGAATGAAAGTTGTTTTGCCGTCCTTAGTAGGTCCGTATCAGACAGCTTTTATCTCTGGACGGAGAATCAGCGACAATATTCTTTTGTCTCAGGAGCTAATGAAAGGCTATCATAAATCTACGGGTCCGACTCGTTGTGCTATGAAAGTAGATCTGATGAAGGCTTATGACTCGGTTCGGTGGGATTTCGTTGATGCTACGTTAATAAAAATGGGATTCCCTAGAACAGTGGTTGATTGGATCATGGTGTGTGTTACATCGTGTCAATTCTCAATCAACGTCAACGGTGAACTTGCAGGTTACTTTCATGGGGGTAGAGGGCTGAGACAAGGTGATCCATTATCTCCATATTTGTTTGTCCTTTGCATGGAAATCCTGTCAGGGCTGTTCTGCAATATGAGTGCCAATCAAAACTTCAAGTTCCACTGGAGATGCAAGAAGGACAGAATTTCTCATCTTTGCTTTGCCGACGACTTGATCATATTCAGCAAAGGGGATGTACACTTAGTTCGTATGATCAAAAATGCACTCATAGAGTTTCAAGATCTATCAGGTCTATATCCAAATCCAAACAAAAGTGACATCTTCTTGAGCGGTGTGTTAGGTGCTGAGAGGGAACAGATTATCAGTATTCTTGGGTTTAGAGAGGGGGAGCTTCCTATGAAATATTTGGGAGTGCCTCTTATCTCGTCCAGACTAAAGGCTGTTGATTGTAAGGGCCTCGTGGATCGAATTACCGCTAAAGTACGACATTGGACCTGCAGAACACTCTCTTTCGCAGGGCGAGTACAACTGATTAACTCAGTTTTATTCTCCATCCAGGTCTATTGGGCATCTCTATTCCTATTACCTGGGCAAGTAGTGAAAAACGTTGAGCAAATTATGAGATCATTTCTTTGGTCAGGTTCAGATATGAGCACTAATAGGGCTAAAGTGGCTTGGGATCAGGTATGTCTTCCAAGAAAGGAGGGGGGGCTAGGCATAAAAAGGATAACAGAATGGAACAAGATTGCCTTGTTGAAACACATTTGGAACTTGTGCAATGACTCGGATGGCTCAATCTGGTCTACTTGGATCAGATCCAATCTGTTGCGAGGTAGGAATTTCTGGACAATCAAGGCGCCAGGAAGCTGCTCTTGGGCTTGGGGAAAGATTCTAAAGCTCAGATCCTTAGCATGGCCGAAGATGAAGCACATTATCGGAGATGGAATGACAACCTCTCTATGGTTTGACAATTGGCATCCTCACAGCCCGCTCGCTGATACTTACGGTGAACGATTCATCTATGATTCAGGTATGGAACACAATGCGAGAGTGAACGTGCTGATTAATAACTTAGAATGGAGAATTCCTATCACTCATGCTATTGGCTGGCACCCCATTATAGAAGCTATTCCTTCCACATCTACTCCTAAGGGGCAAAAGGATGAGATTGTTTGGTTGGATTCGCCAAATCAGAGTTTCTCGGTCAAAGTAGCTTGGGAACAACTAAGAATTCATCATCAGATGGCTGATTGGCATGACATCGTGTGGTTCAAGAATGCTGTCCCAAGACATGCATTTCTTCTTTGGGTGGCTATCCAACGGAAACTCTCAACGCAGGATAGACTTCATCGGTTTGGTATTCATGGTCCCAATAGGTGCTCACTTTGTCTCCGCAATAATGAAGATCACAACCACTTGTTCTTTGAATGCTCCTTTACGAAAGCATTATGGTGGAATGTTTGTGACAGATGCGACATTCCAAGAATGACAAAAAGCTTGGATGAATGGATTCAATTGGCCACTGTCTCTTGGCATGGCAAAAGTTTCGTCAACTTTTCTCGTAAACTAGGTTTCGCAGCTACAGTGTATTGTATCTGGCAAGAACGGAACGCAAGGATCTTTGCAGATGTGTCTAAAGCTTCGAATTTGGTTTTTGATCAAATCGAATGTATCATTCGCGATAAGCTTGTTTTGATGAGGAATGTTCAACAAACAGATGAAAACATAAGGATCCAAAGACTTTGGAGGGTCAATAACATGGACTCTTAATTTGATGTTTAGCTGGTTGTTTTTGTACCCCTAGCATATCTAGTTGGTCTAAGTTTTTGTTTTGTTATGTGGCTAGCTTGTAGCCATTTGTTGGTTTTCGTTTCTGTTCACATTGTAAATCTTGGGTATGCCCATTATATTCTTTGTATCATTTTCTTTTAATACATAAGTCAGCTTACCAAAAAAAAAAAGGCTAGAGACTCTCTAAAGAAAAAGAAAACGGGTTCTCCAGGCTTTTCAAAGAAGAGTAAGAAATCTGGCTCCTCGAGGGGGGGCAAGTCAAGGTAATCAGTGTGTGGCTGTTTGGTACTCCTCTCTATTTCCCTATGATTATTGGATGTTGGAATGTTAGAGGTTTGAATGATCCCATAAAGCATTCAGAACTGCGTCAGCTCATCCATCAAGAGAGGATGGTTTTTTTTGGTTTGGTTGAAACTCGGGTTAGAGACAGGAATAAAGATAATGTTTCGCAACTTCTTCTGCGTAATTGGTCATTCTTGTATAATTATGATTTCTCTTGTCGTGGTCGTATTTGGGTTTGTTGGAATGCTGATGTGGTGAAGGTGGATGTCTGCGGTATGTCAGACCAGGCTATCCATGTTTCTGTCACTATATTAGCTACCAATATCTGTTTTAATACTTCAATCATTTATGGAGACAATAATGCATCCTTACGTGAGATATTATGGTCTGATATAGTGAGTCGTAGTGATGCATGGGAGTCAACCCCATGGATTCTTATGGGTGACTTTAATGCTATCCGCAACCCGTCAGAAAGGTCAGGAGGGTCTACTACGTGGGATGGTCAGATGGACAGGTTGGAAACATGTATTCGAGATGCGAAAGTGGATGATCTTCGGTATTCTGGTATGCATTATACATGGACGAACCAATGTATTGAGAATCTGATTATGCGGAAGCTGGATAGAGTGCTTGTGAATGAGAAGTGGAATCTGCACTTCCCATTGTCGGAAGCGAGATTCTTGCCTGCTGGTATTTCAGATCATTCTCCCATGGTGGTAAAGGTTACTGGCAATGTTCAGAACATAAAGAAACCATTCAAATTCTTTGATATATGGATGGATCATGACGAGTTCATGCCCTTGGTGAAGAAAGTATGGGATCAGCATTTGGGGGGTTGTCCAATGTATCAGTTGTGTTGCAAACTAAGGAAGCTAAAGCAGGAACTTAAACATTTCAATAAGACTCACTTCTCCAATATATCAGATAGAGTCAAAGATGCAAAAGATCAAATGGATAAGGCTCAACAGGAGCTGCATACAGCGCCTAAGAATCCAACTTTACGCATGCGCGAAAGAGATGTTGTTCGTAACTATGGTTCTATGGTCAGGGCGGAAGAGAGTTTTTTCAAACAAAAGGCAAGGATGCAATGGCTTAGCTTGGGGGATCAGAATACTAGCTACTTCCACAAATCAGTAAATGGAAGACAAAATAGAAATAAGCTTCTCTCCGTTACAAGGGAGGATGGGGAAGTCGTTGAAGGACATGAGGCAGTCAAATCAGAAGTAATTGCATACTTCCAGCGTGTGTTGGGAGTGAATCAGATGCCTAGGGTCTTGAACGAGGAAGTGATGCAATCGGCAATTAACTGCAAATTGTCTTCGACTCAACAACATGAACTAGCACAAGAAGTAACAAGGGAGGAGATTAAGAATGCTATGTTTAGTTTGAAAAACAACAAAGCCCCTGGCCCGGATGGCTTCAACGCAGGTTTCTTCAAAAGAATGTGGCATATAGTGGGGGAAGATGTAATCAAAGCTGTTAGCTCCTTCTTTCAGACTCGTAGAATGCTTAAAGAAATGAATGCTACATCCATTTCCCTTATCCCTAAAGTTGCTAATCCTACGAGGTTGACAGATTTTCATCCTATATCTTGCTGCAATACAGTATACAAATGCATCGCGAAGATTCTAGCCGGTAGAATGAAAGTTGTTTTGCCGTCCTTAGTAGGTCCGTATCAGACAGCTTTTATCTCTGGACGGAGAATCAGCGACAATATTCTTTTGTCTCAGGAGCTAATGAAAGGCTATCATAAATCTACGGGTCCGACTCGTTGTGCTATGAAAGTAGATCTGATGAAGGCTTATGACTCGGTTCGGTGGGATTTCGTTGATGCTACGTTAATAAAAATGGGATTCCCTAGAACAGTGGTTGATTGGATCATGGTGTGTGTTACATCGTGTCAATTCTCAATCAACGTCAACGGTGAACTTGCAGGTTACTTTCATGGGGGTAGAGGGCTGAGACAAGGTGATCCATTATCTCCATATTTGTTTGTCCTTTGCATGGAAATCCTGTCAGGGCTGTTCTGCAATATGAGTGCCAATCAAAACTTCAAGTTCCACTGGAGATGCAAGAAGGACAGAATTTCTCATCTTTGCTTTGCCGACGACTTGATCATATTCAGCAAAGGGGATGTACACTTAGTTCGTATGATCAAAAATGCACTCATAGAGTTTCAAGATCTATCAGGTCTATATCCAAATCCAAACAAAAGTGACATCTTCTTGAGCGGTGTGTTAGGTGCTGAGAGGGAACAGATTATCAGTATTCTTGGGTTTAGAGAGGGGGAGCTTCCTATGAAATATTTGGGAGTGCCTCTTATCTCGTCCAGACTAAAGGCTGTTGATTGTAAGGGCCTCGTGGATCGAATTACCGCTAAAGTACGACATTGGACCTGCAGAACACTCTCTTTCGCAGGGCGAGTACAACTGATTAACTCAGTTTTATTCTCCATCCAGGTCTATTGGGCATCTCTATTCCTATTACCTGGGCAAGTAGTGAAAAACGTTGAGCAAATTATGAGATCATTTCTTTGGTCAGGTTCAGATATGAGCACTAATAGGGCTAAAGTGGCTTGGGATCAGGTATGTCTTCCAAGAAAGGAGGGGGGGCTAGGCATAAAAAGGATAACAGAATGGAACAAGATTGCCTTGTTGAAACACATTTTGAACTTGTGCAATGACTCGGATGGCTCAATCTGGTCTACTTGGATCAGATCCAATCTCTTGCGAGGTAGGAATTTCTGGACAATCAAGGCGCCAGGAAGCTGCTCTTGGGCTTGGGGAAAGATTCTAAAGCTCAGATCCTTAGCATGGCCGAAGATGAAGCACATTATCGGAGATGTAATGACAACCTCTCTATGGTTTGACAATTGGCATCCTCACAGCCCGCTCGCTGATACTTACGGTGAAAGATTCATTTATGATTCAGGTATGGAACATAACGCGAGAGTGATCGTGCTGATTAATAACTTAGAATGGAGAATTCCTATCACTCACGCTCTTGGCTGGCACCCCATTATAAAAGCTATTCCTTCCACCTCTACTCCTAATGGGCAAAAAGATGAGATTGTGTGGTTGGATTCGCCAAATCAGAGTTTCTCGGTCAAAGTAGCGTGGGAGCAACTAAGAATTCATCGTCAAATGGTTGATTGGCATGACATTGTGTGGTTCAAGAATGCTGTCCCAAGACATGCATTTCTTCTTTGGGTGGCTATCCAACGGAAACTCTCAACGCAGGATAGACTTCATCGGTTTGGTATTCATGGTCCCAATAGGTGCTCACTCTGTCTCCGCAATAATGAAAATCACAACCACTTCTTCTTTGAATGCTCCTTTAGGAAAGCATTATGGTGGAATGTTTGTGACAGATGCGACATTCCAAGAATGACAAAAAGCTTGGATGAATGGATTCGTTTGGCCACTGTCTCTTGGCATGGCAAAAGTTTCGTCAACTTTTCTCGTAAACTGGGTTTCGCAGCTACAGTGTATTGTATCTGGCAAGAACGGAACGCAAGGATCTTTGCAGATGTGTCTAAAGCTTCGAATTTGGTTTTTGATCAAATCGAATGTATCATTCGCGATAAGCTTGTTTTGATGAGGAATGTTCAACAAACAGATGAAAACGTAAGGATCCAAAGACTTTGGAGGGTCAATAACATGGACTCTTAATTTGATGTTTAGCTGGTTGTTTTTGTACCCCTAGCATATCTAGATGGTCTAAGTTTTTGTTTTGTTATGTGGCTAGCCTGTAGCCATTTGTTGGTTTTCGTTTCTGTTCACATTGTAAATCTTGGGTATGCCCATTATATTCTTTGTATCATTTTCTTTTAATACATAAGTCAGCTTACCAAAAAAAAAAGAAAAGGAGATCGTTTGGTCTGGGTTTCAATACTGGTACGTAAAAGATTAGATTGGCGTCATGTTTTGGAGGTACATTTCGGCCGCAAAGCGTTTGGGTACCTACACATAAGAGAACGACCTATAAATTTATATTCGGTGTTATCATCGTATTGGAATACTAAATATTGAGTTTGAGGTCATTTTGATATCGTTTGGTCTGGGTTTCAATATTGGTACGTGAAATGTTACATTTGCGTCCTGTTTTGGAGGTTCATTTCGGCCGCAAAGGGTTTGGGTACCTAGAAATAAAAGAACAACCTATAAAATTATATTCGGTGTTGTCATCGTATTGGAATACTAAATATTGCATTTCGGGCAATTTCGTGATCGTTTGGTCTAGGTTTCAATCCTGGTATGTAAAAGGTTAGATATGCGTCCTGTTTTGGAGGTTCAATTTGGCTGCAAAGGATTTGGGTACATCGACTTAAGAGAACAACCTATAAATTTATATTCGGTGTTGTCATCATATTGGTTTAGTAAATATTGACTTTGATGTCATTTGGAGATCGTTTGGTCCGGGTTTCAATCCTTGTACGTAAAAGGTTTGATTTGCGTCCTATTTTGAATGTTCATTTCGGCCGCAAAGGGTTTGGGTACCTAGACGTAAGAGAACGACCTATATATTTATATTCGGTGTTGTCATAGTATTGTAATACTAAAAGTTGAATTTTAGATCATTTGGAGATTGTTTGATCCGGGTTTCAATCCTGGTAGGTAAAAGGTTAAATATGTGTCCTGTTTTGGAGGTTCAATTCGGGCACAAAGGGTTTGGGTACCTATACTTAAGAGAACGACGTATAAATTTATATTTTGTGTTGTCATAGTATTGTAATAGTAAAAGTTGAATTTTAGGTCATTTGGAAATTGTTTGGTCCGGGTTTCAATACTGGTATATAAAAGGTTAGATATGCGTCCTGTTTTGGAGGTTCAATTTGGCCGCAAAGGGTTTGGGTACCTAGACTTAAGAGAACAACCTATAAATTTATATTCGGTGTTGTCATCATATTGGATTACTAAATATTGAGTTTGAGGTCATTTGAAGATCGTTTGGTACGGGTTTCAATCCTGGTACGTAAAAGGTTAGATTTGCATCCTGTTTTGAATGTTCATTTCGGCCGCAAAGGCTTTGGGTACCTAGACATAAGAGAACGACCTATAAATTTATATTCGGTGTTGTCATAGTATTGTAATACTTAAAGTTGAATTTTAGGTCATTTGGAGATTGTTTGGTCCGGGTTTCAATCCTGGTAGGTAAAATGATGCAAACCTCGTGATCACGTGGTCACGCAACCCACAATCAAGATTGAGATCTGATCCCGGAAAGCCGAAATAGGTCTGATATGAGTGCGACACAATGGAAACCTGCCCCAAGGCACCTACACTATTGGAATGAGTAGAATGACGCCACGAAGCCAGTTAATCTTCGATAAGTCAGATTCAGTTCGTTCAAGAACTGAAGAATGCAAGAATCACTCTCACACGTTAAAACTGAAAAATTCAGAAGTAATTATCATCAAAGCTGCCGAAATTTTGGCCTACATGAGTTTAAATAGCTCTTGAAAAGTTAACCCTAATGGACCCTTTATGTGGACTTATATGAGGTCCACTCAAAACTGGCCCAAAACCCTAAAATAAAAAGCCCATAACTTAATCCAAACAAGCCTTGGATCCTAGCTTAAAACAAAGTATGAATTAAGCCCAAACAAGCCTTGGGCTGTAGCTAACAAAATAAAATAAAGCTCTTATCTCATGGCCCAAATAAGGTTGTATTGGACCCCTCTTGCACATGGATAAGATGTACTAGGATTTCTTCTTGATACTCCAATGGATCTTCCAATTCTGACTTGGTGGAAACCTTCAAAACCAATGCATTCAATGCGTCTTTCAATGTCTTTGTCTTGGACCGTGTCATCGGTCCATTTGGAACATGTAATGGGTCCTTGCTGGTGTTTCTGGGCTGGTCCGCATCATCCCCTCTCCCCTCGAAAGGATTCGACCTCGAATCAAAATCTGTGTCAAACAAAGTAAGATCAGCAACATTAAAGGTAGCACTAACACTATACTCACCTGGAAGGTCAATTTTGTATGCGTTGTCATTGATTCTCCCTAAAACCTGAAAAGGACCATCACCACGAGGCTGTAATTTTGATTTCCTTTGGTTAGGAAATCGTTCCTTACGCATGTGCACCCATACCCAATCACCGGGTTGGAAAACAACCAGTTTACGTCCCTTGTTTGCTTTAGAAGCGTAAAGTCTGTTCTTTTTCTCTATTTGTAGTCGAACTCCCTCATGGAGTTCTCTCACCATCTTTGCCTTCTTTTCACCATATAAACTTACCTTTTCTTCACAAGGTAAAGGAAGTAAGTCCATAGGAGTTAGTGGATTAAAACCATAAACAATTTCAAAAGGAGAAAAAGTAGTAGTTGAATGCACAGTTCTATTATAAGCAAACTCAACAAAAGGCAAACATTCTTCCCAACTTTTCAAATTCTTTTGAATTACAGCACGTAAAAGTTGGGATAATGTTCTATTCACTACCTCAGTTTGTCCATCTGTTTGAGGATGGCATGTTGTTGAAAATAAGAGTTTAGTTCCCAACTTTCCCCATAAGGTCTTCCAAAAGTAACTAAGGAACTTAACATCACGATCTGACACTATACTTTTAGGAATGCCATGCAAACGTACAATCTCTCTAAAGAACAAGTCTGCGATATGAGAGGCATCATCTGTTTTATAGCATACAATGAAATGCGCCATTTTAGAAAACCTATCAACCACAACAAAGATAGAGTCTCTACCTTTCTTTGACCTAGGTAAACCTAAAACAAAGTCCATAGAGATATCTACCCAAGGTTCAGTAGGCACAGGTAGTGGTGTATATAGTCCATGCGGTTGTACTCTAGATTTTGCCTTTCTACAAGCAATGCACTGTTCACAAATTCGTTGCACATCTCTTTTCATCTTTGGCCAATAGAAATGCTCATGCAATACATCCAAGGTTTTCGCAACCCCAAAGTGACCCATTAAACCACCCCCATGTGCTTCACGAACAAGCAATTCACGCAAAGAACTAGCAGGAACACACAATCTATTCTCTTTGAACAAATAACCATCCATCAAATAAAACTTACCGAAAGCCAAATGTCCACATGCATTATAAATCTCAGCAAAGTCAGAGTCATTATCATACAATTCCTTCACATATTCAAAACCTAACAATCTAGTATTCATGGTGTGTAAAAGAACATACCTGGGCGAGAGTGCATCAGCTACGATGTTCTCTTTCCCTTGCTTATACTTGATTACGTAAGGGAAAGTTTCAATGAATTCAACCCATTTTGCATGCCTCCTATTCAACTTACCTTGTCCTTTCAGATGTTTCAAGGACTCATGATCCGAATGGATTACGAACTCTTTTGGCCACAAGTAATGCTGCCATGTCTCAAGTGCTCTTACCAATGCATAGAGTTCTTTGTCGTAAGTTGGATAGTTCAAGGTTGCTCCACTTAACTTCTCACTGAAATACGCAATAGGTCTCCGATCCTGCATCAAAACAGCACCTATTCCTATTCCAGACGCATCACATTCTATTTCAAATGCTTTCGTAAAGTCAGGTAAAGCCAAAACAGGTGCAGAACATAATTTGTCTTTCAAAAAAACAAAAGCCAACTCTTGTTCCTCCCCCCATGTAAACCTAACCGACTTTTTAACAACTTCATTCAAGGGCGCAGCTATTGTGCTGAAATCTTTCACAAAACGCCTGTAAAAACTAGCTAACCCATGAAAACTCCTTACCTCACTTACCGATTTGGGTGTAGGCCAATCCCGGATGGCCTTAACTTTCTCCTCATCCATCTCGATGCCTTGTGCAGTTACAACGTAGCTAAGAAACACAATTTTCTCCATGCAAAAGGCACACTTTTTAAGATTAGCATACAGTTTCTCACTACGCAACAAACTAAGTACATTACGCAAATGATCAAGATGCTCAGTTAAGTTCTTGCTATATATCAAAATGTCATCAAAATACACAACCACAAACTTACCTATGAATGCACGCAACACATGATTCATTAAACGCATAAACATACTAGGTGCATTTGTAAGTCCAAACGGCATTACTAACCATTCATACAAACCATGCTTAGTCTTAAATGCTGTTTTCCACTCATCACCTTCTTTCATCCTAATTTGATGGTACCCACTTTTCAAGTCAATTTTAGAGAAGATACAGGATCCATGTAACTCATCTAACATGTCATCAAGCCTAGGAATGGGATGTCTATACTTTACCGTTATGTTGTTGATGGCTCGGCAATCAACACACATCCTCCATGTTCCATCCTTCTTTGGCACAAGTAACACGGGTACAGCACACGGGCTCATACTCTCACGAATGTAGCCCTTTTCCATCAGCTCATCAACTTGCCTTTGAAGCTCCTTCGTCTCCTCGGGATTGCTTCTATAAGCTGGTCGGTTAGGAATTGAAGCTCCGGGTATGAAATCAATCTGATGCTCTATCCCCCTCAATGGTGGTAATCCGCTAGGAGTATCGTCGGGGAACACATCATCAAATTCCTGCAACAAAGAAATAGCAACACTAGGCACAATATGATCAAGATCATTAGTATTAAAGTAAGCCTCTTTGTACACAAGTAAGATCATTGGCTTGTTAGTGAAAAATGCAGATCTGACCTCACCCTCTCTAGCATAAAAATTGGGTTGTTTCTTTAGTTTTTCCACACAATTCTCATCACACTTGCTGACTTTCTTCACTCCTCTTGTCTTACCTCCACTCTCGGCCAGATTTGGGTTTTTTTGAGTTCTGGTCGAATGGTTTGATTTGTTTGGAGTGTTGGTTGAATATTTGCTTGTGTTTGGATGGGTGGCCGAATGGGTTGTAGTGGTTTGGGTTCTAGCCGAATCTGATGGTCTTCTCTCCCCTTGTTCCTCACCTTGATTTTCTCTCCCCATCGCCTCATGCTCACTTTTTAGCTTTATTTGATCATCATACACCTGTTTGGGTGTAAGAGGTACAAGAGTGATGGTTTTACCATCTTTTACAATGGTATACCTATTTTTAACCCCATCATGAATTGCCTTCCTATCATATTGCCATGGTCTCCCCAACAAGATGTGACTTGCTTGCATTGGTACCACGTCGCACAGAACTTCATCAACATATTTCCCAATCGAAAATGGAACCACAACCTGTTTAGTCACTTTCACTTCACCACTATCATTCAGCCATTGCAATCTATATGGTTTAGCATGCTTAGTAGTACACAAATTCAGTTTACTAACAAGGGTGGCACTGCAAACATTAACACAGCTTCCACTATCTATAATTAAACCACACACCTTTCTTTGTACGTAACAACGCGTATGGAAGATGTTCTCCCTTTGTTCATTAGTATCATCTTCTTTGACCTGAACCTGAAGTGTTCGCCTTATAACCAAGGACTCCTCAACCGGTAATGCTAACTCATCCCCATCACTATCCTCCAATGGTGGCATGCCTTCACAATCAGAACTGTCACTTTCAGATTCCACATCACCATTATCTCTAATCATCATGATTCTCTTGTTTGGACACTCTGAAGCATAATGTCCATGTCCTTGACACCTGAAACATTTAACATCACGAGTACGTTTAGGTTGAGTTTCAGATTTACCTTTGGCATCAGTAGGGACATCAACTTTAGCCTTTGGTGGTTCAGTTCTAGAAGAACCAAAGGATCTTGACCGGACAGTACCCTCTCTCTTTAGATTTGGCTTCCAAGATGATGACGAACCCGAATTAAACGCTGACCGAGCATGCCCTTTCCTAAGTTGCCTCTCCACCTTCGTCGCCATATGAACCACATCCTCTAGCTCCACATAGTGCTGTAGCTCAACCACATTAGCAATATCCCGATTCAACCCATTAAGGAATCTAGCCATGGTGGCTTCTCTATCCTCAACAACATTAGCCCGAATCATTGCTATCTCCATCTCTTTGTGATATTCATCTACTGTCTTATAACCTTGATTCAGACCTTGGAGCTTCAGATATAAGTCTCTGTAATAGTGGTTTGGCACAAATCGTCTCCTCATTAAGACTTTCATCTCCCCCCAAGTCTGAACAGGTCGCTCGCCATTCCTCCTCCTACTGATCACAATCTGATCCCACCAAATTAATGCATACTCCATAAACTCAATTATCACCAATTTCACCTTTTTTTGTTCAGAATAGCTATGGCAATCAAAAATCCAATCCACCTTTTTCTCCCACTCCAAATAAGCCTCAGGATCGTTTTTACCTTGAAAGCTAGGAATTTTCAGTTTAATGGTGTCTAAGTCTCCATCCATGTCTTCATAAGTGCCCATGCTACGAAAATTCACATTCCTCCTAGCCCTGTTCGGTCCAGACCTGATTCCATGGCCAGCTGATGCAAACTCAAAGTCATCTTCACCTCCATCTGCGTTTTCATCAACAAACTCTTCAAAATCAGATCTAACATTCCATGCGGCCATACGGACCGTATTTCCCCGGTGATCAGCCCCACTATTCTGTTGCTTAATCGAATTCACCTCATCTTTCAGATCCTTGTACGTCCTAGACAACAGCTCAAGTTGCTGGCCTATGGATCGCAATTGGAAAGCTACGTCAACATTTTGTGTCGTTGATTCGTTGTTTTCAGACATTCTTTGAATCTGCAAAATTTGGTTAGTAGCACAAAATATATCCTCACACCTCTCGTGTATCACACAAAACAAAAATTAAGGCTTTTCACTCTATTAAGCTCTCTACGCCTTTTACCTCACAACTTGCTTTCTTTTGGTTCTTTAGGAACTGAAATCAACAAATCAAAGTCGATAGCCTTCGCAGCGCACTCTAAATATAATATTCAGACTCAAGAATCAATAAATATACTGAAAACAAAGCAAAACAAAACTAGGATTACAATTTTGCGAGTAGCAATGCAAATTCGTACGAATTATGGACGAAACGAAGACACGAAATAAAACAGAAGCAAATGTTAAGAAAACAATTACTTGACTCCTAGATAACCCAAATATAGCAGAAACAAAAATATTTGGACAAAACTAAACAGCAAAGATCATGTTTTGAAACTTGAGGCAAATCTAACCTATTACGCAATTTTACGTAACAGAATTGAAACCCAGACCAAACGATCTCGAAATGACCTCAAATTCAATATTTAGTATTACAATACTATGAAGCCCATAACTTAATCCAAACAAGCCTTGGATCCTAGCTTAAAACAAAGTATGAATTAAGCCCAAACAAGCCTTGGGCTGTAGCTAACAAAATAAAATAAAGCTCTTATCTCATGGCCCAAATAAGGTTGTATTGGACCCCTCTTGCACATGGATAAGATGTACTAGGATTTCCTCTTGATACTCCAATGGATCGTCCAATTCTGACTTGGTGGAAACCTTCAAAACCAATGCATTCAATGCGTCTTTCAATGTCTTTGTCTTGGACCGTGTCATCGGTCCATTTGGAACATGTAATGGGTCCTTGCTGGTGTTTCTGGGCTGGTCCGCATCATAAAAGGTTAGATATGTGTCCTGTTTTGGAGGTTCAATTCGGTCGCAAAGGGTTTGGGTACCTATACTTAAGAGAACAACCTATAAAATTATTTTCGGTGTTGTCATCTTATTGGATTACTATATATTGAGTTTGATGTCATTTCGAGATCGTTTGGTACGGGTTTCAATCCTGGTACGTAAAAGGTTAGATTTGCGTCCTATTTTGGATGTTCATTTCGGCCGCAAAGGGATTGGGTACCTATACATAAGAGAACGACCTATAAATTTATATTCGGTGTTGTCATAGTATTGTAATACTAAAAGTTGACTTTTAGGTCATTTCGAGATTGTTTGGTCCGGGTTTCAATCCTGGTACTTAAAAGGTTAGATATGCGTCCTGTTTTGGAGGTTCAATTCGGCCACAAAGGGTTTGGGTACCTAGACATAACAGAACGACGTATAAATTTATATTTTGTGTTGTCATAGTATTGTAATAGTAAAAGTTGAATTTTAGGTCATTTGGAGATTGTTTGGTCCGGGTTTCAATCCTGGTATATAAAAGGTTAGATATGCATCCTGTTTTGGAGGTTCAATTCGGCCGCAAAGGGTTTGGGTACCTAGACATAGAGAACGACGTATAAATTTATATTTTGTGTTGTCATAGTATTGTAATAGTAAAAGTTGAATTTTAGGTCATTTGGAGATTGTTTGGTCCGGGTTTGAATACTGGTATATAAAAGGTTAGATATGCGTCTTGTTTTGGAGGTTCAATTTGGCCGCAAAGGGTTTGGGTACCTAGACTTAAGAGAACAACCTATAAATTTATATTCGGTGTTGTCATCATATTGGATTACTAAATATTGAGTTTGAGGTCATTTGAAGATCGTTTGGTACGGGTTTCAATCCTGGTACGTAAAAGGTTAGATTTGCATCCTGTTTTGAATGTTCATTTCGACCGCAAAGGCTTTGGGTACCTAGACATAAGAGAACGACCTATAAATTTATATTCGGCGTTGTCATAGTATTGTAATACTAAAAGTTGAATTTTAGGTCATTTGGAGATTGTTTGGTCCGGGTTTCAATTCTGGTAGGTAAAAGGTTAGATATGTGTCCTGTTTTGGAGGTTCAATTCGGTCGCAAAGGGTTTGGGTACCTATACTTAAGAGAACAACCTATAAATTTATTTTCGGTGTTGTCATCTTATTGGATTACTAAATATTGAGTTTGATGTCATTTCGATATCGTTTGGTACGGGTTTCAATCCTGGTACGTAAAAGGTTAGATTTGCGTCCTATTTTGGATGTTCATTTCGGCCGCAAAGGGATTGGGTACCTATACATAAGAGAACGACCTATAAATTTATATTCGGTGTTGACATCCTATTTCAATACTAACTATTGAATTTGAGGTCATTTGGTCTGTGTTTCTATCCTGTATGTAAAAGGATACTTTTGTGTCATGTTTTGGAGGTTCAATATGGCCGTAAAGGGTTTGGGCACCTAGAAATAAGAGAATGACCTATAAACTGATATTTGGTGTTTTCATCCTATTGCAATACTAAATATTGAATTTGAGGTCATTTGGAGATCGTTTGGTCCCGGTTTCAATCCTGGTACGTAAAAGGTTAGATTTGCGTCCTATTTTGGATGTTCATTTCGGCCGCAAAGGGTTTGGGTACCTAGACTTAAGAGAACGACGTATAAATTTCTATTCGGTGTTGTCATCGTATTGTAATACTAAAAGTTGAATTTTAGGTCATTTGGAGATCGTTTGGTCCGGGTTTCAATACTAGTACGAAAAAGGTTAGAACGAAAAAAGTTAGATTTGTGTACTGTTTCTGAGGTTCACTCGACCGCAAAGGGTTTGGGTACCTGGCAATAAGAGAACGTCCTATAAATTTATATTCGGTGTTGTCATAGTATTGTAATACAAAAAATTGAATTTTAGGTCATTTGGAGATTTTTTGGTCCGGGTTTCAATCCTGGTAGGTAAAAGGTTAGATATGCGTCCTGTTTTGGAGGTTCAATTCGGCCGCAAAGGGTTTGGGTACCTAGACATATGAGAACGACGTATAAATTTATATTTTGTGTTGTCATAGTATTGTAATAGTAAAATTTGAATTTTAGGTCATTTGGAAATTGTTTGGTCCGGGTTTCAATACTGGTATATAAAAGGTTAGATATGCGTCCTGTTTTGGAGGTTCAATTGGGCCGCAAAGGGTTTGGGTACCTAGACTTAAGAGAACAACCTATAAATTTATATTCGGTGTTGTCATCATATTGGATTACTAAATATTGAGTTTGAGGTCATTTGAAGATCGTTTGGTACGGGTTTCAATCCTGGTACGTAAAAGGTTAGATTTGCATCCTGTTTTGAATGTTCATTTCGGCCGCAAAGGCTTTGGGTACCTAGACATAAGAGAACGACCTATAAATTTATATTCGGTGTTGTCATCCTATTGGATTACTAAATATTGAGTTTGAGGTCATTTGAAGATCGTTTGGTACGGGTTTCAATCCTGGTACGTAAAAGGTTAGATTTGCATCCTGTTTTGAATGTTCATTTCGGCCGCAAAGGTTTTGGGTACCTAGACATAAGTGAACGTCCTATAAATTTATATTCGGTGTTGTCATAGTATTGTAATACTAAAAGTTGAATTTTAGGTCATTTGGAGATTGTTTGGTCCGGGTTTCAATCCTGGTATATAAAAGGTTAGATATGCGTCCTGTTTTGGAGGTTCAATTCGGCCGCAAAGGGTTTGGGTACCTAGACATATGAGAACGACGTATAAATTTATATTTTGTGTTGTCATAGTATTGTAATAGTAAAAGTTGAATTTTAGGTCATTTGGAAATTGTTTGGTCCGGGTTTCAATACTGGTATATAAAAGGTTAGATATGCGTCCTGTTTTGGAGGTTCAATTTGGCCGCAAAGGGTTTGGGTACCTAGACTTAAGAGAACAACCTATAAATTTATATTCGGTGTTGTCATCATATTGGATTACTAAATATTGAGTTTGAGGTCATTTGAAGATCGTTTGGTACGGGTTTCAATCCTGGTACGTAAAAGGTTAGATTTGCATCCTGTTTTGAATGTTCATTTCGGCCGCAAAGGGATTGGGTACCTATACATAAGAGAACGACCTATAAATTTATATTCGGTGTTGTCATAGTATTGTAATACTAAAAGTTTACTTTTAGGTCATTTGGAGATTGTTTGGTCCGGGTTTCAATCCTGGTACTTAAAAGGTTAGATATGCGTCCTGTTTTGGAGGTTCAATTTGGCCGCAAAGGTTTTGGGTACCTAGACTTAAGAGAACAACCTATAATTTATATTCGGTGTTGTCATCATATTGGATTACTAAATATTGAGTTTGAGGTCATTTGAAGATCGTTTGGTACGGGTTTTAATCCTGGTACGTAAAAGGTTAGATTTGCATCCTGTTTTGAATGTTCATTTCGGCCGCAAAGGCTTTGGGTACCTAGACATAAGAGAACGACCTATAAATTTATATTCGGTGTTGTCATCATATTGGATTACTAAATATTGAGTTTGAGGTCATTTGAAGATCGTTTGGTACGGGTTTCAATCCTGGTACGTAAAAGGTTAGATTTGCATCCTGTTTTGAATGTTCATTTCGGCCGCAAAGGTTTTGGGTACCTAGACATAAGAGAACGACCTATAAATTTATATTCGGTGTTGTCATAGTATTGTAATACTAAAAGTTGAATTTTAGGTCATTTGGAGATTGTTTGGTCCGGGTTTCAATCCTGGTAGGTAAAAGGTTAGATATGTGTCCTGTTTTGGAGGTTCAATTCGGTCGCAAAGGGTTTGGGTACCTATACTTAAGAGAACAACCTATAAAATTATTTTCGGTGTGGTCATCTTATTGGATTACTAAATATTGAGTTTGATGTCATTTCGAGATCGTTTGGTACGGGTTTCAATCCTGGTACGTAAAAGGTTAGATTTGCGTCCTATTTTGGATGTTCATTTCGGCCGCAAAGGGATTGGGTACCTATACATAAGAGAACGACCTATAAATTTATATTCGGTGTTGTCATAGTATTGTAATACTAAAAGTTGACTTTTAGGTCATTTGGAGATTGTTTGGTCCGGGTTTCAATCCTGGTACTTAAAAGGTTAGATATGCGTCCTGTTTTGGAGGTTCAATTCGGCCACAAAGGGTTTGGGTACCTAGACATAACAGAACGACGTATAAATTTATATTTTGTGTTGTCATAGTATTGTAATAGTAAAAGTTCAATTTTAGGTCATTTGGAGATTGTTTGGTCCGGGTTTCAATCCTGGTATATAAAAGGTTAGATATGCTTCCTGTTTTGGAGGTTCAATTCGGCCGCAAAGGGTTTGGGTACCTAGACATATGAGAACGACGTATAAATTTATATTTTGTGTTGTCATAGTATTGTAATAGTAAAAGTTGAATTTTAGGTCATTTGGAGATTGTTTGGTCCGGGTTTGAATACTGGTATATAAAAGGTTAGATATGCGTCCTGTTTTGGAGGTTCAATTTGGCCGCAAAGGGTTTGGGTACCTAGACTTAAGAGAACAACCTATAAATTTATATTCGGTGTTGTCATCATATTGGATTACTAAATATTGAGTTTGAGGTCATTTGAAGATCGTTTGGTACGGGTTTCAATCCTGGTACGTAAAAGGTTAGATTTGCATCCTGTTTTGAATGTTCATTTCGGCCGCAAAGGCTTTGGGTACCTAGACATAAGAGAACGACCTATAAATTTATATTCGGTGTTGTCATAGTATTGTAATACTAAAAGTTGAATTTTAGGTCATTTGGAGATTGTTTGGTCCGGGTTTCAATTCTGGTAGGTAAAAGGTTAGATATGTGTCCTGTTTTGGAGGTTCAATTCGGTCGCAAAGGGTTTGGGTACCTATACTTAAGAGAACAACCTATAAATTTATTTTTGGTGTTGTCATCTTATTGGATTACTAAATATTGAGTTTGATGTCATTTCGATATCGTTTGGTACGGGTTTCAATCCTGGTACGTAAAAGGTTAGATTTGCATCCTGTTTTGGATGTTCATTTCGGCCGCAAAGGGATTGGGTACCTATACATAAGAGAACGACCTATAAATTTATATTCGGTGTTGACATCCTATTTCAATACTAACTATTGAATTTGAGGTCATTTGGTCTGTGTTTCTATCCTGTATGTAAAAGGATACTTTTGTGTCATGTTTTGGAGGTTCAATATGGCTGTAAAGGGTTTGGGCACCTAGAAATAAGAGAATGACCTATAAACTGATATTTGGTGTTTTCATCCTATTGCAATACTAAATATTGAATTTGAGGTCATTTGGAGATCGTTTGGTCCCGGTTTCAATCCTGGTACGTAAAAGGTTAGATTTGCGTCCTATTTTGGATGTTCATTTCGGCCGCAAAGGGTTTGGGTACCTAGACTTAAGAGAACGACGTATAAATTTCTATTCGGTGTTGTCATCGTATTGTAATACTAAAAGTTGAATTTTAGGTCATTTGGAGATCGTTTGGTCCGGGTTTCAATACTAGTACGAAAAAGGTTAGAACGAAAAAGGTTAGATTTGTGTACTGTTTCGGAGGTTCAACTCGACCGCAAAGGGTTTGGGTACCTGGCAATAAGAGAACGTCCTATAAATTTATATTCGGTGTTGTCATAGTATTGTAATACAAAAAATTGAATTTTAGGTCATTTGGAGATTTTTTGGTCCGGGTTTCAATCCTGGTAGGTAAAAGGTTAGATATGCGTCCTGTTTTGGAGGTTCAATTCGGCCGCAAAGGGTTTGGGTACCTAGACATATGAGAACGACGTATAAATTTATATTTTGTGTTGTCATAGTATTGTAATAGTAAAAGTTGAATTTTAGGTCATTTGGAAATTGTTTGGTCCGGGTTTCAATACTGGTATATAAAAGGTTAGATGTGCGTCCTGTTTTGGAGGTTCAATTTGGCCGCAAAGGGTTTGGGTACCTAGACTTAAGAGAACAACCTATAAATTTATATTCGGTGTTGTCATCATATTGGATTACTAAATATTGAGTTTGAGGTCATTTGAAGATCGTTTGGTACGGGTTTCAATCCTGGTACGTAAAAGGTTAGATTTGCATCCTGTTTTGAATGTTCATTTCGGCCGCAAAGGCTTTGGGTACCTAGACATAAGAGAACGACCTATAAATTTATATTCGGTGTTGTCATAGTATTGTAATAGTAAAAGTTGAATTTTAGGTCATTTGGAGATTGTTTGGTCCGGGTTTCAATCCTGTTAGGTAAAAGGTTAGATATGTGTCCTGTTTTGGAGGTTCAATTCGGTCGCAAAGGGTTTGGGTACCTATACTTAAGAGAACAACCTATAAATTTATATTCGGTGTTGTCATCATATTGGATTACTAAATATTGAGTTTGAGGTCATTTGAAGATCGTTTGGTACGGGTTTCAATCCTGGTACGTAAAAGGTTAGATTTGCATCCTGTTTTGAATGTTCATTTCGGCCGCAAAGGGATTGGGTACCTATACATAAGAGAACGACCTATAAATTTATATTCGGTGTTGTCATAGTATTGTAATACTAAAAGTTGACTTTTAGGTCTTTTGGAGATTGTTTGGTCCGGGTTTCAATCCTGGTACTTAAAAGGTTAGATATGCGTCCTGTTTTGGAGGTTCAATTCGGCCACAAAGGGTTTGGGTACCTAGACATAACAGAACGACGTATAAATTTATATTTTGTGTTGTCATAGTATTGTAATAGTAAAAGTTGAATTTTAGGTCATTTGGAGATTGTATGGTCCGGGTTTCAATCCAGGTAGGTAAAAGGTTAGATATGCGTCCTGTTTTGGAGGTTCAATTCGGCCGCAAAGGGTTTGGGTACCTAGACATATGAGAACGACGTATAAATTTATATTTCGTGTTGTCATAGTATTGTAATAGTAAAAGTTGAATTTTAGGTCATTTGGAAATTGTTTGGTCCGGGTTTCAATACTGGTATATAAAAGGTTAGATATGCGTCCTGTTTTGGAGGTTCAATTGGGCCGCAAAGGGTTTGGGTACCTAGACTTAAGAGAACAACCTATAAATTTATATTTGGTGTTGTCATCATATTGGATTACTAAATATTGAGTTTGAGGTCATTTGAAGATCGTTTGGTACGGGTTTCAATCCTGGTACGTAAAAGGTTAGATTTGCATCCTGTTTTGAATGTTCATTTCGGCCGCAAAGGCTTTGGGTACCTAGACATAAGAGAACGACCTATAAATTTATATTCGGTGTTGTCATCATATTGGATTACTAAATATTGAGTTTGAGGTCATTTGAAGATCGTTTGGTACGGGTTTCAATCCTGGTACGTAAAAGGTTAGATTTGCATCCTGTTTTGAATGTTCATTTCGGCCGCAAAGGTTTTGGGTACCTAGACATAAGAGAACGTCCTATAAATTTTTTATTCGGTGTTGTCATAGTATTGTAATACTAAAAGTTGAATTTTAGGTCATTTGGAGATTGTTTGGTCCGGGTTTCAATCCTGGTATATAAAAGGTTAGATATGCGTCCTGTGTTGGAGGTTCAATTCGGCCGCAAAGGGTTTGGGTACCTAGACATATGAGAACGACGTATAAATTTATATTTTGTGTTGTCATAGTATTGTAATAGTAAAAGTTGAATTTTAGGTCATTTGGAAATTGTTTGGTCCGGGTTTCAATACTGGTATATAAAAGGTTAGATATGCGTCCTGTTTTGGAGGTTCAATTTGGCCGCAAAGGGTTTGGGTACCTAGACTTAAGAGAACAACCTATAAATTTATATTCGGTGTTGTCATCATATTGGATTACTAAATATTGAGTTTGAGGTCATTTGAAGATCGTTTGGTACGGGTTTCAATCCTGGTACGTAAAAGGTTAGATTTGCATCCTGTTTTGAATGTTCATTTCGGCCGCAAAGGCTTTGGGTACCTAGACATAAGAGAACGACCTATAAATTTATATTCGGTGTTGTCATAGTATTGTAATACTAAAAGTTGAATTTTAGGTCATTTGGAGATTGTTTGGTCCGGGTTTCAATTCTGGTAGGTAAAAGGTTAGATATGTGTCCTGTTTTGGAGGTTCAATTCGGTCGCAAAGGGTTTGGGTACCTATACTTAAGAGAACAACCTATAAATTCATTTTCGGTGTTGTCATCTTATTGGATTACTAAATATTGTCATCTTAAGTATGCGAGAAAGAGATGCTGTTCGTAACTATGCTTCTACTGTTAGGGCGGAAGAGAGTTTTTTCAAACAAAAGGCAAGGATGCAATGGCTTAGCTTGGGGGATCAGAATACTAGCTACTTCCACAAATCAGTAAATGGAAGACAAAATAGAAATAAGCTTCTCTCCGTTACAAGGGAGGATGGGGAAGTCGTTGAAGGACACGAGGCAGTCAAATCAGAAGTAATTGCATACTTCCAGCGTGTGTTGGGAGTGAATCAGATGCCTAGGGTCTTGAACGAGGAAGTGATGCAATCGGCAATTAAGTGCAAACTGTCTTCGACTCAACAGCATGAACTAGCACAAGAAGTAACAAGGGAGGAGATTAAGAATGCTATGTTTAGTTTGAAAAACAACAAAGCCCCTGGCCCGGATGGCTTCAACGCAGGTTTCTTCAAAAGAATGTGGCATATAGTGGGGGAAGATGTAATCAAAGCTGTTAGCTCCTTCTTTCAGACTCGTAGAATGCTTAAAGAAATGAATGCTACATCCATTTCCCTTATCCCTAAAGTTGCTAATCCTACGAGGTTGACAGATTTTCGTCCTATATCTTGCTGCAATACAGTATACAAATGCATCGCGAAGATTCTAGCTGGGAGAATGAAAGTTGTTTTGCCGTCCTTAGTAGGTCCGTATCAGACAGCTTTTATCTCTGGACGGAGAATCAGCGACAATATTCTTTTGTCTCAGGAGCTAATGAAAGGCTATCATAAATCTACGGGTCCGGCTCGTTGTGCTATGAAAGTAGATCTGATGAAGGCTTATGACTCGGTTCGGTGGGATTTCGTTGATGCTACGTTAATAAAAATGGGATTCCCTAGAACAGTGGTTGATTGGATCATGGTGTGTGTTACATCGTGTCAATTCTCAATCAACGTCAACGGTGAACTTGCAGGTTACTTTCATGGGGGTAGAGGGCTGAGACAAGGTGATCCATTATCTCCATATTTGTTTGTCCTTTGCATGGAAATCCTGTCAGGGCTGTTTTGCAATATGAGTGCGAATCAAAACTTCAAGTTCCACTGGAGATGCAAGAAGGACAGAATTTCTCATCTTTGCTTTGCCGACGACTTGATGATATTCAGCAAAGGGGATGTACACTCAGTTCGTATGATCAAAAATGCACTCATAGAGTTTCAAGATCTATCAGGTCTATATCCAAATCCAAACAAAAGTGACATCTTCTTGAGCGGTGTGTTAGGTGCTGAGAGGGAACAGATTATCAGTATTCTTGGGTTTAGAGAGGGGGAGCTTCCTATGAAATATTTGGGAGTGCCTCTTATCTCGTCCAGACTAAAGGCTGTTGATTGTAAGGGCCTCGTGGATCGAATTACCGCTAAAGTACGACATTGGACCTGCAGAACACTCTCTTTCGCAGGGCGAGTACAACTGATTAACTCAGTTTTATTCTCCATCCAGGTCTATTGGGCATCTCTATTCCTATTACCTGGGCAAGTAGTGAAAAACGTTGAGCAAATTATGAGATCATTTCTTTGGTCAGGTTCAGATATGAGCACTACTAGGGCTAAAGTGGCTTGGGATCAGGTATGTCTTCCAAGAAAGGAGGGGGGGCTAGGCATAAAAAGGATAACAGAATGGAACAAGATTGCCTTGTTGAAACACATTTGGAACTTGTGCAATGACTCGGATGGCTCAATCTGGTCTACTTGGATCAGATCCAATCTGTTGCGAGGTAGGAATTTCTGGACAATCAAGGCGCCAGGAAGCTGCTCTTGGGCTTGGGGAAAGATTCTAAAGCTCAGATCCTTAGCATGGCCGAAGATGAAGCACATTATCGGAGATGGAATGACAACCTCTCTATGGTTTGACAATTGGCATCCTCACAGCCCACTCGCTGATACTTACGGTGAACGATTCATATATGATTCAGGTATGGAACACAATGCGAGAGTGAACGTGCTGATTAATAACTTAGAATGGAGAATTCCTATCACTCATGCTATTGGCTGGCACCCCATTATAGAAGCTATTCCTTCCACATCTACTCCTAAGGGGCAAAAGGATGAGATTGTTTGGTTGGATTCGCCAAATCAGAGTTTCTCGGTCAAAGTAGCTTGGGAACAACTAAGAATTCATCATCAGATGGTTGATTGGCATGACATCGTGTGGTTCAAGAATGCTGTCCCAAGACATGCATTTCTTCTTTGGGTGGCTATCCAACGGAAACTCTCAACGCAGGATAGACTTCATCGGTTTGGTATTCATGGTCCCAATAGGTGCTCACTGTGTCTCCGCAATAATGAAGATCACAACCACTTGTTCTTTGAATGCTCCTTTACGAAAGCATTATGGTGGAATGTTTGTGACAGATGCGACATTCCAAGAATGACAAAAAGCTTGGATGAATGGATTCGATTGGCCACTGTCTCTTGGCATGGCAAAAGTTTCGTCAACGTTTCTCGTAAACTGGGTTTCGCAGCTACAGTGTATTGTATCTGGCAAGAATGGAACGCAAGGATCTTTGCAGATGTGTCTAAAGCTTCGAATTTGGTTTTTGATCAAATCGAATGTATCATTCGCGATAAGCTTGTTTTGATGAGGAATGTTCAACAAACAGATGAAAACATAAGGTTTAGCTGGTCAATAACATGGACTCTTAATTTGATGTTTAGCTGGTTGTTTTTGTACCCCTAGCATATCTAGTTGGTCTAAGTTTTTGTTTTGTTATGTGGCTAGCCTGTAGCCATTTGTTGGTTTTCGTTTCTGTTCACATTGTAAATCTTGGGTATGCCCATTATATTCTTTGTATCATTTTCTTTTAATACATAAGTCAGCTTACCAAAAAAAAGGATTACTAAATATTGAGTTTGATGTCATTTCGAGATCCTTTGGTACGGGTTTCAATCCTGGTACGTAAAAGGTTAGATTTGCGTCCTATTTTGGATGTTCATTTCGGCCGCAAAGGGATTGGGTACCTATACATAAGAGAACGACCTATAAATTTATATTCGGTGTTGTCATAGTATTGTAATACTAAAAGTTGACTTTTAGGTCATTTGGAGATTGTTTGGTCCGGGTTTCAATCCTGGTACTTAAAAGGTTAGATATGCGTCCTGTTTTGGAGGTTCAATTCGGCCACAAAGGGTTTGGGTACCTAGACATAACAGAACGACGTATAAATTTATATTTTGTGTTGTCATAGTATTGTAATAGTAAAAGTTGAATTTTAGGTCATTTGGAGATTGTTTGGTCCGGGTTTCAATCCTGGTAGGTAAAAGGTTAGATATGCGTCCTGTTTTGGAGGTTCAATTCGGCCGCAAAGGGTTTGGGTACCTAGACATATGAGAACGACGTATAAATTTATATTTTGTGTTGTCATAGTATTGTAATAGTAAAAGTTGAATTTTAGGTCATTTGGAAATTGTTTGGTCCGGGTTTCAATACTGGTATATAAAAGGTTAGATATGCGTCCTGTTTTGGAGGTTCAATTTGGCCGCAAAGGGTTTGGGTACCTAGACTTAAGAGAACAACCTATAAATTTATATTCGGTGTTGTTATCATATTGGATTACTAAATATTGAGTTTGAGGTCATTTGAAGATCGTTTGGTACGGGTTTCAATCCTGGTACGTAAAAGGTTAGATTTGCATCCTATTTTGAATGTTCATTTTGGCCGCAAAGGCTTTGGGTACCTAGACATAAGAGAACAACCTATAAATTTATATTCGGTGTTGTCATAGTATTGTAATACTAAAAGTTGAATTTTAGGTCATTTGGAGATTGTTTGGTCCGGGTTTCAATCCTGGTAGGTAAAAGGTTAGATATGTGTCCTGTTTTGGAGATTCAATTCGGTCGCAAAGGGTTTGGGTACCTATACTTAAGAGAACAACCTATAAAATTATTTTCGGTGTTGTCATCTTATTGGATTACTAAATATTGAGGTTGATGTCATTTCGAGATCGTTTGGTACGGGTTTCAATCCTGGTACGTAAAAGGTTAGATTTGCGTCCTATTTTGGATGTTCATTTCGGCCGCAAAGGGATTGGGTACCTATACATAAGAGAACGACCTATAAATTTATATTCGGTGTTGTCATAGTATTGTAATACTAAAAGTTGACTTTTAGGTCATTTCGAGATCGTTTGGTCCGGGTTTCAATACTAGTACGAAAAAGGTTAGAACGAAAAAGGTTAGATTTGTGTACTGTTTCGGAGGTTCAAATCGACAGCAAAGGGTTTGGGTACCTGGCAATAAGAGAACGTCCTATAAATTTATATTCGGTGTTGTCATAGTATTGTAATACAAAAAATTGAATTTTAGGTCATTTGGAGATTTTTTGGTCCGGGTTTCAATCCTGGTAGGTAAAAGGTTAGATATGCGTCCTGTTTTGGAGGTTCAATTTGGCCGCAAAGGGTTTGGGTACCTAGACTTAAGAGAACAACCTATAAATTTATATTCGGTGTTGTTATCATATTGGATTACTAAATATTGAGTTTGAGGTCATTTGAAGATCGTTTGGTACGGGTTTCAATCCTGGTACGTAAAAGGTTAGATTTGCATCCTATTTTGAATGTTCATTTCGGCCGCAAAGGCTTTGGGTACCTAGACATAAGAGAACAACCTATAAATTTATATTCGGTGTTGTCATAGTATTGTAATACTAAAAGTTGAATTTTAGGTCATTTGGAGATTGTTTGGTCCGGGTTTCAATCCTGGTAGGTAAAAGGTTAGATATGTGTCCTGTTTTGGAGATTCAATTCGGTCGCAAAGGGTTTGGGTACCTATACTTAAGAGAACAACCTATAAAATTATTTTCGGTGTTGTCATCTTATTGGATTACTAAATATTGAGGTTGATGTCATTTCGAGATCGTTTGGTACGGGTTTCAATCCTGGTACGTAAAAGGTTAGATTTGCGTCCTATTTTGGATGTTCATTTCGGCCGCAAAGGGATTGGGTACCTATACATAAGAGAACGACCTATAAATTTATATTCGGTGTTGTCATAGTATTGTAATACTAAAAGTTGACTTTTAGGTCATTTCGAGATCGTTTGGTCCGGGTTTCAATACTAGTACGAAAAAGGTTAGAACGAAAAAGGTTAGATTTGTGTACTGTTTCGGAGGTTCAACTCGACCGCAAAGGGTTTGGGTACCTGGCAATAAGAGAACGTCCTATAAATTTATATTCGGTGTTGTCATAGTATTGTAATACAAAAAATTGAATTTTAGGTCATTTGGAGATTTTTTGGTCCGGGTTTCAATCCTGGTAGGTAAAAGGTTAGATATGCGTCTTGTTTTGGAGGTTCAATTCGGCCGCAAAGGGTTTGGGTACCTAGACATATGAGAACGACGTATAAATTTATATTTTGTGTTGTCATAGTATTGTAATAGTAAAAGTTGAATTTTAGGTCATTTCGAAATTGTTTGGTCCGGGTTTCAATACTGGTATATAAAAGGTTAGATATGCGTCCTGTTTTGGAGGTTCAATTTGGCCGCAAAGGGTTTGGGTACCTAGACTTAAGAGAACAACCTATACATTTATATTCGGTGTTGTCATCATATTGGATTACTAAATATTGAGTTTGAGGTCATTTGAAGATCGTTTGGTACGGGTTTCAATCCTGGTACGTAAAAGGTTAGATATGCGTCCTGTTTTGAATGTTTTCGGCCGCAAAGGCTTTGGGTACCTAGACATAAGAGAACGACCTATAAATTTATATTCGGTGTTGTCATCATATTGGATTACTAAATATTGAGTTTGAGGTCATTTGAAGATCGTTTGGTACGGGTTTCAATCCTGGTACTTAAAAGGTTAGATATGCGTCCTGTTTTGGAGGTTCAATTCGACCACAAAGGGTTTGGGTACCTATACATAAGAGAACGACGTATAAATTTATATTTTGTGTTGTCATAGTATTGTAATAGTAAAAGTTGAATTTTACGCCATTTGGAGATTGTTTGGTCCGGGTTTCAATACTGGTATATAAAAGGTTTGATTTGCGTCCTATTTTGAATGTTCATTTCGGCCGCAAAGGGTTTGGGTACCTAGACGTAAGAGAACAACCTATAAATTTATATTCGGTGTTGTCATAGTATTGTAATACTAAAAGTTGAATTTTAGGTCATTTGGAGATTGTTTGGTCCGGGTTTCAATCCTGGTAGGTAAAAGATTAGATATGTGTCCTGTTTTGGAGGTTCAATTCGGCCGCAAAGGGTTTCGGTACCTAGACATAACAGAACGACATATAAATTTATATTTTGTGTTGTCATAGTATTGTAATAGTAAAAGTTGAATTTTACATCATTTGGAGATTGTTTGGTCCGGGTTTCAATCCTGGTATATAAAAGGTTAGATATGCGTCCTGTTTTGGAGGTTCAATTTGGCCGCAAAGGTTTTGGGTACCTAGACTTAAGAGAACAACCTATAAATTTATATTCGGTGTTGTCATCATATTGGATTACTAAATATTGAGTTTGAGGTCATTTGAAGATCGTTTGGTACGGTTTTCAATCCTGGTACGTAGAAGGTTAGATTTGCATCATGTTCTGAATGTTCATTTCGGCCGCAAAGGCTTTGGGTACCTAGACATAAGAGAACGACCTATAAATTTATATTCGGTGTTGTCATAGTATTGTAATACTAAAAGTTGAATTTTAGGTCATTTGGAGATTGTCTGGTCCGGGTTTCAATCCTGGTAGGTAAAAGGTTAGATATGTGTCCTGTTTTGGAGGTTCAATTCGGCCGCAAAGGGTTTGGGTACCTATACTTAAGACAACAACCTATAAATTTATATTCGGTGTTGTCATCTTATTGGATTACTAAATATTGAGTTTGATGTCATTTCGAGATCGTTTGGTACGGGTTTCAATCCTGGTACGTAAAAGGTTAGATATGCATCCTGTTTTGGAGGTTCAATTCGGCCGCAAAGGGTTTAGGTACCTAGACTCAAGAGAACGACGTATAAATTTTTATTCGGTGTTGTCATCGTATTGTAATACTAAAAGTTGAATTTTAGGTCATTTGGAGATCGTTTGGTCCGGGTTTCAATACTAGTACGAGAAAGGTTAGATTTGTGTACTGTTTTGGAGGTTCAACACGACCGCAAAGGGTTTGGGTACCTAGAAATAAGAGAACGACCTATAAATTTATATTCGGTGTTGTTATAGTATTGGAATACAAAAAATTGAATCCTGGTAGGTAAAAGGTTAGATATGCGTCCTGTTTTGGAGGTTCAATTCGGCCGCAAAGGGTTTGGGTACCTAGACATAAGAGAACGACGTATAAATTTATATTTTGTGTTGTCATAGTATTGTAATAGTAAAAGTTGAATTTTACGCCATTTGGAGATGGTTTGGTCCGGGTTTCAATCCTGGTATATAAAAGGTTAGATATGCGTCCTGTTTTGGAGGTTCAATTTGGCCGGAAAGGGTTTGGGTACCTAGACTTAAGAGAACAACCTATAAATTTATATTCGGTGTTGTCATCATATTGGATTACTAAATATTGAGTTTGAGGTCATTTGAAGATCGTTTGGTACGGGTTTCAATCCTGGTACGTAAAAGGTTAGATTTGCATCCTGTTTTGAATGTTCATTTCGGCCGCAAAGGCTTTTGGGTACCTAGACATAAGAGAACGACCAATAAATTTATATTCGGTGTTGTCATAGTATTGTAATACTAAAAGTTGAATTTTAGGTCATTTGGAGATTGTTTGGTCCGGGTTTCAATCCTGGTAGGTTAAAGGTTAGATATGTGTCCGGTTTTGGAGGTTCAATTCGGTCGCAAAGGGTTTGGGTACCTATACTTAAGAGAACAACCTATAAATTTATATTCGGTGTTGTCATTTTATTGGATTACTAAATATTGAGTTTGATGTCATTTCGAGATCGTTTGGTACGGGTTTCAATCCTGGTACTTAAAAGGTTAGATATGCGTCCTGTTTTGGAGGTTCAATTCGGTCACAAAGGGTTTGGGTACCTAGACATAAGAGAACGACGTATAAATTTATATTTTGTGTTGTCATAGTATTGTAATAGTAAAAGTTGAATTTTACGCCATTTGGAGGTTGTTTGGTCCGGGTTTCAATACTGGTATATAAAAGGTTTGATTTGCGTCCTATTTTGAATGTTCATTTCGGCCGGAAAGGGTTTAGGTACCTAGACTTAAGAGAACAACCTATAAATTTATATTCGGTGTTGTTATCATATTGGATTACTAAATATTGAGTTTGTGGTCATTTGAAGATCGTTTGGTACGGGTTTCAATCCTGGTACGTAAAAGGTTTGATTTGCGTCCTATTTTGAATGTTCATTTCGGCCGCAAAGGGTTTGGGTACTTAGACGTAAGAGAACGACCTATAAATTTATATTCGGTGTTGTCATAGTATTGTAATACTAAAAGTTGAATTTTAGGTCATTTGGAGATTGTTTGGTCCGGGTTTCGATCATGGTAGGTAAAAGGTTAGATATGTGATGCGAACCTCGTGATCACGTGGTCTCGCAACCCACAATCAAGATTGAGATCTGATCCCGGAAAGCCGAAATAGGTCTGATAGGAGTGCGACACAATGGAAACCTGCCCCAAGGCACCTACACTATTGGAATGAGTAGAACGACGCCACGAAGCCAGTTAATCTTCGATAAGTCAGATTCAGTTCGTTCAAGAACTGAAGAATGCAAGAATCACTCTCACACGTTAAAACTGAAAAATTCAGAAGTAATTATCATCAAAGCTGCCGAAATTTTGGCCTACATGAGTTTAAATAGTTCTTGAAAAGTTAACCCTAATGGACCCTTTATGTGGACTTATATGAGGTCCACTCAAAACTGGCCCAAAACCCTAAAATGAAAAGCCCATAACTTAATCCAAACAAGCCTTGGATCCTAACTTAAAACAAAGTATGAATTAAGCCCAAACAAGCCTTGGGCTGTAGCTAACAAAATAAAATAAAGCCCTTATCTCATGGCCCAAATAAGGTTGTATTGGACCCCTCTTGCACATGGATAAGATGTAATAGGATCTCCTCTTGATACTCCAATGGACCTTCCAATTCTGACTTGGTGGAAACCTTCAAAACCAATGCATTCAATGCGTCTTTCAATGTCTTTGTCTTGGACCGTGTCATCGGTCCATTTGGAACATGTAATGGATCCTTGCTGGTGTTTCTGGGCTGGTCCGCATCATCCCCTCTCTCCTCGAAAGGATTCGACCTCGAATCAAAATCTGTGTCAAACAAAGTAAGATCAGCAACATTAAAGGTAGCACTAACACTATACTCACCTGGAAGGTCAATTTTGTATGCGTTGTCATTGATTCTCTCTAAAACCTGAAAAGGACCATCACCACGAGGCTGTAATTTTGATTTCCTTTGGTTAGGAAATCGTTCCTTACGCATGTGCACCCATACCCAATCACCGGGTTGGAAAACAACCAGTTTACGTCCCTTATTTGCTTTAGAAGCGTAAAGTCTGTTCTTTTTCTCTATTTGTAGTCGAACTCCCTCATGGAGTTCTCTCACCATCTTTGCCTTCTTTTCACCATCTAAACTTACCTTTTCTTCAAAAGGTAAAGGAATTAAGTCCATAGGAGTTAGTGGATTAAAACCATAAACAATTTCAAAAGGAGAAAAAGTAGTAGTTTAATGCACAGTTCTATTATAAGAGAACGACCTATAAATTTATATTCGGTGTTGTCATAGTATTGTAATACAAAAAATTGAATTTTAGGTCATTTGGAGATTTTTTGGTCCGGGTTTCAATCCTGGTAGGTAAAAGGTTAGATATGTGTCCTGTTTTGGAGGTTCAATTCGGTCGCAAATGGTTTGGGTACCTAGACTTAAGAGAACGACGTATAAATTTATATTCGGTGTTGTCATCGTATTGTAATACTAAAAGTTGAATTTTAGGTCATTTGGAGATCGTTTGGTCCGGGTTTCAATACTAGTACGAAAAAGGTTAGATTTGTGTACTGTTTCGGAGGTTCAACTCGACCGGAAAGGGTTTGGGTACCTAGAAATAAGAGAACGACCTATAAATTTATATTCGGTGTTGTCATAGTATTGTAATACAAAAAATTGAATTTTAGGTCATTTGGAGATTTTTTGGTCCGGGTTTCAATCCTGGTAGGTAAAAGGTTAGATATGTGTCCTGATTTGGAGGTTCAATTCGGTCGCAAATGGTTTGGGTACCTAGACTTAAGAGAACGACGTATAAATTTCTATTCGGTGTTGTCATCGTATTGTAATACTAAAAGTTGAATTTTAGGTCATTTGGAGATCGTTTGGTCCGGGTTTCAATACTAGTACGAAAAAGGTTAGATTTGTGTACTGTTTCGGAGGTTCAACTCGACCGCAAAGGGTTTGGGTACCTAGAAATAAGAGAACGACCTATAAATTTATATTTGGTGTTGTCATAGTATTGTAATACAAAAAATTGAATTTTAGGTCATTTGGAGATTTTTTGGTCCTGGTTTCAATCCTGGTAGGTAAAAGGTTAGATATGTGTCCTGTTTTGGAGGTTCAATTCGGTCGCAAAGGGTTTGGGTACCTATACTTAAGAGAACAACCTATAAATTTATTTTCGGTGTTGTCATCTTATTGGATTACTAAATATTGAGTTTGATGTCATTTCGAGATCGTTTGGTACGGGTTTCAATCCTGGTACGTAAAAGATTAGATTTGCGTCGTATTTTGGATGTTCATTTCGGCCGCAAAGGGATTGGGTACCTATACGTAAGAGAACGACCTATAAATTTATATTCGGTGTTGACATCCTATTTCAATACTAACTATTGAATTTGAGGTCATTTGGTCTATGTTTCTATCCTGTATGTAAAAGGATACTTTGGTGTCATGTTTTGGAGGTTCAATATGGCCGTAAAGGGTTTGGGCACCTAGAAATAAGAGAATGACCTATAAACTGATATTTGGTGTTTTCATCCTATTGCAAAACTAAATATTGAATTTGAAGTCATTTGGAGATCGTTTGGTCCCGGTTTCAATCCTGGTACGTAAAAGGTTAGATTTGCGTCCTGTTTTGAGGGTTCAATTCGGCCGCAAAGGGTTTGGGTACCTATACTTAAGAGAACAACCTATAAATTTATTTTCGGTGTTGTCATCTTATTAGATTACTAAATATTGAGTTTGATGTCATTTCGAGATCATTTGGTACGGGTTTCAATCCTGGTACGTAAAAGGTTACTTTTGCGTCATGTTTTGGAGGTTCAATATTGCCGTAAAGAGATTGGGTACCTATACATAAGAGAACGATCTATAAATTTATATTCGGTGTTGTCATGGTATTTTAATACAAAAAATTGAATTTTAGGTCATTTGGAGATTGTTTGGTCCGGGTTTGAATCCTGGTATGTAAAAGGTTAGATATGCGTCCTGGTTTGGAGGTTCAATTCGGCCGCAAAGGGTTTGGGTACCTAGACTTAAGAGAACGACGTATAAATTTATATTCGGTGTTGACATCCTATTTCAATACTAACTATTGAATTTGAGGTCATTTGGTCTGTGTTTCTATCCTGTATGTAAAAGGATACTTTTGTGTCATGTTTTGGAGGTTCAATATGGCCGTAAAGGGTTTGGGCACCTAGAAATAAGAGAATGACCTATAAATTTATATTCGGTGTTGTCATCATATTGGATTACTAAATATTGAGTTTGAGGTCATTTGAAGATCGTTTGGTACGGTTTTCAATCCTGGTACGTAAAAGGTTAGATTTGCATCATGTTCTGAATGTTCATTTCGGCCGCAAAGGCTTTGGGTACCTAGACATAAGAGAACGACCTATAAATTTATATTCGGTGTTGTCATAGTATTGTAATACTAAAAGTTGAATTTTAGGTCATTTGGAGATTGTTTGGTCCGGGTTTCAATCCTGGTAGGTAAAAGGTTAGATATGTGTCCTGTTTTGGAGGTTCAATTCGGCCGCAAAGGCTTTGGGTACCTAGACATAAGAGAACGACCTATAAATTTATATTCGGTGTTGTCATAGTATTGTAATACTAAAAGTTGAATTTTAGGTCATTTGGAGATTTTTTGGTCCGGGTTTCAATCCTGGTAGGTAAAAGGTTAGATTTGTGTACTGTTTCGGAGGTTCAACTCGACCGCAAAGGGTTTGGGTACCTAGAAATAAGAGAACGACCTATAAATTTATATTCGGTGTTGTTATAGTATTGGAATACAAAAAATTGAATTTTAGGTCATTTGGAGATTTTTTGGTCCGGGTTTCAATCCTGGTAGGTAAAAGTTTAGATATGCGTCCTGTTTTGGAGGTTCAATTCGGCCGCAAAGGGTTTGGGTACCTAGACATAAGAGAACGACGTATAAATTTATATTTTGTGATGTCATAGTATTGTAATAGTAAAAGTTGAATTTTAGGTCATTTGGAGTTTGTTTGGTCCGGGTTTCAATCCTGGTATATAAAAGGTTAGATATGCGTCCTGTTTTGGAGGTTCAATTTGGCCGCAAAGGGTTTGGGTACCTAGACTTAAGAGAACAACCTATAAATTTATATTCGGTGTTGTCATCATATTGGATTACTAAATATTGAGTTTGAGGTCATTTGAAGATCGTTTGGTACGGTTTTCAATCCTGGTACGTAAAAGGTTAGATTTGCATCCTGTTTTGAATGTTCATTTCGGCCGCAAAGGCTTTCGGTACCTAGACATAAGAGAACGACCTATAAATTTATATTCGGTGTTGTCATAGTATTGTAATACTAAAAGTTGACTTTTAGGTCATTTGGAGATTGTTTGGTCCGGGTTTCAATCCTGGTACTTAAAAGGTTAGATATGCGTCCTGTTTTGGAGGTTCAATTCGGCCACAAAGGGTTTGGGTACCTAGACATAACAGAACAACGTATAAATTTATATTTTGTGTTGTCATAGTATTGTAATAGTAAAAGTTGAATTTTATGTCATTTGGAGATTGTTTGGTCCGGGTTTCAATCCTGGTATATAAAAGGTTAGATATGCGTCCTGTTTTGGAGGTTCAATTTGGCCGCAAAGGTTTTGGGTACCTAGACTTAAGAGAACAACCTATAAATTTATATTCGGTGTTGTCATCATATTGGATTACTAAATATTGAGTTTGAGGTCATTTGAAGATCGTTTGGTACGGGTTTTAATCCTGGTACGTAAAAGGTTAGATTTGCATCCTGTTTTGAATGTTCATTTCGGCCGCAAAGGCTTTGGGTACCTAGACATAAGAGAACGACCTATAAATTTATATTCGGTGTTGTCATCATATTGGATTACTAAATATTGAGTTTGAGGTCATTTGAATATCGTTTGGTACGGTTTTCAATCCTGGTACGTAGAAGGTTAGATTTGCATCATGTTCTGAATGTTCATTTCGGCCGCAAAGGGTTTGGGTACCTAGACATAACAGAACAACGTATAAATTTATATTTTGTGTCCTGGTTTCAATCCTGGTAGGTAAAAGGTTAGATATGTGTCCTGTTTTGGAGGTTCAATTCGGTCGCAAAGGGTTTGGGTACCTATACTTAAGAGAAGAACCTATAAATTTATTTTCGGTGTTGTCATCTTATTGGATTACTAATATTGAGTTTGATGTCATTTCGAGATCGTTTGGCACGGGTTTCAATCCTGGTACGTAAAAGGTTAGATTTGCGTCCTATTTTGGATGTTCATTTCGGCCGCAAAGGGTTTGGGTACCTAGACTTAAGAGAACGACGTATAAATTTCTATTCGGTGTTGTCATCGTATTGTAATACTAAAAGTTGAATTTTAGGTCATTTGGAGATCGTTTGGTCCGGGTTTCAATACTAGTACGAAAAAGGTTAGATTTGTGTACTGTTTCGGAGGTTCAACTCGACCGGAAAGGGTTTGGGTACCTAGAAATAAGAGAACGACCTATAAATTTATATTCGGTGTTGTCATAGTATTGTAATACAAAAAATTGAATTTTAGGTCATTTGGAGATTTTTTGGTCCGGGTTTCAATCCTGGTAGGTAAAAGGTTAGATATGTGTCCTGTTTTGGAGGTTCAATTCGGTCGCAAATGGTTTGGGTACCTAGACTTAAGAGAACGACGTATAAATTTCTATTCGGTGTTGTCATCGTATTGTAATACTAAAAGTTGAATTTTAGGTCATTTGGAGATCGTTTGGTCCGGGTTTCAATACTAGTACGAAAAAGGTTAGATTTGTGTTCTGTTTCGGAGGTTCAACTCGACCGCAAAGGGTTTGGGTACCTAGAAATAAGAGAACGACCTATAAATTTATATTCGGTGTTGTCATAGTATTGTAATACAAAAAATTGAATTTTAGGTCATTTGGAGATTTTTTGGTCCTGGTTTCAATCCTGGTAGGTAAAAGGTTAGATATGTGTCCTGTTTTGGAGGTTCAATTCGGTCGCAAAGGGTTTGGGTACCTATACTTAAGAGAACAACCTATAAATTTATTTTCGGTGTTGTCATCTTATTGGATTACTAAATATTGAGTTTGATGTCATTTCGAGATCGTTTGGTACGGGTTTCAATCCTGGTACGTAAAAGGTTAGATTTGCGTCGTATTTTGGATGTTCATTTCGGCCGCAAAGGGATTGGGTACCTATACGTAAGAGAACGACCTATAAATTTATATTCGGTGTTGACATCCTATTTCAATACTAACTATTGAATTTGAGGTCATTTGGTCTATGTTTCTATCCTGTATGTAAAAGGATACTTTGGTGTCATGTTTTGGAGGTTCAATATGGCCGTAAAGGGTTTGGGCACCTAGAAATAAGAGAATGACCTATAAACTGATATTTGGTGTTTTCATCGTATTGCAATACTAAATATTGAATTTGAGGTCATTTGGAGATCGTTTGGTCCGGGTTTCAATCCTGGTACATAAAAGGTTAGATTTGCGTCCTGTTTTGAGGGTTCAATTCGGCCGCAAAGGGTTTGGGTACCTATACTTAAGAGAACAAACTATAAATTTGTTTTCGGTGTTGTCATCTTATTGGGTTACTAAATATTGAGTTTGATGTCATTTCGACATCGTTTGGTACGGGTTTCAATCCTGGTACGTAAAAGGTTAGATTTGCGTCTTATTTTGGATGTTCATTTCGGCCGCAAAGGGATTGGGTACCTATACGTAAGAGAACGACCTATAAATTTATATTCGGTGTTGTCATAGTATTGTAATACGAAAAATTGAATTTTAGGTCATTTGGAGATTTTTTGGTCCTGGTTTCAATCCTGGTAGGTAAAAGGTTAGATATGTGTCCTGTTTTGGAGGTTCAATTCGGTCGCAAAGGGTTTGGGTACCTATACTTAAGAGAACAACCTATAAATTTATTTTCGGTGTTGTCATCTTATTGGATTACTAAATATTGAGTTTGATGTCATTTCGAGGTCATTTGGTACGGGTTTCAATCCTGGTACGTAAAAGGTTACTTTTGCGTCATGTTTTGGAGGTTCAATATTGCCGTAAAGAGATTGGGTACCTATACATAAGAGAACGATCTATAAATTTATATTCGGTGTTGTCATGGTATTTGAATACAAAAAATTGAATTTTAGGTCATTTGGAGATTGTTTGGTCCGGGTTTGAATCCTGGTATGTAAAAGGTTAGATATGCGTCCTGGTTTGGAGGTTCAATTCGGCCGCAAAGGGTTTGGGTACCTAGACTTAAGAGAACGACGTATAAATTTATATTCGGTGTTGACATCCTATTTCAATACTAACTATTGAATTTGAGGTCATTTGGTCTGTGTTTCTATCCTGTATGTAAAAGGATACTTTTGTGTCATGTTTTGGAGGTTCAATATGGCCGTAAAGGGTTTGGGCACCTAGAAATAAGAGAATGACCTATAAATTTATATTCGGTGTTGTCATCATATTGGATTACTAAATATTGAGTTTGAGGTCATTTGAAGATCGTCTGGTACGGTTTTCAATCCTGGTACGTAAAAGGTTAGATTTGTGTACTGTTTCGGAGGTTCAACTCGACCGCAAAGGGTTTGGGTACCTAGAAATAAGAGAACGACCTATAAATTTATATTCGGTGTTGTTATAGTATTGGAATACAAAAAATTGAATTTTAGGTCATTTGGAGATTTTTTGGTCCGGGTTTCAATCCTGGTAGGTAAAAGGTTAGATATGCGTCCTGTTTTGGAGGTTCAATTCGGCCGCAAAGGGTTTGGGTACCTAGACATAAGAGAACGACGTATAAATTTATATTTTGTGTTGTCATAGTATTGTAATAGTAAAAGTTGAATTTTAGGTCATTTGCAGTTTGTTTGGTCCGGGTTTCAATCCTGGTATATAAAAGGTTAGATATGCGTCCTGTTTTGGAGGTTCAATTTGGCCGCAAAGGGTTTGGGTACCTAGACTTAAGAGAACAACCTATAAATTTATATTCGGTGTTGTCATCATATTGGATTACTAAATATAGAGTTTGAGGTCATTTGAAGATCGTTTGGTACGGTTTTCAATCCTGGTACGTAAAAGGTTAGATTTGCATCCTGTTTTGAATGTTCATTTCGGCCGCAAAGGCTTTCGGTACCTAGACATAAGAGAACAACCTATAAATTTATATTCGGTGTTGTCATAGTATTGTAATACTAAAAGTTGACTTTTAGGTCATTTGGAGATTGTTTGGTCCGGGTTTCAATCCTGGTACTTAAAAGGTTAGATATGCGTCCTGTTTTGGAGGTTCAATTCGGCCACAAAGGGTTTGGGTACCTAGACATAACAGAACAACGTATAAATTTATATTTTGTGTTGTCATAGTATTGTAATAGTAAAAGTTGAATTTTATGTCATTTGGAGATTGTTTGGTCCGGGTTTCAATCCTGGTATATAAAAGGTTAGATATGCGTCCTGTTTTGGAGGTTCAATTTGGCCGCAAAGGTTTTGGGTACCTAGACTTAAGAGAACAACCTATAAATTTATATTCGGTGTTGTCATCATATTGGATTACTAAATATTGAGTTTGAGGTCATTTGAAGATCGTTTGGTACGGGTTTTAATCCTGGTACGTAAAAGGTTAGATTTGCATCCTGTTTTGAATGTTCATTTCGGCCGCAAAGGCTTTGGGTACCTAGACATAAGAGAACGACCTATAAATTTATATTCGGTGTTGTCATCATATTGGATTACTAAATATTGAGTTTGAGGTCATTTGAATATCGTTTGGTACGGTTTTCAATCCTGGTACGTAGAAGGTTAGATTTGCATCATGTTCTGAATGTTCATTTCGGCCGCAAAGGGTTTGGGTACCTAGACATAACAGAACAACGTATAAATTTATATTTTGTGTTGTCATAGTATTGTAATAGTAAAAGTTGAATTTTATGTCATTTGGAGATTGTTTGGTCCGGGTTTCAATCCTGGTACGTAAAAGGTTAGATTTGCGTCCTGTTTTGAGGGTTCAATTCGGCCGCAAAGGGTTTGGGTACCTATACTTAAGAGAACAACCTATAAATTTATTTTCGGTGTTGTCATCTTATTAGATTACTAAATATTGAGTTTGATGTCATTTCGAGATCATTTGGTACGGGTTTCAATCCTGGTACGTAAAAGGTTACTTTTGCGTCATGTTTTGGAGGTTCAATATTGCCGTAAAGAGATTGGGTACCTATACATAAGAGAACGATCTATAAATTTATATTCGGTGTTGTCATGGTATTTTAATACAAAAAATTGAATTTTAGGTCATTTGGAGATTGTTTGGTCCGGGTTTGAATCCTGGTATGTAAAAGGTTAGATATGCGTCCTGGTTTGGAGGTTCAATTCGGCCGCAAAGGGTTTGGGTACCTAGACTTAAGAGAACGACGTATAAATTTATATTCGGTGTTGACATCCTATTTCAATACTAACTATTGAATTTGAGGTCATTTGGTCTGTGTTTCTATCCTGTATGTAAAAGGATACTTTTGTGTCATGTTTTGGAGGTTCAATATGGCCGTAAAGGGTTTGGGCACCTAGAAATAAGAGAATGACCTATAAATTTATATTCGGTGTTGTCATCATATTGGATTACTAAATATTGAGTTTGAGGTCATTTGAAGATCGTTTGGTACGGTTTTCAATCCTGGTACGTAGAAGGTTAGATTTGCATCATGTTCTGAATGTTCATTTCGGCCGCAAAGGGTTTGGGTACCTAGACATAAGAGAACGACCTATAAATTTATATTTTGTGTTTTCATAGTATTGTAATAGTAAAAGTTGAATTTTAGGTCATTTGGAGTTTGTTTGGTCCGGTTTCAATCCTGGTATATAAAAGGTTAGATATGCGTCCTGTTTTGGAGGTTCAATTTGGCCGCAAAGGGTTTGGGTACCTAGACTTAAGAGAACAACCTATAAATTTATATTCGGTGTTGTCATTATATTGGATTACTAAATATTGAGTTTGAGGTCATTTGAAGATCGTTTGGTACGGTTTTCAATCCTGGTACGTAAAAGGTTAGATTTGCATCCTGTTTTGAATGTTCATTGCGGCCGCAAAGGCTTTCGGTACCTAGACATAAGAGAACGACGTATGAATTTATATTCGGTGTTGTCATAGTATTGTAATAGTAAAAGTTGACTTTTAGATCATTTGGAGATTGTTTGGTCCGGGTTTCAATCCTGGTACTTAAAAGGTTAGATATGCGTCCTGTTTTGGAGGTTCAATTCGGCCACAAAGGGTTTGGGTACCTAGACATAACAGAACAACATATAAATTTATATTTTGTGTTGTCATAGTATTGTAATAGTAAAAGTTGAATTTTATGTCATTTGGAGATTGTTTGGTCCGGGTTTCAATCCTGGTATATAAAAGGTTAGATATGCGTCCTGTTTTGGAGGTTCAATTTGGCCGCAAAGGTTTTGGGTACCTAGACTTAAGAGAACAACCTATAAATTTATATTCGGTGTTGTCATCATATTGGATTACTAAATATTGAGTTTGAGGTCATTTGAAGATCGTTTGGTACGGGTTTTAATCCTGGTACGTAAAAGGTTAGATTTGCATCCTGTTTTGAATGTTCATTTCGGCCGCAAAGGCTTTGGGTACCTAGACATAAGAGAACGACCTATAAATTTATATTCGGTGTTGTCATCATATTGGATTACTAAATATTGAGTTTGAGGTCATTTGAATATCGTTTGGTACGGTTTTCAATCCTGGTACGTAGAAGGTTAGATTTGCATCATGTTCTGAATGTTCATTTCGGCCGCAAAGGCTTTGGGTACCTAGACATAAGAGAACGACCTATAAATTTATATTCGGTGTTGTCATAGTATTGTAATAGTAAAAGTTGAATTTTAGGTCATTTGGAGATTGTTTGGTCCGGGTTTCAATCCTGGTAGGTAAAAGGTTAATTATGTGTCCTGTTTTGGAGGTTCAATTCGGTCGCAAAGGGTTTGGGTACCTATACTTAAGAGAACAACCTATAAATTTTTTTTCGGTGTTGTCATCTTATTGGATTACTAATATTGAGTTTGATGTCATTTCGAGATCGTTTGGCACGGGTTTCAATCCTGGTACGTAAAAGGTTAGATTTGCGTCATATTTTGGATGTTCATTTCGGCCGCAAAGGGTTTGGGTACCTAGACGTAAGAGAACGACCTATAAATTTATATTCGGTGTTGTCATAGTATTGTAATAGTAAAAGTTGAATTTTAGGTCATTTGGAGATTGTTTGGTCCGGGTTTCAATCCTGGTAGGTAAAAGGTTAATTATGTGTCCTGTTTTGGAGGTTCAATTCGGTCGCAAAGGGTTTGGGTACCTATACTTAAGAGAACAACCTATAAATTTTTTTTCGGTGTTGTCATCTTATTGGATTACTAATATTGAGTTTGATGTCATTTCGAGATCGTTTGGCACGGGTTTCAATCCTGGTACGTAAAAGGTTAGATTTGCGTCCTATTTTGGATGTTCATTTCGGCCGCAAAGGGTTTGGGTACCTAGACTTAAGAGAACGACGTATAAATTTCTATTCGGTGTTGTCATCGTATTGTAATACTAAAAGTTGAATTTTAGGTCATTTGGAGATCGTTTGGTCCGGGTTTCAATACTAGTACGAAAAAGGTTAGATTTGTGTACTGTTTCGGAGGTTCAACTCGACCGGAAAGGGTTTGGGTACCTAGAAATAAGAGAACGACCTATAAATTTATATTCGGTGTTGTCATAGTATTGTAATACAAAAAATTGAATTTTAGGTCATTTGGAGATTTTTTGGTCCGGGTTTCAATCCTGGTAGGTAAAAGGTTAGATATGTGTCCTGTTTTGGAGGTTCAATTCGGTCGCAAATGGTTTGGGTACCTAGACTTAAGAGAACGACGTATAAATTTCTATTCGGTGTTGTCATCGTATTGTAATACTAAAAGTTGAATTTTAGGTCATTTGGAGATCGTTTGGTCCGGGTTTCAATACTAGTACGAAAAAGGTTAGATTTGTGTTCTGTTTCGGAGGTTCAACTCGACCGCAAAGGGTTTGGGTACCTAGAAATAAGAGAACGACCTATAAATTTATATTCGGTGTTGTCATAGTATTGTAATACAAAAAATTGAATTTTAGGTCATTTGGAGATTTTTTGGTCCTGGTTTCAATCCTGGTAGGTAAAAGGTTAGATATGTGTCCTGTTTTGGAGGTTCAATTCGGTCGCAAAGGGTTTGGGTACCTATACTTAAGAGAACAACCTATAAATTTATTTTCGGTGTTGTTATCTTATTGGATTACTAAATATTGAGTTTGATGTCATTTCGAGATCGTTTGGTACGGGTTTCAATCCTGGTACGTAAAAGGTTAGATTTGCGTCGTATTTTGGAGGTTCAATTCGGTCGCAAAGGGTTTGGGTACCTATACTTAAGAGAACAACCTATAAATTTATTTTCGGTGTTGTTATCTTATTGGATTACTAAATATTGAGTTTGATGTCATTTCGAGATCGTTTGGTCTGGGTTTCAATCCTGGTACTTAAAAGGTTAGATATGCGTCCTGTTTTGGAGGTTCAATTCGGCCACAAAGGGTTTGGGTACCTAGACATAACAGAACAACGTATAAATTTATATTTTGTGTTGTCATAGTATTGTAATAGTAAAAGTTGAATTTTATGTCATTTGGAGATTGTTTGGTACGGTTTTCAATCCTGGTACGTAGAAGGTTAGATTTGCATCATGTTCTGAATGTTCATTTCGGCCGCAAAGGCTTTGGGTACCTAGACATAAGAGAACGACCTATAAATTTATATTCGGTGTTGTCATAGTATTGTAATAGTAAAAGTTCAATTTTAGGTCATTTGGAGATTGTTTGGTCCGGGTTTCAATCCTGGTAGGTAAAAGGTTAGATATGTGTCCTGTTTTGGAGGTTCAATTCGGTCGCAAAGGGTTTGGGTACCTATACTTAAGAGAACAACCTATAAATTTATTTTCGGTGTTGTCATCTTATTGGATTACTAAATATTGAGTTTGATGTCATTTCGAGATCGTTTGGCACGGGTTTCAATCCTGGTACGTAAGAGGTTAGATTTGCGTCCTATTTTGGATGTTCATTTCGGCCGCAAAGGGTTTGGGTACCTAGACTTAAGAGAACGACGTATAAATTTCTATTCGGTGTTGTCATCGTATTGTAATACTAAAAGTTGAATTTTAGGTCATTTGGAGATCGTTTGGTCCGGGTTTCAATACTAGTACGAAAAAGGTTAGATTTGTGTACTGTTTCGGAGGTTCAACTCGACCGGAAAGGGTTTGGGTACCTAGAAATAAGAGAACGACCTATAAATTTATATTCGGTGTTGTCATAGTATTGTAATACAAAAAATTGAATTTTAGGTCATTTGGAGATTTTTTGGTCCGGGTTTCAATCCTGGTAGGTAAAAGGTTAGATATGTGTCCTGTTTTGGAGGTTCAATTCAGTCGCAAATGGTTTGGGTACCTATACTTAAGAGAAGAACCTATAAATTTATTTTCGGTGTTGTCATCTTATTGGATTACTAAATATTGAGTTTGATGTCATTTCGAGATCGTTTGGTACGGGTTTCAATCCTGGTACGTAAAAGGTTAGATTTGCGTCCTATTTTGGATGTTCATTTCGGCCGCAAAGGGATTGGGTACCTATACGTTAGAGAACGACCTATAAATTTATATTCGGTGTTGACATGCTATTTCAATACTAACTATTGAATTTGAGGTCATTTGGTCTGTGTTTCTATCCTGTATGTAAAAGGATACTTTTGTGTCATGTTTTGGAGGTTCAATATGGCCGTAAAGGGTTTGGGCACCTAGAAATAAGAGAATGACCTATAAACTGATATTTGGTGTTTTCATCGTATTGCAATACTAAATATTGAATTTGAGGTCATTTGGAGATCGTTTGGTCCGGGTTTCAATCCTGGTACATAAAAGGTTAGATTTGCGTCCTGTTTTGAGGGTTCAATTCGGCCGCAAAGGGTTTGGGTACCTATACTTAAGAGAACAAACTATAAATTTGTTTTCGGTGTTGTCATCTTATTGGGTTACTAAATATTGAGTTTGATGTCATTTCGAGATCATTTGGCACGGGTTTCAATCCTGGTACGTAAAAGGTTACATTTGCGTCCTATTTTGGATGTTCATTTCGGCTACAAAGGGTTTGGGTACCTAGACTTAAGAGAACGACGTATAAATTTCTATTCGGTGTTGTCATCGTATTGTAATACTAGAAGTTGAATTTTAGGTCATTTGGAGATCGTTTGGTCCGGGTTTCAATACTAGTAGGTAAAAGGTTAGATATGTGTCCTGTTTTGGAGGTTCAATTCGGTCGCAAAGGGTTTGGGTACCTATACTTAAGAGAACAACCTATAAATTTATATTCGGTGTTGTCATAGTATTGTAATACAAAAAATTGAATTTTAGGTCATTTGGAGATTTTTTGGTCCTGGTTTCAATCCTGGTAGGTAAAAGGTTAGATATGTGTCCTGTTTTGGAGGTTCAATTCGGTCGCAAAGGGTTTGGGTACCTATACTTAAGAGAACAACCTATAAATTTATTTTCGGTGTTGTCATCTTATTGGATTACTAAATATTGAGTTTGATGTCATTTCGAGATCGTTTGGGACGGGTTTCAATCCTGGTACGTAAAAGGTTAGATTTGCGTCCTATTTTGGATGTTCATTTCGGCTACAAAGGGTTTGGGTACCTAGACTTAAGAGAACGACGTATAAATTTCTATTCGGTGTTGTCATCGTATTGTAATACTAAAAGTTGAATTTTAGGTCATTTGGAGATCGTTTGGTCCGGGTTTCAATACTAGTACGAAAAAGGTTAGATTTGTGTACTGTTTCGGAGGTTCAACTCGACCGCAAAGGGTTTGGGTACCTAGAAATAAGAGAACGACCTATAAATTTATATTCGGTGTTGTCATAGTATTGTAATACAAAAAATTGAATTTTAGGTCATTTGGAGATTTTTTGGTCCTGGTTTCAATCCTGGTAGGTAAAAGGTTAGATATGTGTCCTGTTTTGGAGGTTCAATTCGGTCGCAAAGGGTTTGGGTACCTATACTTAAGAGAACAACCTATAAATTTATTTTCGGTGTTGTCATCTTATTGGATTACTAAATATTGAGTTTGATGTCATTTCGAGATCGTTTGGGACGGGTTTCAATCCTGGTACGTAAAAGGTTAGATTTGCGTCCTATTTTGGATGTTCATTTCGGCCGCAAAGGGATTGGGTACCTATACGTAAGAGAACGACCTATAAATTTATATTCGGTGTTGACATGCTATTTCAATACTAACTATTGAATTTGAGGTCATTTGGTCTGTGTTTCTATCCTGTATGTAAAAGGATACTTTTGTGTCATGTTTTGGAGGTTCAATATGGTCGTAAAGGGTTTGGGCACCTAGAAATAAGAGAATGACCTATAAACTGATATTTGGTGTTTTCATCGTATTGCAATACTAAATATTGAATTTGAGGTCATTTGGAGATCGTTTGGTCCGGGTTTCAATCCTGGTACATAAAAGGTTAGATTTGCGTCCTGTTTTGAGGGTTCAATTCGGCCGCAAAGGGTTTGGGTACCTATACTTAAGAGAACAAACTATAAATTTGTTTTCGGTGTTGTCATCTTATTGGGTTACTAAATATTGAGTTTGATGTCATTTCGAGATCATTTGGCACGGGTTTCAATCCTGGTACGTAAAAGGTTACATTTGCGTCCTATTTTGGATGTTCATTTCGGCTACAAAGGGTTTGGGTACCTAGACTTAAGAGAACGACGTATAAATTTCTATTCGGTGTTGTCATCGTATTGTAATACTAGAAGTTGAATTTTAGGTCATTTGGAGATCGTTTGGTCCGGGTTTCAATACTAGTAGGTAAAAGGTTAGATATGTGTCCTGTTTTGGAGGTTCAATTCGGTCGCAAAGGGTTTGGGTACCTATACTTAAGAGAACAACCTATAAATTTATATTCGGTGTTGTCATAGTATTGTAATACAAAAAATTGAATTTTAGGTCATTTGGAGATTTTTTGGTCCTGGTTTCAATCCTGGTAGGTAAAAGGTTAGATATGTGTCCTGTTTTGGAGGTTCAATTCGGTCGCAAAGGGTTTGGGTACCTATACTTAAGAGAACAACCTATAAATTTATTTTCGGTGTTGTCATCTTATTGGATTACTAAATATTGAGTTTGATGTCATTTCGAGATCGTTTGGGACGGGTTTCAATCCTGGTACGTAAAAGGTTAGATTTGCGTCCTATTTTGGATGTTCATTTCGGCTACAAAGGGTTTGGGTACCTAGACTTAAGAGAACGACGTATAAATTTCTATTCGGTGTTGTCATCGTATTGTAATACTAAAAGTTGAATTTTAGGTCATTTGGAGATCGTTTGGTCCGGGTTTCAATACTAGTACGAAAAAGGTTAGATTTGTGTACTGTTTCGGAGGTTCAACTCGACCGCAAAGGGTTTGGGTACCTAGAAATAAGAGAACGACCTATAAATTTATATTCGGTGTTGTCATAGTATTGTAATACAAAAAATTGAATTTTAGGTCATTTGGAGATTTTTTGGTCCTGGTTTCAATCCTGGTAGGTAAAAGGTTAGATATGTGTCCTGTTTTGGAGGTTCAATTCGGTCGCAAAGGGTTTGGGTACCTATACTTAAGAGAACAACCTATAAATTTATTTTCGGTGTTGTCATCTTATTGGATTACTAAATATTGAGTTTGATGTCATTTCGAGATCGTTTGGGACGGGTTTCAATCCTGGTACGTAAAAGGTTAGATTTGCGTCCTATTTTGGATGTTCATTTCGGCCGCAAAGGGATTGGGTACCTATACGTAAGAGAACGACCTATAAATTTATATTCGGTGTTGACATGCTATTTCAATACTAACTATTGAATTTGAGGTCATTTGGTCTGTGTTTCTATCCTGTATGTAAAAGGATACTTTTGTGTCATGTTTTGGAGGTTCAATATGGCCGTAAAGGGTTTGGGCACCTAGAAATAAGAGAATGACCTATAAACTGATATTTGGTGTTTTCATCGTATTGCAATACTAAATATTGAATTTGAGGTCATTTGGAGATCGTTTGGTCCGGGTTTCAATCCTGGTACATAAAAGGTTAGATTTGCGTCCTGTTTTGAGGGTTCAATTCGGCCGCAAAGGGTTTGGGTACCTATACTTAAGAGAACAAACTATAAATTTGTTTTCGGTGTTGTCATCTTATTGGGTTACTAAATATTGAGTTTGATGTCATTTCGAGATCATTTGGCACGGGTTTCAATCCTGGTACGTAAAAGGTTACATTTGCGTCCTATTTTGGATGTTCATTTCGGCTACAAAGGGTTTGGGTACCTAGACTTAAGAGAACGACGTATAAATTTCTATTCGGTGTTGTCATCGTATTGTAATACTAGAAGTTGAATTTTAGGTCATTTGGAGATCGTTTGGTCCGGGTTTCAATACTAGTACGAAAAAGGTTAGATTTGTGTACTGTTTCGGAGGTTCAACTCGACCGCAAAGGGTTTGGGTACCTAGAAATAAGAGAACGACCTATAAATTTATATTTGGTGTTGTCATAGTATTGTAATACAAAAAATTGAATTTTAGGTCATTTGGAGATTTTTTGGTCCTGGTTTCAATCCTGGTAGGTAAAAGGTTAGATATGTGTCCTGTTTTGGAGGTTCAATTCAGTCGCAAATGGTTTGGGTACCTATACTTAAGAGAACAACCTATAAATTTATTTTCGGTGTTGTCATCTTATTGGATTACTAAATATTGAGTTTGATGTCATTTCGAGATCGTTTGGTACGGGTTTCAATCCTGGTACGTAAAAGGTTAGATTTGCGTCCTATTTTGGATGTTCATTTCGGCCGCAAAGGGATTGGGTACCTATACGTAAGAGAACGACCTATAAATTTATATTCGGTGTTGACATGCTATTTCAATACTAACTATTGAATTTGAGGTCATTTGGTCTGTGTTTCTATCCTGTATGTAAAAGGATACTTTTGTGTCATGTTTTGGAGGTTCAATATGGCCGTAAAGGGTTTGGGCACCTAGAAATAAGAGAATGACCTATAAACTGATATTTGGTGTTTTCATCGTATTGCAATACTAAATATTGAATTTGAGGTCATTTGGAGATCGTTTGGTCCGGGTTTCAATCCTGGTACATAAAAGGTTAGATTTGCGTCCTGTTTTGAGGGTTCAATTCGGCCGCAAAGGGTTTGGGTACCTATACTTAAGAGAACAAACTATAAATTTGTTTTCGGTGTTGTCATCTTATTGGGTTACTAAATATTGAGTTTGATGTCATTTCGAGATCATTTGGCACGGGTTTCAATCCTGGTACGTAAAAGGTTACATTTGCGTCCTATTTTGGATGTTCATTTCGGCTACAAAGGGTTTGGGTACCTAGACTTAAGAGAACGACGTATAAATTTCTATTCGGTGTTGTCATCGTATTGTAATACTAGAAGTTGAATTTTAGGTCATTTGGAGATCGTTTGGTCCGGGTTTCAATACTAGTAGGTAAAAGGTTAGATATGTGTCCTGTTTTGGAGGTTCAATTCGGTCGCAAAGGGTTTGGGTACCTATACTTAAGAGAACAACCTATAAATTTATATTCGGTGTTGTCATAGTATTGTAATACAAAAAATTGAATTTTAGGTCATTTGGAGATTTTTTGGTCCTGGTTTCAATCCTGGTAGGTAAAAGGTTAGATATGTGTCCTGTTTTGGAGGTTCAATTCGGTCGCAAAGGGTTTGGGTACCTATACTTAAGAGAACAACCTATAAATTTATTTTCGGTGTTGTCATCTTATTGGATTACTAAATATTGAGTTTGATGTCATTTCGAGATCGTTTGGGACGGGTTTCAATCCTGGTACGTAAAAGGTTAGATTTGCGTCCTATTTTGGATGTTCATTTCGGCTACAAAGGGTTTGGGTACCTAGACTTAAGAGAACGACGTATAAATTTCTATTCGGTGTTGTCATCGTATTGTAATACTAAAAGTTGAATTTTAGGTCATTTGGAGATCGTTTGGTCCGGGTTTCAATACTAGTACGAAAAAGGTTAGATTTGTGTACTGTTTCGGAGGTTCAACTCGACCGCAAAGGGTTTGGGTACCTAGAAATAAGAGAACGACCTATAAATTTATATTCGGTGTTGTCATAGTATTGTAATACAAAAAATTGAATTTTAGGTCATTTGGAGATTTTTTGGTCCTGGTTTCAATCCTGGTAGGTAAAAGGTTAGATATGTGTCCTGTTTTGGAGGTTCAATTCGGTCGCAAAGGGTTTGGGTACCTATACTTAAGAGAACAACCTATAAATTTATTTTCGGTGTTGTCATCTTATTGGATTACTAAATATTGAGTTTGATGTCATTTCGAGATCGTTTGGGACGGGTTTCAATCCTGGTACGTAAAAGGTTAGATTTGCGTCCTATTTTGGATGTTCATTTCGGCCGCAAAGGGATTGGGTACCTATACGTAAGAGAACGACCTATAAATTTATATTCGGTGTTGACATGCTATTTCAATACTAACTATTGAATTTGAGGTCATTTGGTCTGTGTTTCTATCCTGTATGTAAAAGGATACTTTTGTGTCATGTTTTGGAGGTTCAATATGGTCGTAAAGGGTTTGGGCACCTAGAAATAAGAGAATGACCTATAAACTGATATTTGGTGTTTTCATCGTATTGCAATACTAAATATTGAATTTGAGGTCATTTGGAGATCGTTTGGTCCGGGTTTCAATCCTGGTACATAAAAGGTTAGATTTGCGTCCTGTTTTGAGGGTTCAATTCGGCCGCAAAGGGTTTGGGTACCTATACTTAAGAGAACAAACTATAAATTTGTTTTCGGTGTTGTCATCTTATTGGGTTACTAAATATTGAGTTTGATGTCATTTCGAGATCATTTGGCACGGGTTTCAATCCTGGTACGTAAAAGGTTACATTTGCGTCCTATTTTGGATGTTCATTTCGGCTACAAAGGGTTTGGGTACCTAGACTTAAGAGAACGACGTATAAATTTCTATTCGGTGTTGTCATCGTATTGTAATACTAGAAGTTGAATTTTAGGTCATTTGGAGATCGTTTGGTCCGGGTTTCAATACTAGTAGGTAAAAGGTTAGATATGTGTCCTGTTTTGGAGGTTCAATTCGGTCGCAAAGGGTTTGGGTACCTATACTTAAGAGAACAACCTATAAATTTATATTCGGTGTTGTCATAGTATTGTAATACAAAAAATTGAATTTTAGGTCATTTGGAGATTTTTTGGTCCTGGTTTCAATCCTGGTAGGTAAAAGGTTAGATATGTGTCCTGTTTTGGAGGTTCAATTCGGTCGCAAAGGGTTTGGGTACCTATACTTAAGAGAACAACCTATAAATTTATTTTCGGTGTTGTCATCTTATTGGATTACTAAATATTGAGTTTGATGTCATTTCGAGATCGTTTGGGACGGGTTTCAATCCTGGTACGTAAAAGGTTAGATTTGCGTCCTATTTTGGATGTTCATTTCGGCTACAAAGGGTTTGGGTACCTAGACTTAAGAGAACGACGTATAAATTTCTATTCGGTGTTGTCATCGTATTGTAATACTAAAAGTTGAATTTTAGGTCATTTGGAGATCGTTTGGTCCGGGTTTCAATACTAGTACGAAAAAGGTTAGATTTGTGTACTGTTTCGGAGGTTCAACTCGACCGCAAAGGGTTTGGGTACCTAGAAATAAGAGAACGACCTATAAATTTATATTCGGTGTTGTCATAGTATTGTAATACAAAAAATTGAATTTTAGGTCATTTGGAGATTTTTTGGTCCTGGTTTCAATCCTGGTAGGTAAAAGGTTAGATATGTGTCCTGTTTTGGAGGTTCAATTCGGTCGCAAAGGGTTTGGGTACCTATACTTAAGAGAACAACCTATAAATTTATTTTCGGTGTTGTCATCTTATTGGATTACTAAATATTGAGTTTGATGTCATTTCGAGATCGTTTGGGACGGGTTTCAATCCTGGTACGTAAAAGGTTAGATTTGCGTCCTATTTTGGATGTTCATTTCGGCCGCAAAGGGATTGGGTACCTATACGTAAGAGAACGACCTATAAATTTATATTCGGTGTTGACATGCTATTTCAATACTAACTATTGAATTTGAGGTCATTTGGTCTGTGTTTCTATCCTGTATGTAAAAGGATACTTTTGTGTCATGTTTTGGAGGTTCAATATGGCCGTAAAGGGTTTGGGCACCTAGAAATAAGAGAATGACCTATAAACTGATATTTGGTGTTTTCATCGTATTGCAATACTAAATATTGAATTTGAGGTCATTTGGAGATCGTTTGGTCCGGGTTTCAATCCTGGTACATAAAAGGTTAGATTTGCGTCCTGTTTTGAGGGTTCAATTCGGCCGCAAAGGGTTTGGGTACCTATACTTAAGAGAACAAACTATAAATTTGTTTTCGGTGTTGTCATCTTATTGGGTTACTAAATATTGAGTTTGATGTCATTTCGAGATCATTTGGCACGGGTTTCAATCCTGGTACGTAAAAGGTTACATTTGCGTCCTATTTTGGATGTTCATTTCGGCTACAAAGGGTTTGGGTACCTAGACTTAAGAGAACGACGTATAAATTTCTATTCGGTGTTGTCATCGTATTGTAATACTAGAAGTTGAATTTTAGGTCATTTGGAGATCGTTTGGTCCGGGTTTCAATACTAGTACGAAAAAGGTTAGATTTGTGTACTGTTTCGGAGGTTCAACTCGACCGCAAAGGGTTTGGGTACCTAGAAATAAGAGAACGACCTATAAATTTATATTTGGTGTTGTCATAGTATTGTAATACAAAAAATTGAATTTTAGGTCATTTGGAGATTTTTTGGTCCTGGTTTCAATCCTGGTAGGTAAAAGGTTAGATATGTGTCCTGTTTTGGAGGTTCAATTCAGTCGCAAATGGTTTGGGTACCTATACTTAAGAGAACAACCTATAAATTTATTTTCGGTGTTGTCATCTTATTGGATTACTAAATATTGAGTTTGATGTCATTTCGAGATCGTTTGGTACGGGTTTCAATCCTGGTACGTAAAAGGTTAGATTTGCGTCCTATTTTGGATGTTCATTTCGGCCGCAAAGGGATTGGGTACCTATACGTAAGAGAACGACCTATAAATTTATATTCGGTGTTGACATGCTATTTCAATACTAACTATTGAATTTGAGGTCATTTGGTCTGTGTTTCTATCCTGTATGTAAAAGGATACTTTTGTGTCATGTTTTGGAGGTTCAATATGGCCGTAAAGGGTTTGGGCACCTAGAAATAAGAGAATGACCTATAAACTGATATTTGGTGTTTTCATCGTATTGCAATACTAAATATTGAATTTGAGGTCATTTGGAGATCGTTTGGTCCGGGTTTCAATCCTGGTACATAAAAGGTTAGATTTGCGTCCTGTTTTGAGGGTTCAATTCGGCCGCAAAGGGTTTGGGTACCTATACTTAAGAGAACAAACTATAAATTTGTTTTCGGTGTTGTCATCTTATTGGGTTACTAAATATTGAGTTTGATGTCATTTCGAGATCATTTGGCACGGGTTTCAATCCTGGTACGTAAAAGGTTACATTTGCGTCCTATTTTGGATGTTCATTTCGGCTACAAAGGGTTTGGGTACCTAGACTTAAGAGAACGACGTATAAATTTCTATTCGGTGTTGTCATCGTATTGTAATACTAGAAGTTGAATTTTAGGTCATTTGGAGATCGTTTGGTCCGGGTTTCAATACTAGTAGGTAAAAGGTTAGATATGTGTCCTGTTTTGGAGGTTCAATTCGGTCGCAAAGGGTTTGGGTACCTATACTTAAGAGAACAACCTATAAATTTATATTCGGTGTTGTCATAGTATTGTAATACAAAAAATTGAATTTTAGGTCATTTGGAGATTTTTTGGTCCTGGTTTCAATCCTGGTAGGTAAAAGGTTAGATATGTGTCCTGTTTTGGAGGTTCAATTCGGTCGCAAAGGGTTTGGGTACCTATACTTAAGAGAACAACCTATAAATTTATTTTCGGTGTTGTCATCTTATTGGATTACTAAATATTGAGTTTGATGTCATTTCGAGATCGTTTGGGACGGGTTTCAATCCTGGTACGTAAAAGGTTAGATTTGCGTCCTATTTTGGATGTTCATTTCGGCTACAAAGGGTTTGGGTACCTAGACTTAAGAGAACGACGTATAAATTTCTATTCGGTGTTGTCATCGTATTGTAATACTAAAAGTTGAATTTTAGGTCATTTGGAGATCGTTTGGTCCGGGTTTCAATACTAGTACGAAAAAGGTTAGATTTGTGTACTGTTTCGGAGGTTCAACTCGACCGCAAAGGGTTTGGGTACCTAGAAATAAGAGAACGACCTATAAATTTATATTCGGTGTTGTCATAGTATTGTAATACAAAAAATTGAATTTTAGGTCATTTGGAGATTTTTTGGTCCTGGTTTCAATCCTGGTAGGTAAAAGGTTAGATATGTGTCCTGTTTTGGAGGTTCAATTCGGTCGCAAAGGGTTTGGGTACCTATACTTAAGAGAACAACCTATAAATTTATTTTCGGTGTTGTCATCTTATTGGATTACTAAATATTGAGTTTGATGTCATTTCGAGATCGTTTGGGACGGGTTTCAATCCTGGTACGTAAAAGGTTAGATTTGCGTCCTATTTTGGATGTTCATTTCGGCCGCAAAGGGATTGGGTACCTATACGTAAGAGAACGACCTATAAATTTATATTCGGTGTTGACATGCTATTTCAATACTAACTATTGAATTTGAGGTCATTTGGTCTGTGTTTCTATCCTGTATGTAAAAGGATACTTTTGTGTCATGTTTTGGAGGTTCAATATGGTCGTAAAGGGTTTGGGCACCTAGAAATAAGAGAATGACCTATAAACTGATATTTGGTGTTTTCATCGTATTGCAATACTAAATATTGAATTTGAGGTCATTTGGAGATCGTTTGGTCCGGGTTTCAATCCTGGTACATAAAAGGTTAGATTTGCGTCCTGTTTTGAGGGTTCAATTCGGCCGCAAAGGGTTTGGGTACCTATACTTAAGAGAACAAACTATAAATTTGTTTTCGGTGTTGTCATCTTATTGGGTTACTAAATATTGAGTTTGATGTCATTTCGAGATCATTTGGCACGGGTTTCAATCCTGGTACGTAAAAGGTTACATTTGCGTCCTATTTTGGATGTTCATTTCGGCTACAAAGGGTTTGGGTACCTAGACTTAAGAGAACGACGTATAAATTTCTATTCGGTGTTGTCATCGTATTGTAATACTAGAAGTTGAATTTTAGGTCATTTGGAGATCGTTTGGTCCGGGTTTCAATACTAGTAGGTAAAAGGTTAGATATGTGTCCTGTTTTGGAGGTTCAATTCGGTCGCAAAGGGTTTGGGTACCTATACTTAAGAGAACAACCTATAAATTTATATTCGGTGTTGTCATAGTATTGTAATACAAAAAATTGAATTTTAGGTCATTTGGAGATTTTTTGGTCCTGGTTTCAATCCTGGTAGGTAAAAGGTTAGATATGTGTCCTGTTTTGGAGGTTCAATTCGGTCGCAAAGGGTTTGGGTACCTATACTTAAGAGAACAACCTATAAATTTATTTTCGGTGTTGTCATCTTATTGGATTACTAAATATTGAGTTTGATGTCATTTCGAGATCGTTTGGGACGGGTTTCAATCCTGGTACGTAAAAGGTTAGATTTGCGTCCTATTTTGGATGTTCATTTCGGCTACAAAGGGTTTGGGTACCTAGACTTAAGAGAACGACGTATAAATTTCTATTCGGTGTTGTCATCGTATTGTAATACTAAAAGTTGAATTTTAGGTCATTTGGAGATCGTTTGGTCCGGGTTTCAATACTAGTACGAAAAAGGTTAGATTTGTGTACTGTTTCGGAGGTTCAACTCGACCGCAAAGGGTTTGGGTACCTAGAAATAAGAGAACGACCTATAAATTTATATTCGGTGTTGTCATAGTATTGTAATACAAAAAATTGAATTTTAGGTCATTTGGAGATTTTTTGGTCCTGGTTTCAATCCTGGTAGGTAAAAGGTTAGATATGTGTCCTGTTTTGGAGGTTCAATTCGGTCGCAAAGGGTTTGGGTACCTATACTTAAGAGAACAACCTATAAATTTATTTTCGGTGTTGTCATCTTATTGGATTACTAAATATTGAGTTTGATGTCATTTCGAGATCGTTTGGGACGGGTTTCAATCCTGGTACGTAAAAGGTTAGATTTGCGTCCTATTTTGGATGTTCATTTCGGCCGCAAAGGGATTGGGTACCTATACGTAAGAGAACGACCTATAAATTTATATTCGGTGTTGACATGCTATTTCAATACTAACTATTGAATTTGAGGTCATTTGGTCTGTGTTTCTATCCTGTATGTAAAAGGATACTTTTGTGTCATGTTTTGGAGGTTCAATATGGCCGTAAAGGGTTTGGGCACCTAGAAATAAGAGAATGACCTATAAACTGATATTTGGTGTTTTCATCGTATTGCAATACTAAATATTGAATTTGAGGTCATTTGGAGATCGTTTGGTCCGGGTTTCAATCCTGGTACATAAAAGGTTAGATTTGCGTCCTGTTTTGAGGGTTCAATTCGGCCGCAAAGGGTTTGGGTACCTATACTTAAGAGAACAAACTATAAATTTGTTTTCGGTGTTGTCATCTTATTGGGTTACTAAATATTGAGTTTGATGTCATTTCGAGATCATTTGGCACGGGTTTCAATCCTGGTACGTAAAAGGTTACATTTGCGTCCTATTTTGGATGTTCATTTCGGCTACAAAGGGTTTGGGTACCTAGACTTAAGAGAACGACGTATAAATTTCTATTCGGTGTTGTCATCGTATTGTAATACTAGAAGTTGAATTTTAGGTCATTTGGAGATCGTTTGGTCCGGGTTTCAATACTAGTACGAAAAAGGTTAGATTTGTGTACTGTTTCGGAGGTTCAACTCGACCGCAAAGGGTTTGGGTACCTAGAAATAAGAGAACGACCTATAAATTTATATTTGGTGTTGTCATAGTATTGTAATACAAAAAATTGAATTTTAGGTCATTTGGAGATTTTTTGGTCCTGGTTTCAATCCTGGTAGGTAAAAGGTTAGATATGTGTCCTGTTTTGGAGGTTCAATTCAGTCGCAAATGGTTTGGGTACCTATACTTAAGAGAACAACCTATAAATTTATTTTCGGTGTTGTCATCTTATTGGATTACTAAATATTGAGTTTGATGTCATTTCGAGATCGTTTGGTACGGGTTTCAATCCTGGTACGTAAAAGGTTAGATTTGCGTCCTATTTTGGATGTTCATTTCGGCCGCAAAGGGATTGGGTACCTATACGTAAGAGAACGACCTATAAATTTATATTCGGTGTTGACATGCTATTTCAATACTAACTATTGAATTTGAGGTCATTTGGTCTGTGTTTCTATCCTGTATGTAAAAGGATACTTTTGTGTCATGTTTTGGAGGTTCAATATGGCCGTAAAGGGTTTGGGCACCTAGAAATAAGAGAATGACCTATAAACTGATATTTGGTGTTTTCATCGTATTGCAATACTAAATATTGAATTTGAGGTCATTTGGAGATCGTTTGGTCCGGGTTTCAATCCTGGTACATAAAAGGTTAGATTTGCGTCCTGTTTTGAGGGTTCAATTCGGCCGCAAAGGGTTTGGGTACCTATACTTAAGAGAACAAACTATAAATTTGTTTTCGGTGTTGTCATCTTATTGGGTTACTAAATATTGAGTTTGATGTCATTTCGAGATCATTTGGCACGGGTTTCAATCCTGGTACGTAAAAGGTTACATTTGCGTCCTATTTTGGATGTTCATTTCGGCTACAAAGGGTTTGGGTACCTAGACTTAAGAGAACGACGTATAAATTTCTATTCGGTGTTGTCATCGTATTGTAATACTAAAAGTTGAATTTTAGGTCATTTGGAGATCGTTTGGTCCGGGTTTCAATACTAGTACGAAAAAGGTTAGATTTGTGTACTGTTTCGGAGGTTCAACTCGACCGCAAAGGGTTTGGGTACCTAGAAATAAGAGAACGACCTATAAATTTATATTTGGTGTTGTCATAGTATTGTAATACAAAAAATTGAATTTTAGGTCATTTGGAGATTTTTTGGTCCTGGTTTCAATCCTGGTAGGTAAAAGGTTAGATATGTGTCCTGTTTTGGAGGTTCAATTCAGTCGCAAATGGTTTGGGTACCTATACTTAAGAGAACAACCTATAAATTTATTTTCGGTGTTGTCATCTTATTGGATTACTAAATATTGAGTTTGATGTCATTTCGAGATCGTTTGGTACGGGTTTCAATCCTGGTACGTAAAAGGTTAGATTTGCGTCCTATTTTGGATGTTCATTTCGGCCGCAAAGGGATTGGGTACCTATACGTAAGAGAACGACCTATAAATTTATATTCGGTGTTGACATGCTATTTCAATACTAACTATTGAATTTGAGGTCATTTGGTCTGTGTTTCTATCCTGTATGTAAAAGGATACTTTTGTGTCATGTTTTGGAGGTTCAATATGGCCGTAAAGGGTTTGGGCACCTAGAAATAAGAGAATGACCTATAAACTGATATTTGGTGTTTTCATCGTATTGCAATACTAAATATTGAATTTGAGGTCATTTGGAGATCGTTTGGTCCGGGTTTCAATCCTGGTACATAAAAGGTTAGATTTGCGTCCTGTTTTGAGGGTTCAATTCGGCCGCAAAGGGTTTGGGTACCTATACTTAAGAGAACAAACTATAAATTTGTTTTCGGTGTTGTCATCTTATTGGGTTACTAAATATTGAGTTTGATGTCATTTCGAGATCATTTGGCACGGGTTTCAATCCTGGTACGTAAAAGGTTACATTTGCGTCCTATTTTGGATGTTCATTTCGGCTACAAAGGGTTTGGGTACCTAGACTTAAGAGAACGACGTATAAATTTCTATTCGGTGTTGTCATCGTATTGTAATACTAAAAGTTGAATTTTAGGTCATTTGGAGATCGTTTGGTCCGGGTTTCAATACTAGTACGAAAAAGGTTAGATTTGTGTACTGTTTCGGAGGTTCAACTCGACCGCAAAGGGTTTGGGTACCTAGAAATAAGAGAACGACCTATAAATTTATATTTGGTGTTGTCATAGTATTGTAATACAAAAAATTGAATTTTAGGTCATTTGGAGATTTTTTGGTCCTGGTTTCAATCCTGGTAGGTAAAAGGTTAGATATGTGTCCTGTTTTGGAGGTTCAATTCAGTCGCAAATGGTTTGGGTACCTATACTTAAGAGAACAACCTATAAATTTATTTTCGGTGTTGTCATCTTATTGGATTACTAAATATTGAGTTTGATGTCATTTCGAGATCGTTTGGTACGGGTTTCAATCCTGGTACGTAAAAGGTTAGATTTGCGTCCTATTTTGGATGTTCATTTCGGCCGCAAAGGGATTGGGTACCTATACGTAAGAGAACGACCTATAAATTTATATTCGGTGTTGACATGCTATTTCAATACTAACTATTGAATTTGAGGTCATTTGGTCTGTGTTTCTATCCTGTATGTAAAAGGATACTTTTGTGTCATGTTTTGGAGGTTCAATATGGCCGTAAAGGGTTTGGGCACCTAGAAATAAGAGAATGACCTATAAACTGATATTTGGTGTTTTCATCGTATTGCAATACTAAATATTGAATTTGAGGTCATTTGGAGATCGTTTGGTCCGGGTTTCAATCCTGGTACATAAAAGGTTAGATTTGCGTCCTGTTTTGAGGGTTCAATTCGGCCGCAAAGGGTTTGGGTACCTATACTTAAGAGAACAAACTATAAATTTGTTTTCGGTGTTGTCATCTTATTGGGTTACTAAATATTGAGTTTGATGTCATTTCGAGATCATTTGGCACGGGTTTCAATCCTGGTACGTAAAAGGTTACATTTGCGTCCTATTTTGGATGTTCATTTCGGCTACAAAGGGTTTGGGTACCTAGACTTAAGAGAACGACGTATAAATTTCTATTCGGTGTTGTCATCGTATTGTAATACTAAAAGTTGAATTTTAGGTCATTTGGAGATCGTTTGGTCCGGGTTTCAATACTAGTACGAAAAAGGTTAGATTTGTGTACTGTTTCGGAGGTTCAACTCGACCGCAAAGGGTTTGGGTACCTAGAAATAAGAGAACGACCTATAAATTTATATTTGGTGTTGTCATAGTATTGTAATACAAAAAATTGAATTTTAGGTCATTTGGAGATTTTTTGGTCCTGGTTTCAATCCTGGTAGGTAAAAGGTTAGATATGTGTCCTGTTTTGGAGGTTCAATTCAGTCGCAAATGGTTTGGGTACCTATACTTAAGAGAACAACCTATAAATTTATTTTCGGTGTTGTCATCTTATTGGATTACTAAATATTGAGTTTGATGTCATTTCGAGATCGTTTGGTACGGGTTTCAATCCTGGTACGTAAAAGGTTAGATTTGCGTCCTATTTTGGATGTTCATTTCGGCCGCAAAGGGATTGGGTACCTATACGTAAGAGAACGACCTATAAATTTATATTCGGTGTTGACATGCTATTTCAATACTAACTATTGAATTTGAGGTCATTTGGTCTGTGTTTCTATCCTGTATGTAAAAGGATACTTTTGTGTCATGTTTTGGAGGTTCAATATGGCCGTAAAGGGTTTGGGCACCTAGAAATAAGAGAATGACCTATAAACTGATATTTGGTGTTTTCATCGTATTGCAATACTAAATATTGAATTTGAGGTCATTTGGAGATCGTTTGGTCCGGGTTTCAATCCTGGTACGTAAAAGGTTAGATTTGCGTCCTGTTTTGAGGGTTCAATTCGGCCGCAAAGGGTTTGGGTACCTATACTTAAGAGAACAAACTATAAATTTGTTTTCGGTGTTGTCATCTTATTGGGTTACTAAATATTGAGTTTGATGTCATTTCGAGATCATTTGGCACGGGTTTCAATCCTGGTACGTAAAAGGTTACATTTGCGTCCTATTTTGGATGTTCATTTCGGCTACAAAGGGTTTGGGTACCTAGACTTAAGAGAACGACGTATAAATTTCTATTCGGTGTTGTCATCGTATTGTAATACTAAAAGTTGAATTTTAGGTCATTTGGAGATCGTTTGGTCCGGGTTTCAATACTAGTACGAAAAAGGTTAGATTTGTGTACTGTTTCGGAGGTTCAACTCGACCGCAAAGGGTTTGGGTACCTAGAAATAAGAGAACGACCTATAAATTTATATTTGGTGTTGTCATAGTATTGTAATACAAAAAATTGAATTTTAGGTCATTTGGAGATTTTTTGGTCCTGGTTTCAATCCTGGTAGGTAAAAGGTTAGATATGTGTCCTGTTTTGGAGGTTCAATTCAGTCGCAAATGGTTTGGGTACCTATACTTAAGAGAACAACCTATAAATTTATTTTCGGTGTTGTCATCTTATTGGATTACTAAATATTGAGTTTGATGTCATTTCGAGATCGTTTGGTACGGGTTTCAATCCTGGTACGTAAAAGGTTAGATTTGCGTCCTATTTTGGATGTTCATTTCGGCCGCAAAGGGATTGGGTACCTATACGTAAGAGAACGACCTATAAATTTATATTCGGTGTTGACATGCTATTTCAATACTAACTATTGAATTTGAGGTCATTTGGTCTGTGTTTCTATCCTGTATGTAAAAGGATACTTTTGTGTCATGTTTTGGAGGTTCAATATGGCCGTAAAGGGTTTGGGCACCTAGAAATAAGAGAATGACCTATAAACTGATATTTGGTGTTTTCATCGTATTGCAATACTAAATATTGAATTTGAGGTCATTTGGAGATCGTTTGGTCCGGGTTTCAATCCTGGTACATAAAAGGTTAGATTTGCGTCCTGTTTTGAGGGTTCAATTCGGCCGCAAAGGGTTTGGGTACCTATACTTAAGAGAACAAACTATAAATTTGTTTTCGGTGTTGTCATCTTATTGGGTTACTAAATATTGAGTTTGATGTCATTTCGAGATCATTTGGCACGGGTTTCAATCCTGGTACGTAAAAGGTTACATTTGCGTCCTATTTTGGATGTTCATTTCGGCTACAAAGGGTTTGGGTACCTAGACTTAAGAGAACGACGTATAAATTTCTATTCGGTGTTGTCATCGTATTGTAATACTAAAAGTTGAATTTTAGGTCATTTGGAGATCGTTTGGTCCGGGTTTCAATACTAGTACGAAAAAGGTTAGATTTGTGTACTGTTTCGGAGGTTCAACTCGACCGCAAAGGGTTTGGGTACCTAGAAATAAGAGAACGACCTATAAATTTATATTTGGTGTTGTCATAGTATTGTAATACAAAAAATTGAATTTTAGGTCATTTGGAGATTTTTTGGTCCTGGTTTCAATCCTGGTAGGTAAAAGGTTAGATATGTGTCCTGTTTTGGAGGTTCAATTCAGTCGCAAATGGTTTGGGTACCTATACTTAAGAGAACAACCTATAAATTTATTTTCGGTGTTGTCATCTTATTGGATTACTAAATATTGAGTTTGATGTCATTTCGAGATCGTTTGGTACGGGTTTCAATCCTGGTACGTAAAAGGTTAGATTTGCGTCCTATTTTGGATGTTCATTTCGGCCGCAAAGGGATTGGGTACCTATACGTAAGAGAACGACCTATAAATTTATATTCGGTGTTGACATGCTATTTCAATACTAACTATTGAATTTGAGGTCATTTGGTCTGTGTTTCTATCCTGTATGTAAAAGGATACTTTTGTGTCATGTTTTGGAGGTTCAATATGGCCGTAAAGGGTTTGGGCACCTAGAAATAAGAGAATGACCTATAAACTGATATTTGGTGTTTTCATCGTATTGCAATACTAAATATTGAATTTGAGGTCATTTGGAGATCGTTTGGTCCGGGTTTCAATCCTGGTACATAAAAGGTTAGATTTGCGTCCTGTTTTGAGGGTTCAATTCGGCCGCAAAGGGTTTGGGTACCTATACTTAAGAGAACAAACTATAAATTTGTTTTCGGTGTTGTCATCTTATTGGGTTACTAAATATTGAGTTTGATGTCATTTCGAGATCATTTGGCACGGGTTTCAATCCTGGTACGTAAAAGGTTACATTTGCGTCCTATTTTGGATGTTCATTTCGGCTACAAAGGGTTTGGGTACCTAGACTTAAGAGAACGACGTATAAATTTCTATTCGGTGTTGTCATCGTATTGTAATACTAGAAGTTGAATTTTAGGTCATTTGGAGATCGTTTGGTCCGGGTTTCAATACTAGTACGAAAAAGGTTAGATTTGTGTACTGTTTCGGAGGTTCAACTCGACCGCAAAGGGTTTGGGTACCTAGAAATAAGAGAACGACCTATAAATTTATATTTGGTGTTGTCATAGTATTGTAATACAAAAAATTGAATTTTAGGTCATTTGGAGATTTTTTGGTCCTGGTTTCAATCCTGGTAGGTAAAAGGTTAGATATGTGTCCTGTTTTGGAGGTTCAATTCAGTCGCAAATGGTTTGGGTACCTATACTTAAGAGAACAACCTATAAATTTATTTTCGGTGTTGTCATCTTATTGGATTACTAAATATTGAGTTTGATGTCATTTCGAGATCGTTTGGTACGGGTTTCAATCCTGGTACGTAAAAGGTTAGATTTGCGTCCTATTTTGGATGTTCATTTCGGCCGCAAAGGGATTGGGTACCTATACGTAAGAGAACGACCTATAAATTTATATTCGGTGTTGACATGCTATTTCAATACTAACTATTGAATTTGAGGTCATTTGGTCTGTGTTTCTATCCTGTATGTAAAAGGATACTTTTGTGTCATGTTTTGGAGGTTCAATATGGCCGTAAAGGGTTTGGGCACCTAGAAATAAGAGAATGACCTATAAACTGATATTTGGTGTTTTCATCGTATTGCAATACTAAATATTGAATTTGAGGTCATTTGGAGATCGTTTGGTCCGGGTTTCAATCCTGGTACGTAAAAGGTTAGATTTGCGTCCTGTTTTGAGGGTTCAATTCGGCCGCAAAGGGTTTGGGTACCTATACTTAAGAGAACAACCTATAAATTTATTTTCGGTGTTGTCATCTTATTGGATTACTAAATATTGAGTTTGATGTCATTTCGAGATCATTTGGTACGGGTTTCAATCCTGGTACGTAAAAGGTTACTTTTGCGTCATGTTTTGGAGGTTCAATATTGCCGTAAAGAGATTGGGTACCTATACATAAGAGAACGATCTATAAATTTATATTCGGTGTTGTCATGGTATTTTAATACAAAAAATTGAATTTTAGGTCATTTGGAGATTGTTTGGTCCGGGTTTCAATCCTGGTATTAAGCCCAAACAAGCCTTGGGCTGTAGCTAACAAAATAAAATAAAGCCCTTATCTCATGGCCCAAATAAGGTTGTATTGGACCCCTCTTGCACATGGATAAGATGTAATAGGATCTCCTCTTGATACTCCAATGGACCTTCCAATTCTGACTTGGTGGAAACCTTCAAAACCAATGCATTCAATGCGTCTTTCAATGTCTTTGTCTTGGACCGTGTCATCGGTCCATTTGGAACATGTAATGGATCCTTGCTGGTGTTTCTGGGCTGGTCCGCATCATCCCCTCTCTCCTCGAAAGGATTCGACCTCGAATCAAAATCTGTGTCAAACAAAGTAAGATCAGCAACATTAAAGGTAGCACTAACACTATACTCACCTGGAAGGTCAATTTTGTATGCGTTGTCATTGATTCTCTCTAAAACCTGAAAAGGACCATCACCACGAGGCTGTAATTTTGATTTCCTTTGGTTAGGAAATCGTTCCTTACACATGTGCACCCATACCCAATCACCGGGTTGGAAAACAGCCAGTTTACGTCCCTTATTTGCTTTAGAAGCGTAAAGTCTGTTCTTTTTCTCTATTTGTAGTCGAACTCCCTCATGGAGTTCTCTCACCATCTTTGCCTTCTTTTCACCGTCTAAACTTACCTTTTCTTCAAAAGGTAAAGGAATTAAGTCCATAGGAGTTAGTGGATTAAAACCATAAACAATTTCAAAAGGAGAAAAAGTAGTAGTTGAATGCACAGTTCTATTATAAGCAAACTCAACAAAAGGCAAACATTCTTCCCAACTTTTCAAATTCTTTTGAATTACAGCACGTAAAAGTTGGGATAATGTTCTACTCACTACCTCAGTTTGTCCATCTGTTTGAGGATGGCATGTTGTTGAAAATAAGAGTTTAGCTCCCAACTTTCCCCATAAGGTCTTCCAAAAGTAACTAAGGAACTTAACATCACGATCTGACACTATACTCTTAGGAATGCCATGCAAATGTACAATCTCTCTAAAGAACAAGTCTGCGATATGAGATGCATCATCTGTTTTATGGCATGCAATGAAATGCGCCATTTTAGAAAACCTATCAACCACAACAAAGATAGAGTCTCTACCTTTCTTTGACCTAGGTAAACCTAAAACAAAGTCCATAGAGATATCTACCCAAGGTTCAGTAGGCACAGGTAGTGGTGTATATAGTCCATGCGGTTGTACTCTAGATTTTGCCTTTCTACAAGCAATGCACTGTTCACAAATTCGTTGCACATCTCTTTTCATCTTTGGCCAATAGAAATGCTCATGCAATACATCCAAGGTTTTCGCAACCCCAAAGTGACCCATTAAACCACCCCCATGTGCTTCACGAACAAGCAATTCACGCAAAGAACTAGCAGGAACACACAATCTATTCTCTTTGAACAAATAACCATCCATCAAATAAAACTTACCGAAAGCCGAATGTCCACATGCATTATAAATCTCAGCAAAGTCAGAGTCATTATCATACAATTCCTTCACATATTCAAAACCTAACAATCTAGTATTCATGGTGTGTAAAAGAACATACCTGCGCGAGAGTGCATCAGCTACGATGTTCTCTTTCCCTTGCTTATACTTGATTACGTAAGGGAAAGTTTCAATGAATTCAACCCATTTTGCATGCCTCCTATTCAACTTACCTTGTCCTTTCAGATGTTTCAAGGACTCATGATCCGAATGGATTACGAACTCTTTTGGCCACAAGTAATGCTGCCATGTCTCAAGTGCTCTTACCAATGCATAGAGTTCTTTGTCGTAAGTGGGATAGTTCAAGGTCGCTCCACTTAACTTCTCACTGAAATACGCAATAGGTCTCCGATCCTGCATCAAAACAGCACCTATTCCTATTCCAGACGCATCACATTCTATTTCAAATGCTTTCGTAAAGTCAGGTAAACCCAAAACAGGTGCAGAACATAATTTCTCTTTCAAAAGAACAAATGCCAATTCTTGTTCCTCCCCCCATTTAAACCCAACTGATTTTTTAACAACTTCATTTAAAGGGGCAGCTATTGTATTGAAATCTTTCACAAAACGCCTGTAAAAACTAGCTAACCCATGAAAACTCCTTACCTCACTTACCGATTTGGGTGTAGGCCAATCCCGGATGGCCTTAACTTTCTCCTCATCCATCTCGATACCCTGTGCAGTTACAACATAGCCAAGAAACACAATTTTTTCCATGCAAAAGGCACACTTTGTAAAATTAGCATACAATTTCTCACTACGCAACACACTAAGTACATTACGCAAATGATCAAGATGCTCAGTTAAGTTCTTGCTATATATCAAAATGTCATCAAAATACACAACCACAAACTTACCTATGAATGCACGCAACACATGATTCATTAAACGCATAAACGTACTAGGTGCATTTGTAAGTCCAAACGGCATTACTAACCATTCATACAAACCATGCTTAGTCTTAAATGCTGTTTTCCACTCATCACCTTCTTTCATCCTAATTTGATGGTACCCCCTTTTCAAGTCAATTTTAGAGAAGATACAGGATCCATGTAACTCATCTAACATGTCATCAAGTCTAGGAATGGGATGTCTATACTTTACCGTTATGTTGTTGATGGCTCGGCAATCAACACACATCCTCCATGTTCCATCCTTCTTTGGCACAAGTAGCACGGGTACAGCACACGGGCTCATACTCTCACGAATGTAGCCCTTTTCCATCAGCTCATCAACTTGCCTTTGAAGTTCCTTCGTCTCCTCGGGATTGCTTCTATAAGCTGGTCGGTTAGGAATTGAAGCTCCGGGTACGAAATCAATCTGATGCTCTATCCCCCTCAATGGTGGTAATCCGCTAGGAGTATCGTCAGGGAACACATCATCAAATCCCTGCAACAAAGAAATAGCAACACTAGGCACAATATGATCAAGATCATTAGTATTAAAGTAAGCCTCTTTGTACACAAGTAAGATCATTGGCTTGTTAGTGAAAAATGCAGATCTGACCTCACCCTCTCTAGCATAAAAATTGGGTTGTTTCTTTAGTTTTTCCACACAATTCTCATCACACTTGCTGATGCGAACCTCGTGATCACGTGGTCACGCAACCCACAATCAAGATTGAGATCTGATCCCGGAAAGCCGAAATAGGTTTGATATGAGTGCGACACAATGGAAACCTGCCCCAAGGCACCTACACTATTGGAATGAGTAGAATGACGCCACGAAGCCAGTTAATCTTCGATAAGTCAGATTCAGTTCGTTCAAGAACTTCAAGAATGCAAGAATCACTCTCACACGTTAAAACTGAAAAATTCAGAAGTAATTATCATCCAAGCTGCCGAAATTGTGGCTTACATGAGTTTAAATAGTTCTTGAAAAATTAACCCTAATGGACCTCTTATGTGGACTTACATGAGGTCCACTCAAAACTGGCCCAAAACCCTAAACTAAAAAGCCCATAACCTGATCCAAACAAGCCTTGGATCCTAGCTGAAAACAAACTATTAATTAAGCCCAAACATGAAAGAAAATAATAAAAATAAGTAACTTGTCATTAAATACCACCAGCCCTTCTTTCCTTGTGTAGCTAGGATGAATAAGGAATCCTTAAAAGAAAAGGATTCTGAAACATTAATGAATCCTTGCCACACTAGGAGATTATATTGCAACTCATTAAAGATCCTTGTGGAACTAGGAAATTCCCAAAACCAGCTCCCACATCCTTGGAGGAAAAGAATCCTAATCAAATAGGAAGTCCACAAGTCAAATGGAAGTAAATAACAAAATCCGTACAGCCTCTGTTGACCAGTATTGGGGTGCCTTCCCGAACTCCGATTGACCTGCAATTTTAACCCAAGGTAGTAAGATATGTCTGGAGAGTCCACATATAATATTAGCCCGATCCAACGGTCGGATTGAGAATTATGACTGCTGCCGTAAACCTGGACTGTTGCGCTTTTTACGCCAAAATCCGAATCTGACCTTACTTGGGTCGTATCACAGGGCTGAACCGTATCATTCCCTCCCTCTTCAAGAAGATTCGCCCTCGAATCTTGAATGGCGACTTCAGTAGCCTCTTGTTTAAGCCTTCGGGATCCCCTTATTGCTAACACCTTTCTCCAACAACACTGTATGGAAGTAGTGACTGACAAGAATTTCAAATAAGCACGCCGTACTAGCCAAGTGCGTACATACTTTTAAACGATAACCACGGCGACTCTCCTTCGTCTTTCATCCTTTTGGCGTTGTACCTCTTTTTCCCATGAAGCTTCAAGATCATAGAATAATCTTCTACACTTATCAACTTCTCGTTCTAGAACCCCCAAACCATGGCCTAGTATTTCGCATCGTTGATCTACAATCCTCCTCTGTTCTCTCTCCCTTAGTGAATACATGACACAGATAGGGGAAAAAACAAGAAGACGATGACAAGAATAGAGTTTATAGCATGAAGAACATTGATTTAGACTCGAGAATACAAATCTGACTTTTGTATGGACCAGAACTTATCGAAAAACAAACTAATGCGAGGGTGATGAAAATGACTCAAACAACAGCCAAATATCAAAATATGATGATAGTATAATGGCAGGAACGAAATCAACAGAAACAAAACAGGTTTTGAAAGATAACACCAAACAGACCCGTTACGACAAAACAAGACCTAATTCGGGAAACCTAAAGAAACCGATATCCAAATGACCTCGAATTTAATTTGTATCATTACAATACTATGAAATCACAAAAAATCAATTTATAGGTCGTTCTCTTATTTCTAGGTACCCAAACTCCTTGTATGATCAGTTTGCGGCAGAATTGAACCTCCAATTAAAACCTCCAGAAACCGGTATCAAACTAATCCCAAATTTAATATGTTGTGCAATCGCATACCCAATACTCAGAATATGAAGTTTCAATAGATTCCAAGGTGTTTTACCTAGGGTTCACTAAGAGTAGTGTTTTGCGGCAGAATTGAAACTCGAATTAAAACCTCAAGCAAATAATATCAAAACAAGCCCAACTTTGATATATCATGCAATCCCACCCCCAATAGACTGGATATGAAGTTTAAATTGATTCCGAGGTGGTTTGCTTATGGTTCACTAAGATTTGTGTTTCTGCGGCAAAAATTGAATGATCCTTCAAATTTCAACTAATCACTCTTTTCTCTATTTCTTTCTGATTTTTTTTTTCTTTTTAACAAACTGATATGATTAGAGACAGTAGCAAGATGAAATATAATTTTTTTTTTGCTTAGATGACACAGACACGAAGAACAAGAAGATGGATGCAAACACTGAAAAACTTAAGGGACACTAAAAAAAACGAAAATAACAGAGATATGACCTTGTTTCGGAGCCTACCTCTGATACCAACTGATGCGAACCTCGTGATCACGTGGTCGCGCAACCCACAATCAAGATTGAGATCTGATCCCGGAAAGCCGAAATAGGTCTGATATGAGTGCGACACAATGGAAACCTGCCCCAAGGCACCTACACTATTGGAATGAGTAGAATGACGCCACGAAGCCAGTTAATCTTCGATAAGTCAGATTCAGTTCGTTCAAGAACTTCAAGAATGCAAGAATCACTCTCACACGTTAAAACTGAAAAATTCAGAAGTAATTATCATCCAAGCTGCCGAAATTGTGGCTTACATGAGTTTAAATAGTTCTTGAAAAATTAACCCTAATGGACCTCTTATGTGGACTTACATGAGGTCCGCTCAAAACTGGCCCAAAACCCTAAACTAAAAAGCCCGTAACCTGATCCAAACAAGCCTTGGATCCTAGCTGAAAACAAACTATTAATTAAGCCCAAACATGAAAGAAAATAATAAAAATAAGTAACTTGTCATTAAATACCACCAGCCCTTCTTTCCTTGTGTAGCTAGGATGAATAAGGAATCCTTATAAGAAAAGGATTCTGAAACATTAATGAATCCTTGCCACACTAGGAGATTATATTGCAACTCATTAAAGATCCTTGTGGAACTAGGAAATTCCCAAAACCAGCTCCCACATCCTTGGAGGAAAAGAATCCTAATCAAATAGGAAGTCCACAAGTCAAATGGAAGTAAATAACAAAATCCGTACAGCCTCTGTTGACCAGTATTGGGGTGCCTTCCCGAACTCCGATTGACCTGCAATTTTAACCCAAGGTAGTAAGATATGTCTGGAGAGTCCACATATAATATTAGCCCGATCCAACGGTCGGATTGAGAATTATGACTGCTGCCGTAAACCTGGACTGTTGCGCTTTTTACGCCAAAATCCGAATCTGACCTTACTTGGGTCGTATCACAGGGCTGAACCGTATCACTTGCTGACTTTCTTCACTCCTCTTGTCTTACCTCCACTCTCGGCCAGATTTGGGTGTTTTTGAGTTGTGGTCGAATGGTTTGATTTGTTTGGAGTGTTGGCCGAATATTTGCTTGTGTTTGGATGGGTGGCCGAATGGGTTGTAGTGGTTTGGGTTCTAGCCGAATCTGATGGTCTTCTCTCCCCTTGTTCCTCACCTTGATTTTCTCTCCCCATCGCCTCATGCTCACTTTTTAGCTTTATTTGATCATCATACACCTGTTTGGGTGTAAGAGGTACAAGAGTGATGGTTTTACCATCTTTTACAATGGTATACCTATTTTTAACCCCATCATGAATTGCCTTCCTATCATATTGCCATGGTCTCCCCAACAAGATGTGACTTGCTTGCATTGGTACCACGTCGCACAGAACTTCATCAACATATTTCCCAATCGAAAATGGAACCACAACCTGTTTAGTCACTTTCACTTCACCACTATCATTCAGCCATTGCAATCTATATGGTTTAGCATGCTTAGCAGTACACAAATTCAGTTTACTAACAAGGGTGGCACTGCAAACATTAACACAGCTTCCACTATCTATAATTAAACCACACACCTTTCTTTGTACGTAACAACGCGTATGGAAGATGTTCTCCCTTTGTTCATTAGTATCATCTTCTTTGACCTGAACCTGAAGTGTTCGCCTTATAACCAAGGACTCCTCAACCGGTAATGCTAACTCATCCCCATCACTATCCTCCAATGGTGGCATGCCTTCACAATCAGAACTGTCACTTTCAGATTCCACATCACCATTATCTCTAATCATCATGATTCTCTTGTTTGGACACTCTGAAGCATAATGTCCATGTCCTTGACACCTGAAACATTTAACATCACGAGTACGTTTAGGTTGAGTTTCAGATTTACCTTTGGCATCAGTAGGGACATCAACTTTAGCCTTTGGTGGTTCAGTTCTAGAAGAACCAAAGGATCTTGACCGGACAGTAGCCTCTCTCTTTAGATTCGGCTTCCAAGATGATGACGAACCCGAATTAAATGCTGACCGAGCATGCCCTTTCCTAAGTTGTCTCTCCACCTTCGTCGCCATATGAACCACATCCTCTAGCTCCACATAGTGCTGTAGCTCAACCACATTAGCAATATCCCGATTCAACCCATTAAGGAATCTAGCCATGGTGGCTTCTCTATCCTCAACAACATTAGCCCGAATCATTGCTATCTCCATCTCTTTATGATATTCATCTACTGTCTTATAACCTTGATTCAGACCTTGAAGCTTCAGATATAAGTCTCTGTAATAGTGGTTTGGCACAAATCGTCTCCTCATTAAGACTTTCATCTCCCCCCAAGTCTGAACGGGTCGCTCGCCATTCCTCCTCCTACTGATCACAATCTGATCCCACCAAATTAATGCATACTCCATAAACTCAATTATCACCAATTTCACCTTTTTTTGTTCAGAATAGCTATGGCAATCAAAAATCCAATCCACCTTTTTCTCCCACTCCAAATAAGCCTCAGGATCGTTTTTACCTTGAAAGCTAGGAATTTTCAGTTTAATGGTGTCTAAGTCCCCATCCATGTCTTCATAAGTGCCCATGCTACGAAAATTCACATTCCTCCTAGCCCTGTTCGGTCCAGACCTGATTCCATGGCCAGCTGATGCAAACTCAAAGTCATCTTCACCTCCATCTGCGTTTTCATCAACAAACTCTTCAAAATCAGATCTAACATTCCGTGCGGCCATACGGACCGTATCTCCCCGGGGATCAGCCCCACTATTCTGTTGCTTAATCGAATTCACCTCATCTTTCATATCCTTGTACGTCCTAGACAACAGCTCAAGTTGCTGGCCTATGGATCGCAATTGGAAAGCTACGTCAACGTTTTGTGTCGCTGATTCGTTGTTTTCAGACATTCTTTGAATCTGCAAAATTTGGTTAGTAGCACAAAATATATCCTCACACCTCTCGTGCATCACACAAAACAAAAAATTAAGGCTTTTCACTCTATTAAGCTCTCTACGCCTTTTACCTCACAACTTGCTTTCTTTTGGTTCTTTAGGAACTGAAATCAACAAATCAAAGTCAATAGCCTTCGCAGCGCACTCTAAATATAATTTTCTGACTCAAGAATCAATAAATATACTGAAAACAAAGCAAAACAAAACTAGGATTACGATTTTGCGAGTAGCAATGCAAATTCGTACGAATTGTGGACGAAACGAAGACACGAAATAAAACAGAAGCAAATGTTAAGAAAACAATTACTTGACTCCTAGATAACCCAAATATAGCAGAAACAAAAATATTTGGACAAAACTAAACAGCAAAGATCATGTTTTGAAACTTGAGGCAAATCTAACCTATTACGCGATTTTACGTAACAGAATTGAAACTCAGACCAAACGATCTCGAAATGACCTCAAATTCAATATTTAGTCTTACAATACTATGAAAACACCAAAAATCAATTTATAGGTCGTTCTATAATGTCTAGGTACCCAAACCCCTTGTATGATCAGTTTGCGGCAGAATTGAACCTCCAATTAAAACCTCCAGAAGCCGATATCAAAATAATCCCAAATTTAATATGTGGTGCAATCGCATACCCAATACTCAGAATATGAAGTTTCAATAGATTCCAAGGTGTTTTACATAGGGTTCACTAAGAGTAGTGTTTTGCGGCAGAATTGAAACTCGAATTAAAACCTCAAGCAAATAATATCAGAATAAGCCCAACTTTGTTATAACATGCGATCCCACCGCCCATAGACTGAATATGAAGTTTAAATTGATTCCGAGGTGGTTTGCTTATGGTTCACCAAGATTTCTGTTTCTGCGGCAAAAAATTGAATGATCCTTCAAATTTCAACTAATCACTCTTTTCTCTATTTCTTTCTGATTTTTTTTTTCTTTTTAACAAACTGATATGATTAGAGACTACTACAAGATAAAATATAAACTTTTTTTTTTTTTTTTTTGCTTAGATGACACAGACGCGAAGAACAAGAAGATGGATGCAAACACTGAAACACTTAAGGGACACTAAAAAAAAAAACGAAAATAACAGAGATATGACCTTGTTTTGGAGCCTAGCTCTGATACCAACTGATGCGAACCTCGTGATCACGTGGTCACGCAACCCACAATCAAGATTGAGATCTGATCCCGGAAAGCCGAAATAGGTCTGATAGGAGTGCGACACAATGGAAACCTGCCCCAAGGCACCTACACTATTGGAATGAGTAGAACGACGCCACGAAGCCAGTTAATCTTCGATAAGTCAGATTCAGTTCGTTCAAGAACTGAAGAATGCAAGAATCACTCTCACACGTTAAAACTGAAAAATTCAGAAGTAATTATCATCAAAGCTGCCGAAATTTTGGCCTACATGAGTTTAAATAGTTCTTGAAAAGTTAACCCTAATGGACCCTTTATGTGGACTTATATGAGGTCCACTCAAAACTGGCCCAAAACCCTAAAATGAAAAGCCCATAACTTAATCCAAACAAGCCTTGGATCCTAACTTAAAACAAAGTATGAATTAAGCCCAAACAAGCCTTGGGCTGTAGCTAACAAAATAAAATAAAGCCCTTATCTCATGGCCCAAATAAGGTTGTATTGGACTCTTAATTTGATGTTTAGCTGGTTGTTTTTGTACCCCTAGCATATCTAGTTGGTCTAAGTTTTTGTTTTGTTATGTGGCTAGCCTGTAGCCATTTGTTGGTTTTCGTTTCTGTTCACATTGTAAATCTTGGGTATGCCCATTATATTCTTTGTATCATTTTCTTTTAATACATAAGTCAGCTTACCAAAAAAAAAAGGTTGTATTGGACCCCTCTTGCACATGGATAAGATGTAATAGGATCTCCTCTTGATACTCCAATGGACCTTCCAATTCTGACTTGGTGGAAACCTTCAAAACCAATGCATTCAATGCGTCTTTCAATGTCTTTGTCTTGGACCGTGTCATCGGTCCATTTGGAACATGTAATGGATCCTTGCTGGTGTTTCTGGGCTGGTCCGCATCATCCCCTCTCTCCTCGAAAGGATTCGACCTCGAATCAAAATCTGTGTCAAACAAAGTAAGATCAGCAACATTAAAGGTAGCACTAACACTATACTCACCTGGAAGGTCAATTTTGTATGCGTTGTCATTGATTCTCTCTAAAACCTGAAAAGGACCATCACCACGAGGCTGTAATTTTGATTTCCTTTGGTTAGGAAATCGTTCCTTACGCATGTGCACCCATACCCAATCACCGGGTTGGAAAACAGCCAGTTTACGTCCCTTATTTGCTTTAGAAGCGTAAAGTCTGTTCTTTTTCTCTATTTGTAGTCGAACTCCCTCATGGAGTTCTCTCACCATCTTTGCCTTCTTTTCACCGTCTAAACTTACCTTTTCTTCAAAAGGTAAAGGAATTAAGTCCATAGGAGTTAGTGGATTAAAACCATAAACAATTTCAAAAGGAGAAAAAGTAGTAGTTTAATGCACAGTTCTATTATAAGAGAACGACCTATAAATTTATATTCGGTGTTGTCATAGTATTGTAATACAAAAAATTGAATTTTAGGTCATTTGGAGATTTTTTGGTCCGGGTTTCAATCCTGGTAGGTAAAAGGTTAGATATGTGTCCTGTTTTGGAGGTTCAATTCGGTCGCAAATGGTTTGGGTACCTAGACTTAAGAGAACGACGTATAAATTTCTATTCGGTGTTGTCATCGTATTGTAATACTAAAAGTTGAATTTTAGGTCATTTGGAGATCGTTTGGTCCGGGTTTCAATCCTAGTACGTAAAAGGTTAGATTTGCGTCCTGTTTTGAGGGTTCAATTCGGCCGCAAAGGGTTTGGGTACCTATACTTAAGAGAACAACCTATAAATTTATTTTCGGTGTTGTCATCTTATTGGATTACTAAATATTGAGTTTGATGTCATTTCGAGATCATTTGGTACGGGTTTCAATCCTGGTACGTAAAAGGTTACTTTTGCGTCATGTTTTGGAGGTTCAATATTGCCGTAAAGAGATTGGGTACCTATACATAAGAGAACGATCTATAAATTTATATTCGGTGTTGTCATGGTATTTTAATACAAAAAATTGAATTTTAGGTCATTTGGAGATTGTTTGGTCCGGGTTTCAATCCTGGTATTGATGCGAACCTCGTGATCACGTGGTCACGCAACCCACAATCAAGATTGAGATCTGATCCCGGAAAGCCGAAATAGGTCTGATAGGAGTGCGACACAATGGAAACCTGCCCCAAGGCACCTACACTATTGGAATGAGTAGAACGACGCCACGAAGCCAGTTAATCTTCGATAAGTCAGATTCAGTTCGTTCAAGAACTGAAGAATGCAAGAATCACTCTCACACGTTAAAACTGAAAAATTCAGAAGTAATTATCATCAAAGCTGCCGAAATTTTGGCCTACATGAGTTTAAATAGTTCTTGAAAAGTTAACCCTAATGGACCCTTTATGTGGACTTATATGAGGTCCACTCAAAACTGGCCCAAAACCCTAAAATGAAAAGCCCATAACTTAATCCAAACAAGCCTTGGATCCTAACTTAAAACAAAGTATGAATTAAGCCCAAACAAGCCTTGGGCTGTAGCTAACAAAATAAAATAAAGCCCTTATCTCATGGCCCAAATAAGGTTGTATTGGACCCCTCTTGCACATGGATAAGATGTAATAGGATCTCCTCTTGATACTCCAATGGACCTTCCAATTCTGACTTGGTGGAAACCTTCAAAACCAATGCATTCAATGCGTCTTTCAATGTCTTTGTCTTGGACCGTGTCATCGGTCCATTTGGAACATGTAATGGATCCTTGCTGGTGTTTCTGGGCTGGTCCGCATCAGGTATGTAAAAGGTTAGATATGCGTCCTGGTTTGGAGTTTCAATTCGGCCGCAAAGGGTTTGGGTACCTAGACTTAAGAGAACGACGTATAAATTTATATTCGGTGTTGACATCCTATTTCAATACTAACTATTGAATTTGAGGTCATTTGGTCTGTGTTTCTATCCTGTATGAAAAAGGATACTTTTGTGTCATGTTTTGGAGGTTCAATATGGCCGTAAAGGGTTTGGGCACCTAGAAATAAGAGAAGGACCTATAAATTTATATTCGGTGTTGTCATCATATTGGATTACTAAATATTGAGTTTGAGGTCATTTGAAGATCGTTTGGTACGGTTTTCAATCCTGGTACGTAAAAGGTTAGATTTGCATCATGTTCTGCATGTTCATTTCGGCCGCAAAGGCTTTCGGTACCTAGACATAAGAGAACGACCTATAAATTTATATTCGGTGTTGTCATAGTATTGTAATAGTAAAAGTTGAATTTTAGGTCATTTGGAGATTGTTTGGTCCGGGTTTCAATCCTGGTAGGTAAAAGGTTAGATATGTGTCCTGTTTTGGAGGTTCAATTCGGCCGCAAAGGCTTTGGGTACCTAGACATAAGAGAACGACCTATAAATTTATATTCGGTGTTGTCATAGTATTGTAATACTAAAAGTTGAATTTTAGGTCATTTGGAGATTTTTTGGTCCGGGTTTCAATCCTGGTAGGTAAAAGGTTAGATTTGTGTACTGTTTCGGAGGTTCAACTCGACCGCAAAGGGTTTGGGTACCTAGAAATAAGAGAACGACCTATAAATTTATATTCGGTGTTGTTATAGTATTGGAATACAAAAAATTGAATTTTAGGTCATTCGGAGATTTTTTGGTCCGGGTTTCAATCCTGGTAGGTAAAAGGTTAGATATGCGTCCTGTTTTGGAGGTTCAATTCGGCCGCAAAGGGTTTGGGTACCTAGACATAAGAGAACGACGTATAAATTTATATTTTGTGTTGTCATAGTATTGTAATAGTAAAAGTTGAATTTTAGGTCATTTGGAGTTTGTTTGGTCCGGGTTTCAATCCTGGTATATAAAAGGTTAGATATGCGTCCTGTTTTGGAGGTTCAATTTGGCCGCAAAGGGTTTGGGTACCTAGACTTAAGAGAACAACCTATAAATTTATATTCGGTGTTGTCATCATATTGGATTACTAAATATTGAGTTTGAGGTCATTTGAAGATCGTTTGGTACGGTTTTCAATCCTGGTACGTAAAAGGTTAGATTTGCATCCTGTTTTGAATGTTCATTTCGGCCGCAAAGGCTTTCGGTACCTAGACATAAGAGAACGACCTATAAATTTATATTCGGTGTTGTCATAGTATTGTAATACTAAAAGTTGACTTTTAGGTCATTTGGAGATTGTTTGGTCCGGGTTTCAATCCTGGTACTTAAAAGGTTAGATATGCGTCCTGTTTTGGAGGTTCAATTCGGCCACAAAGGGTTTGGGTACCTAGACATAACAGAACAACGTATAAATTTATATTTTGTGTTGTCATAGTATTGTATAGTAAAAGTTGAATTTTATGTCATTTGGAGATTGTTTGGTCCGGGTTTCAATCCTGGTATATAAAAGGTTAGATATGCGTCCTGTTTTGGAGGTTCAATTTGGCCGCAAAGGTTTTGGGTACCTAGACTTAAGAGAACAACCTATAAATTTATATTCGGTGTTGTCATCATATTGGATTACTAAATATTGAGTTTGAGGTCATTTGAAGATCGTTTGGTACGGGTTTTAATCCTGGTACGTAAAAGGTTAGATTTGCATCCTGTTTTGAATGTTCATTTCGGCCGCAAAGGCTTTGGGTACCTAGACATAAGAGAACGACCTATAAATTTATATTCGGTGTTGTCATCATATTGGATTACTAAATATTGAGTTTGAGGTCATTTGAAGATCGTTTGGTACGGTTTTCAATCCTGGTACGTAGAAGGTTAGATTTGCATCATGTTCTGCATGTTCATTTCGGCCGCAAAGGCTTTGGGTACCTAGACATAAGAGAACGACCTATAAATTTATATTCGGTGTTGTCATAGTATTGTAATAGTAAAAGTTGAATTTTAGGTCATTTGGAGATTGTTTGGTCCGGGTTTCAATCCTGGTAGGTAAAAGGTTAGATATGTGTCCTGTTTTGGAGGTTCAATTCGGCCGCAAAGGCTTTGGGTACCTAGACATAAGAGAACGACCTATAAATTTATATTCGGTGTTGTCATAGTATTGTAATACTAAAAGTTGAATTTTAGGTCATTTGGAGATTTTTTGGTCCGGGTTTCAATCCTGGTAGGTAAAAGGTTAGATTTGTGTACTGTTTCGGAGGTTCAACTCGACCGCAAAGGGTTTGGGTACCTAGAAATAAGAGAACGACCTATAAATTTATATTCGGTGTTGTTATAGTATTGGAATACAAAAAATTGAATTTTAGGTCATTTGGAGATTTTTTGGTCCGGGTTTCAATCCTGGTAGGTAAAAGGTTAGATATGCGTCCTGTTTTGGAGGTTCAATTCGGCCGCAAAGGGTTTGGGTACCTAGACATAAGAGAACGACGTATAAATTTATATTTTGTGTTGTCATAGTATTGTAATAGTAAAAGTTGAATTTTAGGTCATTTGGAGTTTGTTTGGTCCGGGTTTCAATCCTGGTATATAAAAGGTTAGATATGCGTCCTGTTTTGGAGGTTCAATTTGGCCGCAAAGGGTTTGGGTACCTAGACTTAAGAGAACAACCTATAAATTTATATTCGGTGTTGTCATCATATTGGATTACTAAATATTGAGTTTGAGGTCATTTGAAGATCGTTTGGTACGGTTTTCAATCCTGGTACGTAAAAGGTTAGATTTGCATCCTGTTTTGAATGTTCATTTCGGCCGCAAAGGCTTTGGGTACCTAGACATAAGAGAACGACCTATAAATTTATATTCGGTGTTGTCATCATATTGGATTACTAAATATTGAGTTTGAGGTCATTTGAAGATCGTTTGGTACGGTTTTCAATCCTGGTACGTAGAAGGTTAGATTTGCATCATGTTCTGCATGTTCATTTCGGCCGCAAAGGCTTTGGGTACCTAGACATAAGAGAACGACCTATAAATTTATATTCGGTGTTGTCATAGTATTGTAATAGTAAAAGTTGAATTTTAGGTCATTTGGAGATTGTTTGGTCCGGGTTTCAATCCTGGTAGGTAAAAGGTTAGATATGTGTCCTGTTTTGGAGGTTCAATTCGGCCGCAAAGGCTTTGGGTACCTAGACATAAGAGAACGACCTATAAATTTATATTCGGTGTTGTCATAGTATTGTAATACTAAAAGTTGAATTTTAGGTCATTTGGAGATTTTTTGGTCCGGGTTTCAATCCTGGTAGGTAAAAGGTTAGATTTGTGTACTGTTTCGGAGGTTCAACTCGACCGCAAAGGGTTTGGGTACCTAGAAATAAGAGAACGACCTATAAATTTATATTCGGTGTTGTTATAGTATTGGAATACAAAAAATTGAATTTTAGGTCATTTGGAGATTTTTTGGTCCGGGTTTCAATCCTGGTAGGTAAAAGGTTAGATATGCGTCCTGTTTTGGAGGTTCAATTCGGCCGCAAAGGGTTTGGGTACCTAGACATAAGAGAACGACGTATAAATTTATATTTTGTGTTGTCATAGTATTGTAATAGTAAAAGTTGAATTTTAGGTCATTTGGAGTTTGTTTGGTCCGGGTTTCAATCCTGGTATATAAAAGGTTAGATATGCGTCCTGTTTTGGAGGTTCAATTTGGCCGCAAAGGGTTTCGGTACCTAGACTTAAGAGAACAACCTATAAATTTATATTCGGTGTTGTCATCATATTGGATTACTAAATATTGCGTTTGAGGTCATTTGAAGATCGTTTGGTACGGTTTTCAATCCTGGTACGTAAAAGGTTAGATTTGCATCCTGTTTTGAATGTTCATTTCGGCCGCAAAGGCTTTCGGTACCTAGACATAAGAGAACGACCTATAAATTTATATTCGGTGTTGTCATCATATTGGATTACTAAATATTGAGTTTGAGGTCATTTGAAGATCGTTTGGTACGGTTTTCAATCCTGGTACGTAGAAGGTTAGATTTGCATCATGTTCTGCATGTTCATTTCGGCCGCAAAGGCTTTGGGTACCTAGACATAAGAGAACGACCTATAAATTTATATTCGGTGTTGTCATAGTATTGTAATACTAAAACTTTAATTTTAGGTCATTTGGAGATTTTTTGGTCCGGGTTTCAATCCTGGTAGGTAAAAGGTTAGATTTGTGTACTGTTTCGGAGGTTCAACTCGACCGCAAAGGGTTTGGGTACCTAGACATAAGAGAACGACCTATAAATTTATATTCGGTGTTGTTATAGTATTGGAATACAAACAATTGAATTTTAGGTCATTTGGAGATTGTTTGGTCCGGGTTTCAATCCTGGTAGGTAAAAGGTTAGATATGCGTCCTGTTTTGGAGGTTCAATTCGGCCGCAAAGGGTTTGGGTACCTAGACATAAGAGAACGACGTATAAATTTATATTTTGTGTTGTCATAGTATTGTAATAGTAAAAGTTGAATTTTAGGTCATTTGGAGTTTGTTTGGTCCGGGTTTCAATCCTGGTATATAAAAGGTTAGATATGCGTCCTGTTTTGGAGGTTCAATTTGGCCGCAAAGGGTTTGGGTACCTAGACTTAAGAGAACAACCTATAAATTTATATTCGGTGTTGTCATCATATTGGATTACTAAATATTGAGTTTGAGGTCATTTGAAGATCGTTTGGTACGGTTTTCAATCCTGGTACGTAAAAGGTTAGATTTGCATCCTGTTTTGAATGTTCATTTCGGCCGCAAAGGCTTTCGGTACCTAGACATAAGAGAACGACCTATAAATTTATATTCGGTGTTGTCATCATATTGGATTACTAAATATTGAGTTTGAGGTCATTTGAAGATCGTTTGGTACGGTTTTCAATCCTGGTACGTAGAAGGTTAGATTTGCATCATGTTCTGCATGTTCATTTCGGCCGCAAAGGCTTTGGGTACCTAGACATAAGAGAACGACCTATAAATTTATATTCGGTGTTGTCATAGTATTGTAATACTAAAACTTTAATTTTAGGTCATTTGGAGATTTTTTGGTCCGGGTTTCAATCCTGGTAGGTAAAAGGTTAGATTTGTGTACTGTTTCGGAGGTTCAACTCGACCGCAAAGGGTTTGGGTACCTAGACATAAGAGAACGACCTATAAATTTATATTCGGTGTTGTTATAGTATTGGAATACAAACAATTGAATTTTAGGTCATTTGGAGATTGTTTGGTCCGGGTTTCAATCCTGGTAGGTAAAAGGTTAGATATGCGTCCTGTTTTGGAGGTTCAATTCGGCCGCAAAGGGTTTGGGTACCTAGACATAAGAGAACGACGTATAAATTTATATTTTGTGTTGTCATAGTATTGTAATAGTAAAAGTTGAATTTTAGGTCATTTGGAGTTTGTTTGGTCCGGGTTTCAATCCTGGTATATAAAAGGTTAGATATGCGTCCTGTTTTGGAGGTTCAATTTGGCCGCAAAGGGTTTGGGTACCTAGACTTAAGAGAACAACCTATAAATTTATATTCGGTGTTGTCATCATATTGGATTACTAAATATTGAGTTTGAGGTCATTTGAAGATCGTTTGGTACGGTTTTCAATCCTGGTACGTAAAAGGTTAGATTTGCATCCTGTTTTGAATGTTCATTTCGGCCGCAAAGGCTTTCGGTACCTAGACATAAGAGAACGACCTATAAATTTATATTCGGTGTTGTCATAGTATTGTAATACTAAAAGTTGACTTTTAGGTCATTTGGAGATTGTTTGGTCCGGGTTTCAATCCTGGTACTTAAAAGGTTAGATATGCGTCCTGTTTTGGAGGTTCAATTCGGCCACAAAGGGTTTAGGTACCTAGACATAACAGAACAACGTATAAATTTATATTTTGTGTTGTCATAGTATTGTAATAGTAAAAGTTGAATTTTATGTCATTTGGAGATCGTTTGGTACGGGTTTTAATCCTGGTACGTAAAAGGTTAGATTTGCATCCTGTTTTGAATGTTCATTTCGGCCGTAAAGGCTTTGGGTACCTAGACATAAGAGAACGACCTATAAATTTATATTCGGTGTTGTCATCATATTGGATTACTAAATATTGAGTTTGAGGTCATTTGAAGATCGTTTGGTACGGTTTTCAATCCTGGTACGTAGAAGGTTAGATTTGCATCATGTTCTGCATGTTCATTTCGGCCGCAAAGGCTTTGGGTACCTAGACATAAGAGAACGACCTATAAATTTATATTCGGTGTTGTCATAGTATTGTAATAGTAAAAGTTGAATTTTAGGTCATTTGGAGATTGTTTGGTCCGGGTTTCAATCCTGGTAGGTAAAAGGTTAGATATGTGTCCTGTTTTGGAGGTTCAATTCGGCCGCAAAGGCTTTGGGTACCTAGACATAAGAGAACGACCTATAAATTTATATTCGGTGTTGTCATAGTATTGTAATACTAAAAGTTGAATTTTAGGTCATTTGGAGATTTTTTGGTCCGGGTTTCAATCCTGGTAGGTAAAAGGTTAGATTTGTGTACTGTTTCGGAGGTTCAACTCGACCGCAAAGGGTTTGGGTACCTAGAAATAAGAGAACGACCTATAAATTTATATTCGGTGTTGTTATAGTATTGGAATACAAAAAATTGAATTTTAGGTCATTTGGAGATTTTTTGGTCCGGGTTTCAATCCTGGTAGGTAAAAGGTTAGATATGCGTCCTGTTTTGGAGGTTCAATTCGGCCGCAAAGGGTTTGGGTACCTAGACATAAGAGAACGATGTATAAATTTATATTTTGTGTTGTCATAGTATTGTAATAGTAAAAGTTGAATTTTAAGTCATTTGGAGTTTGTTTGGTCCGGGTTTCAATCCTGGTATATAAAAGGTTAGATATGCGTCCTGTTTTGGAGGTTCAATTTGGCCGCAAAGGGTTTGGGTACCTAGACTTAAGAGAACAACCTATCAATTTATATTCGGTGTTGTCATCATATTGGATTACTAAATATTGCGTTTGAGGTCATTTGAAGATTGTTTGGTACGGTTTTCAATCCTGGTACGTAAAAGGTTAGATTTGCATCCTGTTTTGAATGTTCATTTCGGCCGCTAAGGCTTTCGGTACCTAGACATAAGAGAACGACCTATAAATTTATATTCGGTGTTGTCATAGTATTGTAATACTAAAAGATGACTTTTAGGTCATTTGGAGATTGTTTGGTCCGGGTTTCAATCCTGGTACTTAAAAGGTTAGATATGCGTCCTGTTTTGGAGGTTCAATTCGGCCACAAAGGGTTTGGGTACCTAGACATAACAGAACAACGTATAAATTTATATTTTGTGTTGTCATAGTATTGTAATAGTAAAAGTTGAATTTTATGTCATTTGGAGATTGTTTGGTCCGGGTTTCAATCCTGGTACTTAAAAGGTTAGATATGCGTCCTGTTTTGGAGGTTCAATTCGGCCACAAAGGGTTTGGGTACCTAGACATAACAGAACAACGTATAAATTTATATTTTGTGTTGTCATAGTATTGTAATAGTAAAAGTTGAATTTTATGTCATTTGGAGATTGTTTGGTCCGGGTTTCAATCCTGGTATATAAAAGGTTAGATATGCGTCCTGTTTTGGAGGTTCAATTTGGCCGCAAAGGTTTTGGGTACCTAGACTTAAGAGAACAACCTATAAATTTATATTCGGTGTTGTCATCATATTGGATTACTAAATATTGAGTTTGAGGTCATTTGAAGATCGTTTGGTACGGGTTTGAATCCTGGTACGTAAAAGGTTAGATTTGCATCCTGTTTTGAATGTTCATTTCGGCCGCAAAGGCTTTGGGTACCTAGACATAAGAGAACGACCTATAAATTTATATTCGGTGTTGTCATAGTATTGTAATAGTAAAAGTTGAATTTTAGGTCATTTGGAGATTGTTTGGTCCGGGTTTCAATCCTGGTAGGTAAAAGGTTAGATATGTGTCCTGTTTTGGAGGTTCACTTCGATCGCAAAGGGTTTGGGTACCTATACTTAAGAGAACAACCTATAAATTTATTTTCGGTGTTGTGATCTTGTTGGAGTACTAAATATTGGGTTTGATGTCATTTCGAGATCGTTTGGCACGGGTTTCAATCGTGGTACGTAAAAGGTTAGATTTGCATCCTGTTTTGGATGTTCATTTCGGCCGCAAAGGCTTTCGGTACCTAGACATAAGAGAACGACCTATAAATTTATATTCGGTGTTGTCATCATATTGGATTACTAAATATTGAGTTTGAGGTCATTTGAAGATCGTTTGGTACGGTTTTCAATCCTGGTACGTAGAAGGTTAGATTTGCATCATGTTCTGCATGTTCATTTCGGCCGCAAAGGCTTTGGGTACCTAGACATAAGAGAACTACCTATAAATTTATATTCGGTGTTGTCATCATATTGGATTACTAAATATTGAGTTTGAGGTCATTTGAAGATCGTTTGGTACGGTTTTCAATCCTGGTACGTAGAAGGTTAGATTTGCATCATGTTCTGCATGTTCATTTCGCCCCAAAGGCTTTGGGTACCTATACATAAGAGAACGACCTATAAATTTATATTCGGTGTTGTCATAGTATTGTAATAGTAAAAGTTGAATTTTAGGTCATTTGGAGATTGTTTGGTCCGGGTTTCAATCCTGGTAGGTAAAAGGTTAGATATGTGTCCTGTTTTGGAGGTTCAATTCGGCCGCAAAGGCTTTGGGTACCTAGACATAAGAGAACGACCTATAAATTTATATTCGGTGTTGTCATAGTATTGTAATACTAAAAGTTGAATTTTAGGTCATTTGGAGATTTTTTGGTCCGGGTTTCAATCCTGGTAGGTAAAAGGTTAGATTTGTGTACTGTTTCGGAGGTTCAACTCGACCGCAAAGGGTTTGGGTACCTAGAAATAAGAGAACGACCTATAAATTTATATTCGGTGTTGTTATAGTATTGGAATACAAAAAATTGAATTTTAGGTCATTTGGAGATTTTTTGGTCCGGGTTTCAATCCTGGTAGGTAAAAGGTTAGATATGCGTCCTGTTTTGGAGGTTCAATTCGGCCGCAAAGGGTTTGGGTACCTAGACATAAGAGAACGACCTATAAATTTATATTCGGTGTTGTCGTAGTATTTTAATACTAAAAGTTGACTTTTAGGTCATTTGGAGATTGTTTGGTCCGGGTTTCAATCCTGGTACTTAAAAGGTTAGATATGCGTCCTGTTTTGGAGGTTCAATTCAGCCACAAAGGGTTTGGGTACCTAGACTTAAGAGAACGACATATAAATTTATATTCGGTGTTGTCATCATATTGGATTACTAAATATTGAGTTTGAGGTCATTTGGAGATCGTTTGGTCCGGTTTTCAATCCTGGTACGTAGAAGGTTAGATTTGCATCATGTTCTGCATGTTCATTTCGGCCGCAAAGGGTTTGGGTACCTAGACATAAGAGAACGACCTATAAATTTATATTCGGTGTTGTCATCATATTGGATTACTAAATATTGAGTTTGAGGTCATTTGAAGATCGTTTGGTACGGTTTTTAATCCTGGTACGTTGAAGGTTAGATTTGCATCATGTTCTGCATGTTCATTTCGGCCGCAAAGGCTTTCGGTACCTAGACATAAGAGAACGACCTATAAATTTATATTCGGTGTTGTCATAGTATTGTAATAGTAAAAGTTGAATTTTAGGTCATTTGGAGATTGTTTGGTCCGGGTTTCAATCCTGGTAGGTAAAAGGTTAGATATGTGTCCTGTTTTGGAGGTTCAATTCGGCCGCAAAGGCTTTGGGTACCTAGACATAAGAGAACGACCTATAAATTTATATTCGGTGTTGTCATAGTATTGTAATAGTAAAAGTTGAATTTTAGGTCATTTGGAGATTGTTTGGTCCGGGTTTCAATCCTGGTAGGTAAAAGGTTAGATATGTGTCCTGTTTTGGAGGTTCAATTCGGCCGCAAAGGCTTTGGGTACCTAGACATAAGAGAACGACCTATAAATTTATATTCGGTGTTGTCATAGTATTGTAATACTAAAAGTTGAATTTTAGGTCATTTGGAGATTTTTTGGTCCGGGTTTCAATCCTGGTAGGTAAAAGGTTAGATTTGTGTACTGTTTCGGAGGTTCAACTCGACCGCAAAGGGTTTGGGTACCTAGAAATAAGAGAACGACCTATAAATTTATATTCGGTGTTGTTATAGTATTGGAATACAAAAAATTGAATTTTAGGTCATTCGGAGATTTTTTGGTCCGGGTTTCAATCCTGGTAGGTAAAAGGTTAGATATGCGTCCTGTTTTGGAGGTTCAATTCGGCCGCAAAGGGTTTGGGTACCTAGACATAAGAGAACGACGTATAAATTTATATTTTGTGTTGTCATAGTATTGTAATAGTAAAAGTTGAATTTTAGGTCATTTGGAGTTTGTTTGGTCCGGGTTTCAATCCTGGTATATAAAAGGTTAGATATGCGTCCTGTTTTGGAGGTTCAATTTGGCCGCAAAGGGTTTGGGTACCTAGACTTAAGAGAACAACCTATAAATTTATATTCGGTGTTGTCATCATATTGGATTACTAAATATTGAGTTTGAGCTCATTTGAAGATCGTTTGGTACGGTTTTCAATCCTGGTACGTAAAAGGTTAGATTTGCATACTGTTTTGAATGTTCATTTCGGCCGTAAAGGCTTTCGGTACCTAGACATAAGAGAGCGACCTATAAATTTATATTCGGTGTTGTCATAGTATTGTAATACTAAAAGTTGACTTTTAGGTCATTTGGAGATTGTTTGGTCCGGGTTTCAATCCTGGTACTTAAAAGGTTAGATATGCGTCCTGTTTTGGAGGTTCAATTCGGCCACAAAGGGTTTGGGTACCTAGACATAACAGAACAACGTATAAATTTATATTTTGTGTTGTCACAGTATTGTAATAGTAAAAGTTGAATTTTATGTCATTTGGAGATTGTTTGGTCCGGGTTTCAATCCTGGTATATAAAAGGTTAGATATGCGTCCTGTTTTGGAGGTTCAATTTGGCCGCAAAGGTTTTGGGTACCTAGACTTAAGAGAACAACCTATAAATTTATATTCGGTGTTGTCATCATATTGGATTACTAAATATTGAGTTTGAGGTCATTTGAAGATCGTTTGGTACGGGTTTGAATCCTGGTACGTAAAAGGTTAGATTTGCATCCTGTTTTGAATGTTCATTTCGGCCGCAAAGGCTTTGGGTACCAAGACATAAGAGAACGACCTATAAATTTATATTCGGTGTTGTCATAGTATTGTAATAGTAAAAGTTGAATTTTAGGTCATTTGGAGATTGTTTGGTCCGGGTTTCAATCCTGGTAGGTAAAAGGTTAGATATGTGTCCTGTTTTGGAGGTTCACTTCGATCGCAAAGGGTTTGGGTACCTATACTTAAGAGAACAACCTATAAATTTATTTTCGGTGTTGTGATCTTGTTGGAGTACTAAATATTGAGTTTGATGTCATTTCGAGATCGTTTGGCACGGGTTTCAATCGTGGTACGTAAAAGGTTAGATTTGCATCCTGTTTTGGATGTTCATTTCGGCCGCAAAGGCTTTCGGTACCTAGACATAAGAGAACGACCTATAAATTTATATTCGGTGTTGTCATCATATTGGATTACTAAATATTGAGTTTGAGGTCATTTGAAGATCGTTTGGTACGGTTTTCAATCCTGGTACGTAGAAGGTTAGATTTGCATCATGTTCTGCATGTTCATTTCGGCCGCAAAGGCTTTGGGTACCTAGACATAAGAGAACGACCTATAAATTTATATTCGGTGTTGTCATCATATTGGATTACTAAATATTGAGTTTGAGGTCATTTGAAGATCGTTTGGTACGGTTTTCAATCCTGGTACGTAGAAGGTTAGATTTGCATCATGTTCTGCATGTTCATTTCGGCCGCAAAGGCTTTGGGTACCTATACATAAGAGAACGACCTATAAATTTATATTCGGTGTTGTCATAGTATTGTAATAGTAAAAGTTGAATTTTAGGTCATTTGGAGATTGTTTGGTCCGGGTTTCAATCCTGGTAGGTAAAAGGTTAGATATGTGTCCTGTTTTGGAGGTTCAATTCGGCCGCAAAGGCTTTGGGTACCTAGACATAAGAGAACGACCTATAAATTTATATTCGGTGTTGTCATAGTATTGTAATACTAAAAGTTGAATTTTAGGTCATTTGGAGATTTTTTGGTCCGGGTTTCAATCCTGGTAGGTAAAAGGTTAGATTTGTGTACTGTTTCGGAGGTTCAACTCGACCGCAAAGGGTTTGGGTACCTAGACATAAGAGAACGACCTATAAATTTATATTCGGTGTTGTCATAGTATTGTAATACTAAAAGTTGACTTTTAGGTCATTTGGAGATTGTTTGGTCCGGGTTTCAATCCTGGTACTTAAAAGGTTAGATATGCGTCCTGTTTTGGAGGTTCAATTCGGCCACAAAGGGTTTGGGTACCTACTCTTAAGAGAACAACCTATAAATTTATATTCGGTGTTGTCATCTTATTGGATTACTAGATATTGAGTTTGATGTCATTTCGAGATCGTTTGGTACGGGTTTCAATCCTGGTACGTAAAAGGTTAGATATGCGTCCTGTTTTGGATGTTCATTTCGGCCGCAAAGGCTTTCGGTACCTAGACATAAGAGAACGACCTATAAATTTATATTCGGTGTTGTCATCATATTGGATTACTAAATATTGAGTTTGAGGTCATTTGAAGATCGTTTGGTACGGTTTTCAATCCTGGTACGTAGAAGGTTAGATTTGCATCATGTTCTGCATGTTCATTTCGGCCGCAAAGGCTTTGGGTACCTAGACATAAGAGAACGACCTATAAATTTATATTCGGTGTTGTCATCATATTGGATTACTAAATATTGAGTTTGAGGTCATTTGAAGATCGTTTGGTACGGTTTTCAATCCTGGTACGTAGAAGGTTAGATTTGCATCATGTTCTGCATGTTCATTTCGGCCGCAAAGGCTTTGGGTACCTATACATAAGAGAACGACCTATAAATTTATATTCGGTGTTGTCATAGTATTGTAATAGTAAAAGTTGAATTTTAGGTCATTTGGAGATTGTTTGGTCCGGGTTTCAATCCTGGTAGGTAAAAGGTTAGATATGTGTCCTGTTTTGGAGGTTCAATTCGGCCGCAAAGGCTTTGGGTACCTAGACATAAGAGAACGACCTATAAATTTATATTCGGTGTTGTCATAGTATTGTAATACTAAAAGTTGAATTTTAGGTCATTTGGAGATTTTTTGGTCCGGGTTTCAATCCTGGTAGGTAAAAGGTTAGATTTGTGTACTGTTTCGGAGGTTCAACTCGACCGCAAAGGGTTTGGGTACCTAGAAATAAGAGAACGACCTATAAATTTATATTCGGTGTTGTTATAGTATTGGAATACAAAAAATTGAATTTTAGGTCATTCGGAGATTTTTTGGTCCGGGTTTCAATCCTGGTAGGTAAAAGGTTAGATATGCGTCCTGTTTTGGAGGTTCAATTCGGCCGCAAAGTGTTTGGGTACCTAGACATAAGAGAACGACGTATAAATTTATATTTTGTGTTGTCATAGTATTGTAATAGTAAAAGTTGAATTTTAGGTCATTTGGAGTTTGTTTGGTCCGGGTTTCAATCCTGGTATATAAAAGGTTAGATATGCGTCCTGTTTTGGAGGTTCAATTTGGCCGCAAAGGGTTTGGGTACCTAGACTTAAGAGAACAACCTATAAATTTATATTCGGTGTTGTCATCATATTGGATTACTAAATATTGAGTTTGAGGTCATTTGAAGATCGTTTGGTACGGTTTTCAATCCTGGTACTTAAAAGGTTAGATATGCGTCCTGTTTTGGAGGTTCAATTCGGCCACAAAGGGTTTGGGTACCTAGACATAACAGAACAACGTATAAATTTATATTTTGTGTTGTCACAGTATTGTAATAGTAAAAGTTGAATTTTATGTCATTTGGAGATTGTTTGGTCCGGGTTTCAATCCTGGTATATAAAAGGTTAGATATGCGTCCTGTTTTGGAGGTTCAATTTGGCCGCAAAGGGTTTGGGTACCTAGACTTAAGAGAACAACCTATAAATTTATATTCGGTGTTGTTATAGTATTGGAATACAAAATATTGAATTTTAGGTCATTCGGAGATTTTTTGGTCCGGGTTTCAATCCTGGTAGGTAAAAGGTTAGATATGCGTCCTGTTTTGGAGGTTCAATTCGGCCGCAAAGGGTTTGGGTACCTAGACATAAGAGAACGACGTATAAATTTATATTTTGTGTTGTCATAGTATTGTAATAGTAAAAGTTGAATTTTAGGTCATTTGGAGTTTGTTTGGTCCGGGTTTCAATCCTGGTATATAAAAGGTTAGATATGCGTCCTGTTTTGGAGGTTCAATTTGGCCGCAAAGGGTTTGGGTACCTAGACTTAAGAGAACAACCTATAAATTTATATTCGGTGTTGTCATCATATTGGATTACTAAATATTGAGTTTGAGGTCATTTGAAGATCGTTTGGTACGGTTTTCAATCCTGGTACGTAAAAGGTTAGATTTGCATCCTGTTTTGAATGTTCATTTCGGCCGCAAAGGCTTTCGGTACCTAGACATAAGAGAACGACCGATAAATTTATATTCGGTGTTGTCATAGTATTGTAATACTAAAAGTTGACTTTTCGGTCATTTGGAGATTGTTTGGTCCGGGTTTCAATCCTGGTACTTAAAAGGTTAGATATGCGTCCTGTTTTGGAGGTTCAATTCGGCCACAAAGGGTTGGGGTACCTAGACATAACAGAACAACGTATAAATTTATATTTTGTGTTGTCATAGTATTGTAATAGTAAAAGTTGAATTTTATGTCATTTGGAGATTGTTTGGTCCGGGTTTCAATCCTGGTATATAAAAGGTTAGATATGCGTCCTGTTTTGGAGGTTCAATTTGGCCGCAAAGGTTTTGGGTACCTAGACTTAAGAGAACAACCTATAAATTTATATTCGGTGTTGTCATCATATTGGATTACTAAATATTGAGTTTGAGGTCATTTGAAGATCGTTTGGTACGGGTTTTAATCCTGGTACGTAAAAGGTTAGATTTGCATCCTGTTTTGAATGTTCATTTCGGCCGCAAAGGCTTTGGGTACCTAGACATAAGAGAACGACCTATAAATTTATATTCGGTGTTTTCATCATATTGGATTACTAAATATTGAGTTTGAGGTCATTTGAAGATCGTTTGGTACGGTTTTCAATCCTGGTACGTAGAAGGTTAGATTTGCATCATGTTCTGCATGTTCATTTCGGCCGCAAAGGCTTTGGGTACCTAGACATAAGAGAACGACCTATAAATTTATATTCGGTGTTGTCATAGTATTGTAATAGTAAAAGTTGAATTTTAGGTCATTTGAGATTGTTTGGTCCGGGTTTCAATCCTGGTAGGTAAAAGGTTAGATATGTGTCCTGTTTTGGAGGTTCAATTCGGCCGCAAAGGCTTTGGGTACCTAGACATAAGAGAACGACCTATAAATTTATATTCGGTGTTGTCATAGTATTGTAATACTAAAAGTTGAATTTTAGGTCATTTGGAGATTTTTTGGTCCGGGTTTCAATCCTGGTAGGTAAAAGGTTAGATTTGTGTACTGTTTCGGAGGTTCAACTCGACCGCAAAGGGTTTGGGTACCTAGAAATAAGAGAACGACCTATAAATTTATATTCGGTGTTGTTATAGTATTGGAATACAAAAAATTGAATTTTAGGTCATTCGGAGATTTTTTGGTCCGGGTTTCAATCCTGGTAGGTAAAAGGTTAGATATGCGTCCTGTTTTGGAGGTTCAATTCGGCCGCAAAGGGTTTGGGTACCTAGACATAAGAGAACGACGTATAAATTTATATTTTGTGTTGTCATAGTATTGTAATAGTAAAAGTTGAATTTTAGGTCATTTGGAGTTTGTTTGGTCCGGGTTTCAATCCTGGTATATAAAAGGTTAGATATGCGTCCTGTTTTGGAGGTTCAATTTGGCCGCAAAGGGTTTGGGTACCTAGACTTAAGAGAACAACCTATAAATTTATATTCGGTGTTGTCATCATATTGGATTACTAAATATTGAGTTTGAGGTCATTTGAACATCGTTTGGTACGGTTTTCAATCCTGGTACGTAAAAGGTTAGATTTGCATCCTGTTTTGAATGTTCATTTCGGCCGCAAAGGCTTTCGGTACCTAGACATAAGAGAGCGACCTATAAATTTATATTCGGTGTTGTCATAGTATTGTAATACTAAAAGTTGACTTTTAGGTCATTTGGAGATTGTTTGGTCCGGGTTTCAATCCTGGTACTTAAAAGGTTAGATATGCGTCCTGTTTTGGAGGTTCAATTCGGCCACAAAGGGTTTGGGTACCTAGACATAACAGAACAACGTATAAATTTATATTTTGTGTTGTCATAGTATTGTAATAGTAAAAGTTGAATTTTATGTCATTTGGAGATTGTTTGGTCCGGGTTTCAATCCTGGTATATAAAAGGTTAGATATGCGTCCTGTTTTGGAGGTTCAATTTGGCCGCAAAGGTTTTGGGTACCTAGACTTAAGAGAACAACCTATAAATTTATATTCGGTGTTGTCATCATATTGGATTACTAAATATTGAGTTTGAGGTCATTTGAAGATCGTTTGGTACGGGTTTTAATCCTGGTACGTAAAAGGTTAGATTTGCATCCTGTTTTGAATGTTCATTTCGGCCGCAAAGGCTTTGGGTACCTAGACATAAGAGAACGACCTCTAAATTTATATTCGGTGTTGTCATCATATTGGATTACTAAATATTGAGTTTGAGGTCATTTGAAGATCGTTTGGTACGGTTTTCAATCCTGGTACGTAGAAGGTTAGATTTGCATCATGTTCTGCATGTTCATTTCGGCCGCAAAGGCTTTGGGTACCTAGACATAAGAGAACGACCTATAAATTTATATTCGGTGTTGTCATAGTATTGTAATAGTAAAAGTTGAATTTTAGGTCATTTGGAGATTGTTTGGTCCGGGTTTCAATCCTGGTAGGTAAAAGGTTAGATATGTGTCCTGTTTTGGAGGTTCAATTCGGCCGCAAAGGCTTTGGGTACCTAGACATAAGAGAACGACCTATAAATTTATATTCGGTGTTGTCATAGTATTGTAATAGTAAAAGTTGAATTTTAGGTCATTTGGAGATTGTTTGGTCCGGGTTTCAATCCTGGTAGGTAAAAGGTTAGATATGTGTCCTGTTTTGGAGGTTCACTTCGATCGCAAAGGGTTTGGGTACCTATACTTAAGAGAACAACCTATAAATATATTTTCGGTGTTGTCATCTTGTTGGAGTACTAAATATTGAGTTTGATGTCATTTCGAGATCGTTTGGCACGGGTTTCAATCGTGGTACGTAAAAGGTTAGATTTGCATCCTGTTTTGGATGTTCATTTCGGCCGCAAAGGCTTTCGGTACCTAGACATAAGAGAACGACCTATAAATTTATATTCGGTGTTGTCATAGTATTGTAATACTAAAAGTTGACTTTTAGGTCATTTGGAGATTGTTTGGTCCGGGTTTCAATCCTGGTACTTAAAAGGTTAGATATGCGTCCTGTTTTGGAGGTTCAATTCGGCCACAAAGGGTTTGGGTACCTAGACATAACAGAACAACGTATAAATTTATATTTTGTGTTGTCATAGTATTGTAATAGTAAAAGTTGAATTTTATGTCATTTGGAGATTGTTTGGTCCGGGTTTCAATCCTGGTATATAAAAGGTTAGATATGCGTCCTGTTTTGGAGGTTCAATTTGGCCGCAAAGGGTTTGGGTACCTAGACTTAAGAGAACAACCTATAAATTTATATTCGGTGTTGTCATCATATTGGATTACTAAATATTGAGTTTGAGGTCATTTGAAGATCGTTTGGTACGGTTTTCAATCCTGGTACGTAAAAGGTTAGATTTGCATCCTGTTTTGAATGTTCATTTCGGCCGCAAAGGCTTTGGGTACCTAGACATAAGAGAACGACCTATAAATTTATATTCGGTGTTGTCATAGTATTGTAATACTAAAAGTTGACTTTTAGGTCATTTGGAGATTGTTTGGTCCGGGTTTCAATCCTGGTACTTAAAAGGTTAGATATGCGTCCTGTTTTGGAGGTTCAATTCGGCCACAAAGGGTTTGGGTACCTAGACATAACAGAACAACATATAAATTTATATTTTGTGTTGTCATAGTATTGTAATAGTAAAAGTTGACTTTTAGGTCATTTAGACATTGTTTGGTCTGGGTTTCAATCCTGGCACTTAAAAGGTTAGATATGCGTCCTGTTTTGGAGGTTCAATTCGGCCACAAAGGGTTTGGGTACCTAGACATAACAGAACAACGTATAAATTTATATTTTGTGTTGTCATAGTATTGTAATAGTAAAAGTTGAATTTTATGTCATTTGGAGATTGTTTGGTCCGGGTTTCAATCCTGGTATATAAAAGGTTAGATATGCGTCCTGTTTTGGAGGTTCAATTTGGCCGCAAAGGGTTTGGGTACCTAGACTTAAGAGAACAACCTATAAATTTATATTCGGTGTTGTCATCATATTGGATTACTAAATATTGAGTTTGAGGTCATTTGAAGATCGTTTGGTACAGGTTTTGATCCTGGTACGTAAAAGGTTAGATTTGCATCCTGTTTTGAATGTTCATTTCGGCCGCAAAGGCTTTCGGTACCTAGACATAAGAGAACGACCTATAAATTTATATTCGGTGTTGTCTTAGTATTGTAATACTAAAAGTTGACTTTTAGGTCATTTGGAGATTGTTTGGTCCGGGTTTCAATCCTGGTACTTAAAAGGTTAGATATGCGTCCTGTTTTGGAGGTTCAATTCGGCCACAAAGGGTTTGGGTACCTAGACATAACAGAACAACGTATAAATTTATATTTTGTGTTGTCATAGTATTGTAATAGTAAAAGTTGACTTTTAGGTCATTTAGAGATTGTTTGGTCTGGGTTTCAATCCTGGCACTTAAAAGGTTAGATATGCGTCCTGTTTTGGAGGTTCAATTCGGCCGCAAAGGGTTTGGGTACCTAGACATAACAGAACAACGTATAAATTTATATTTTGTGTTGTCATAGTATTGTAATAGTAAAAGTTGAATTTTATGTCATTTGGAGATTGTTTGGTCCGGGTTTCAATCCTGGTATATAAAAGGTTAGATATGCGTCCTGTTTTGGAGGTTCAATTTGGCCGCAAAGGGTTTGGGTACCTAGACTTAAGAGAACAACCTATAAATTTATATTCGGTGTTGTCATCATATTGGATTACTAAATATTGAGTTTGAGGTCATTTGAAGATCGTTTGGTACGGGTTTTAATCCTGGTACGTAAAAGGTTAGATTTGCATCCTGTTTTGAATGTTCATTTCGGCCGCAAAGGCTTTCGGTACCTAGACATAAGAGAACGACCTATAAATTTATATTCGGTGTTGTCATCATATTGGATTACTAAATATTGAGTTTGAGGTCATTTGAAGATCGTTTGGTACGGTTTTCAATCCTGGTACGTAGAAGGTTAGATTTGCATCATGTTCTGCATGTTCATTTCGGCCGCAAAGGCTTTGGGTACCTAGACATAAGTGAACGACCTATAAATTTATATTCGGTGTTGTCATAGTATTGTAATAGTAAAAGTTGAATTTTAGGTCATTTGGAGTTTGTTTGGTCCGGGTTTCAATCCTGGTATATAAAAGGTTAGATATGCGTCCTGTTTTGGAGGTTCAATTTGGCCGCAAAGGGTTTGGGTACCTAGACTTAAGAGAACAACCTATAAATTTATATTCGGTGTTGTCATCATATTGGATTACTAAATATTGAGTTTGAGGTCATTTGAAGATCGTTTGGTACGGTTTTCAATCGTGGTACGTAAAAGGTTAGATTTGCATCCTGTTTTGAATGTTCATTTCGGCCGCAAAGGCTTTCGGTACCTAGACATAAGAGAACGACCGATAAATTTATATTCGGTGTTGTCATAGTATTGTAATACTAAAAGTTGACTTTTCGGTCATTTGGAGATTGTTTGGTCCGGGTTTCAATCCTGGTACTTAAAAGGTTAGATATGCGTCCTGTTTTGGAGGTTCAATTCGGCCACAAAGGGTTTGGGTACCTAGACATAACAGAACAACGTATAAATTTATATTTTGTGTTGTCATAGTATTGTAATAGTAAAAGTTGAATTTTATGTCATTTGGAGATTGTTTGGTCCGGGTTTCAATCCTGGTATATAAAAGGTTAGATATGCGTCCTGTTTTGGAGGTTCAATTTGGCCGCAAAGGTTTTGGGTACCTAGACTTAAGAGAACAACCTATAAATTTATATTCGGTGTTGTCATCATATTGGATTACTAAATATTGAGTTTGAGGTCATTTGAAGATCGTTTGGTACGGGTTTTAATCCTGGTACGTAAAAGGTTAGATTTGCATCCTGTTTTGAATGTTCATTTCGGCCGCAAAGGCTTTGGGTACCTAGACATAAGAGAACGACCTATAAATTTATATTCGGTGTTGTCATCATATTGGATTACTAAATATTGAGTTTGAGGTCATTTGAAGATCGTTTGGTACGGTTTTCAATCCTGGTACGTAGAAGGTTAGATTTGCATCATGTTCTGCATGTTCATTTCGGCCGCAAAGGCTTTGGGTACCTAGACATAAGTGAACGACCTATAAATTTATATTCGGTGTTGTCATAGTATTGTAATAGTAAAAGTTGAATTTTAGGTCATTTGGAGATTGTTTGGTCCGGGTTTCAATCCTGGTAGGTAAAAGGCTAATATGTGTCCTGTTTTGGAGGTTCAATTCGGCCGCAAAGGCTTTGGGTACCTAGACATAAGAGAACGACCTATAAATTTATATTCGGTGTTGTCATAGTATTGTAATACTAAAAGTTGAATTTTAGGTCATTTGGAGATTTTTTGGTCCGGGTTTCAATCCTGGTAGGTAAAAGGTTAGATTTGTGTACTGTTTCGGAGGTTCAACTCGACCGCAAAGGGTTTGGGTACCTAGAAATAAGAGAACGACCTATAAATTTATATTCGGTGTTGTTATAGTATTGGAATACAAAAAATTGAATTTTAGGTCATGCGGAGATTTTTTGGTCCGGGTTTCAATCCTGGTAGGTAAAAGGTTAGATATGCGTCCTGTTTTGGAGGTTCAATTCGGCCGCAAAGGGTTTGGGTACCTAGACATAAGAGAACGACGTATAAATTTATATTCGGTGTTGTCATAGTATTGTAATACTAAAAGTTGAATTTTAGGTCATTTCGAGATTTTTTGGTCCGGGTTTCAATCCTGGTAGGTAAAAGGTTAGATTTGTGTACTGTTTCGGAGGTTCAACTCGACCGCAAAGGGTTTGGGTACCTAGAAATAAGAGAACGACCTATAAATTTATATTCGGTGTTGTTATAGTATTGGAATACAAAAAATTGAATTTTAGGTCATGCGGAGATTTTTTGGTCCGGGTTTCAATCCTGGTAGGTAAAAGGTTAGATATGCGTCCTGTTTTGGAGGTTCAATTCGGCCGCAAAGGGTTTGGGGACCTAGACATAAGAGAACGACGTATAAATTTATATTTTGTGTTGTCATAGTATTGTAATAGTAAAAGTTGAATTTTAGGTCATTTGGAGTTTGTTTGGTCCGGGTTTCAATGCTGGTATATAAAAGGTTAGATATGCGTCCTGTTTTGGAGGTTCAATTTGGCCGCAAAGGGTTTGGGTACGTAGACTTAAGAGAACAACCTATAAATTTATATTCGGTGTTGTCATCATATTGGATTACTAAATATTGAGTTTGAGGTCATTTGAAGATCGTTTGGTACGGTTTTCAATCCTGGTACGTAAAAGGTTAGATTTGCATCCTGTTTTGAATGTTCATTTCGGCCGCAAAGGCTTTCGGTACCTAGACATAAGAGAAGGACCTATAAATTTATATTCGGTGTTGTCATAGTATTGTAATACTAAAAGTTGACTTTTAGGTCATTTGGAGATTGTTTGGTCCGGGTTTCAATCCTGGTACTTAAAAGGTTAGATATGCGTCCTGTTTTGGAGGTTCAATTCGGCCACAAAGGGTTTGGGTACCTAGACATAACAGAACAACGTATAAATTTATATTTTGTGTTGTCATAGTATTGTAATAGTAAAAGTTGAATTTTAGGTCATTTGGAGATTGTTTGGTCCGGGTTTCAATCCTGGTAGGTAAAAGGTTAGATATGTGTCCTGTTTTGGAGGTTCAATTCGGCCGCAAAGGCTTTGGGTACCTAGACATAAGAGAACGACCTATAAATTTATATTCGGTGTTGTCATAGTATTGTAATACTAAAAGTTGAATTTTAGGTCATTTGGAGATTTTTTGGTCCGGGTTTCAATCCTGGTAGGTAAAAGGTTAGATTTGTGTACTGTTTCGGAGGTTCAACTCGACCGCAAAGGGTTTGGGTACCTAGACATAAGAGAACGACCTATAAATTTATATTCGGTGTTGTCATAGTATTGTAATACTAAAAGTTGAATTTTAGGTCATTTGGAGATTTTTTGGTCCGGGTTTCAATCCTGGTAGGTAAAAGGTTAGATTTGTGTACTGTTTCGGAGGTTCAACTCGACCGCAAAGGGTTTGGGTACCTAGAAATAAGAGAACGACCTATAAATTTATATTCGGTGTTGTTATAGTATTGGAATACAAAAAATTGAATTTTAGGTCATTCGGAGATTTTTTGGTCCGGGTTTCAATCCTGGTAGGTAAAAGGTTAGATATGCGTCCTGTTTTGGAGGTTCAATTCGGCCGCAAAGGGTTTGGGTACCTAGACATAAGAGAACGACGTATAAATTTATATTTTGTGTTGTCATAGTATTGTAATAGTAAAAGTTGAATTTTAGGTCATTTGGAGTTTGTTTGGTCCGGGTTTCAATCCTGGTATATAAAAGGTTAGATATGCGTCCTGTTTTGGATGTTCAATTTGGCCGCAAAGGGTTTGGGTACCTAGACTTAAGAGAACAACCTATAAATTTATATTCGGTGTTGTCATCCTATTGGATTACTAAATATTGAGTTTGAGGTCATTTAAAGATCGTTTGGTACGGGTTTTAATCCTGGTACGTAAAAGGTTAGATTTGCATCCTGTTTTGAATGTTCATTTCGGCCGCAAAGGCTTTGGGTACCTAGACATAAGAGAACGACCTATAAATTTATATTCGGTGTTGTCATAGTATTGTAATACTAAAAGTTGAATTTTAGGTCATTTGGAGATTTTTTGGTCCGGGTTTCAATCCTGGTAGGTAAAAGGTTAGATTTGTGTACTGTTTCGGAGGTTCAACTCGACCGCAAATGGTTTGGGTACCTAGAAATAAGAGAACGACCTATAAATTTATATTCGGTGTTGTTATAGTATTGGAATACAAAAAATTGAATTTTAGGTCATTCGGAGATTTTTTGGTCCGGGTTTCAATCCTGGTAGGTAAAAGGTTAGATATGCGTCCTGTTTTGGAGGTTCAATTCGGCCGCAAAGGGTTTGGGTACCTAGACATAAGAGAACGACGTATAAATTTATATTTTGTGTTGTCATAGTATTGTAATAGTAAAAGTTGAATTTTAGGTCATTTGGAGTTTGTTTGGTCCGGGTTTCAATCCTGGTATATAAAAGGTTAGATATGCGTCCTGTTTTGGAGGTTCAATTTGGCCGCAAAGGGTTTGGGTACCTAGACTTAAGAGAACAACCTATAAATTTATATTCGGTGTTGTCATCATATTGGATTACTAAATATTGAGTTTGAGGTCATTTGAAGATCGTTTGGTACGGTTTTCAATCCTGGTACGTAAAAGGTTAGATTTGCATCCTGTTTTGAATGTTCATTTCGGCCGCAAAGGCTTTCGGTACCTAGACATAAGAGAAGGACCTGTAAATTTATATTCGGTGTTGTCATAGTATTGTAATACTAAAAGTTGACTTTTAGGTCATTTGGAGATTGTTTGGTCCGGGTTTCAATCCTGGTACTTAAAAGGTTAGATATGCGTCCTGTTTTGGAGGTTCAATTCGGCCACAAAGGGTTTGGGTACCTAGACATAACAGAACAACGTATAAATTTATATTTTGTGTTGTCATAGTATTGTAATAGTAAAAGTTGAATTTTATGTCATTTGGAGATTGTTTGGTCCGGGTTTCAATCCTGGTATATAAAAGGTTAGATATGCGTCCTGTTTTGGAGGTTCAATTTGGCCGCAAAGGTTTTGGGTACCTAGACTTAAGAGAACAACCTATAAATTTATATTCGGTGTTGTCATCATATTGGATTACTAAATATTGAGTTTGAGGTCATTGGAAGATCGTTTGGTACGGGTTTTAATCCTGGTACGTAAAAGGTTAGATTTGCATCCTGTTTTGAATGTTCATTTCGGCCGCAAAGGCTTTGGGTACCTAGACATAAGAGAACGACCTATAAATTTATATTCGGTGTTGTCATCATATTGGATTACTACATATTGAGTTTGAGGTCATTTGAAGATCGTTTGGTACGGTTTTCAATCCTGGTACGTAGAAGGTTAGATTTGCATCATGTTCTGCATGTTCATTTCGGCCGCAAAGGCTTTGGGTACCTAGACATAAGAGAACGACCTATAAATTTATATTCGGTGTTGTCATAGTATTGTAATAGTAAAAGTTGAATTTTAGGTCATTTGGAGATTGTTTGGTCCGGGTTTCAATCCTGGTAGGTAAAAGGTTAGATATGTGTCCTGTTTTGGAGGTTCAATTCGGCCGCAAAGGCTTTGGGTACCTAGACATAAGAGAACGACCTATAAATTTATATTCGGTGTTGTCATAGTATTGTAATACTAAAAGTTGAATTTTAGGTCATTTGGAGATTTTTTGGTCCGGGTTTCAATCCTGGTAGGTAAAAGGTTAGATTTGTGTACTGTTTCGGAGGTTCAACTCGACCGCAAAGGGTTTGGGTACCTAGAAATAAGAGAACGACCTATAAATTTATATTCGGTGTTGTTATAGTATTGGAATACAAAAAATTGAATTTTAGGTCATTCGGAGATTTTTTGGTCCGGGTTTCAATCCTGGTAGGTAAAAGGTTAGATATGCGTCCTGTTTTGGAGGTTCAATTCGGCCGCAAAGGGTTTGGGTACCTAGACATAAGAGAACGACGTATAAATTTATATTTTGTGTTGTCATAGTATTGTAATAGTAAAAGTTGAATTTTAGGTCATTTGGAGTTTGTTTGGTCCGGGTTTCAATCCTGGTATATAAAAGGTTAGATATGCGTCCTGTTTTGGAGGTTCAATTTGGCCGCAAAGGGTTTGGGTACCTAGACTTAAGAGAACAACCTATAAATTTATATTCGGTGTTGTCATCATATTGGATTACTAAATATTGAGTTTGAGGTCATTTAAAGATCGTTTGGTACGGGTTTTAATCCTGGTACGTAAAAGGTTAGATTTGCATCCTGTTTTGAATGTTCATTTCGGCCGCAAAGGCTTTGGGTACCTAGACATAAGAGAACGACCTATAAATTTATATTCGGTGTTGTCATAGTATTGTAATACTAAAAGTTGAATTTTAGGTCATTTGGAGATTTTTTGGTCCGGGTTTCAATCCTGGTAGGTAAAAGGTTAGATTTGTGTACTGTTTCGGAGGTTCAACTCGACCGCAAATGGTTTGGGTACCTAGAAATAAGAGAACGACCTATAAATTTATATTCGGTGTTGTTATAGTATTGGAATACAAAAAATTGAATTTTAGGTCATTCGGAGATTTTTTGGTCCGGGTTTCAATCCTGGTAGGTAAAAGGTTAGATATGCGTCCTGTTTTGGAGGTTCAATTCGGCCGCAAAGGGTTTGGGTACCTAGACATAAGAGAACGACGTATAAATTTATATTTTGTGTTGTCATAGTATTGTAATAGTAAAAGTTGAATTTTAGGTCATTTGGAGTTTGTTTGGTCCGGGTTTCAATCCTGGTATATAAAAGGTTAGATATGCGTCCTGTTTCGGAGGTTCAATTTGGCCGCAAAGGGTTTGGGTACCTAGACTTAAGAGAACAACCTATAAATTTATATTCGGTGTTGTCATCATATTGGATTACTAAATATTGAGTTTGAGGTCATTTAAAGATCGTTTGGTACGGGTTTTAATCCTGGTACGTAAAAGGTTAGATTTGCATCCTGTTTTGAATGTTCATTTCGGCCGCAAAGGCTTTGGGTACCTAGACATAAGAAAACGACCTATAAATTTATATTCGGTGTTGTCATCATATTGGATTACTACATATTGAGTTTGAGGTCATTTGAAGATCGTTTGGTACGGTTTTCAATCCTGGTACGTAGAAGGTTAGATTTGCATCATGTTCTGCATGTTCATTTCGGCCGCAAAGGCTTTGGGTACCTAGACATAAGAGAACGACCTATAAATTTATATTCGGTGTTGTCATAGTATTGTAATACGAAAAGTTGAATTTTAGGTCATTTGGAGATTTTTTGGTCCGGGTTTCAATCCTGGTAGGTAAAAGGTTAGATTTGTGTACTGTTTCGGAGGTTCAACTCGACCGCAAAGGGTTTGGGTACCTAGAAATAAGAGAACGACCTATAAATTTATATTCGGTGTTGTTATAGTATTGGAATACAAAAAATTGAATTTTAGGTCATGCGGAGATTTTTTGGTCCGGGTTTCAATCCTGGTAGGTAAAAGGTTAGATATGCGTCCTGTTTTGGAGGTTCAATTCGGCCGCAAAGGGTTTGGGTACCTAGACATAAGAGAACGACGTATAAATTTATATTTTGTGTTTTCATAGTATTGTAATAGTAAAAGTTGAATTTTAGGTCATTTGGAGTTTGTTTGGTCCGGGTTTCAATCCTGGTATATAAAAGGTTAGATATGCGTCCTGTTTTGGAGGTTCAATTTGGCCGCAAAGGGTTTGGGTACCTAGACTTAAGAGAACCTATAAATTTATATTCGGTGTTGTCATCATATTGGATTACTAAATATTGAGTTTGAGGTCATTTGAAGATCGTTTGGTACGGTTTTCAATCCTGGTACGTAAAAGGTTAGATTTGCATCCTGTTTTGAATGTTCATTTCGGCCGCAAAGGCTTTGGGTACCTAGACATAAGAGAACGACCTATAAATTTATATTCGGTGTTGTCATAGTATTGTAATACTAAAAGTTGACTTTTAGGTCATTTGGAGATTGTTTGGTCCGGGTTTCAATCCTGATACTTAAAAGGTTAGATATGCGTCCTGTTTTGGAGGTTCAATTCGGCCACAAAGGGTTTGGGTACCTAGACATAACAGAACAACGTATAAATTTATATTTTGTGTTGTCATAGTATTGTAATAGTAAAAGTTGAATTTTATGTCATTTGGAGATTGTTTGGTCCGGGTTTCAATCCTGGTATATAAAAGGTTAGATATGCGTCCTGTTTTGGAGGTTCAATTTGGCCGCAAAGGTTTTGGGTACCTAGACTTAAGAGAACAACCTATAAATTTATATTCGGTGTTGTCATCATATTGGATTACTAAATATTGAGTTTGAGGTCATTTGAAGATCGTTTGGTACGGGTTTTAATCCTGGTACGTAAAAGGTTAGATTTGCATCCTGTTTTGAATGTTCATTTCGGCCGCAAAGGCTTTGGGTACCTAGACATAAGAGAACGACCTATAAATTTATATTCGGTGTTGTCATCATATTGGATTACTACATATTGAGTTTGAGGTCATTTGAAGATCGTTTGGTACGGTTTTCAATCCTGGTACGTAGAAGGTTAGATTTGCATCATGTTCTGCATGTTCATTTCGGCCGCAAAGGCTTTGGGTAACTAGACATAAGAGAACGACCTATAAATTTATATTCGGTGTTGTCATAGTATTGTAATAGTAAAAGTTGAATTTTAGGTCATTTGGAGATTGTTTGGTCCGGGTTTCAATCCTGGTAGGTAAAAGGTTAGATATGTGTCCTGTTTTGGAGGTTCAATTCGGCCGCAAAGGCTTTGGGTACCTAGACATAAGAGAACGACCTATAAATTTATATTCGGTGTTGTCATAGTATTGTAATACTAAAAGTTGACTTTTAGGTCATTTGGAGATTGTTTGGTCCGGGTTTCAATCCTGGTACTTAAAAGGTTAGATATGCGTCCTGTTTTGGAGGTTCAATTCGGCCACAAAGGGTTTGGGTACCTAGACATAACAGAACGACCTATAAATTTATATTCGGTGTTGTCATAGTATTGTAATACTAAAAGTTGAATTTTAGGTCATTTGGAGATTGTTTGGTCCGGGTTTCAATCCTGGTATATAAAAGGTTAGATATGCGTCCTGTTTTGGAGGTTCAATTTGGCCGCAAAGGTTTTAGGTACCTAGACTTAAGAGAACGACCTATAAATTTATATTCGGTGTTGTCATCATATTGGATTACTAAATATTGAGTTTGAGGTCATTTGAAGATCGTTTGGTACGGTTTTCAATCCTGGTACGTAAAAGGTTAGATTTGCATCCTGTTTTGAATGTTCATTTCGGCCGCAAAGGCTTTGGGTACCTAGACATAAGAGAACGACCTATAAATTTATATTCGGTGTTGTCATAGTATTGTAATACTAAAAGTTGACTTTTAGGTCATTTGGAGATTGTTTGGTCCGGGTTTCAATCCTGGTACTTAAAAGGTTAGATATGCGTCCTGTTTTGGAGGTTCAATTCGGCCACAAAGGGTTTGGGTACCTAGACATAACAGATCGACCTATAAATTTATATTCGGTGTTGTCATAGTATTGTAATAGTAAAAGTTGAATTTTAGGTCATTTGGAGTTTGTTTGGTCCGGGTTTCAATCCTGGTATATAAAAGGTTAGATATGCGTCCTGTTTTGGAGGTTCAATTTGGCCGCAAAGGGTTTGGGTACCTAGACTTAAGAGAACCTATAAATTTATATTCGGTGTTGTCATCATATTGGATTACTAAATATTGAGTTTGAGGTCATTTGAAGATCGTTTGGTACGGTTTTCAATCCTGGTACGTAAAAGGTTAGATTTGCATCCTGTTTTGAATGTTCATTTCGGCCGCAAAGGCTTTCGGTACCTAGACATAAGAGAACGATCTATAAATTTATATTCGGTGTTGTCATAGTATTGTAATACTAAAAGTTGACTTTTAGGTCATTTGGAGATTGTTTGGTCCGGGTTTCAATCCTGGTACTTAAAAGGTTAGATATGCGTCCTGTTTTGGAGGTTCAATTCGGCCACAAAGGGTTTGGGTACCTAGACATAACAGAACAACGTATAAATTTATATTTTGTGTTGTCATAGTATTGTAATAGTAAAAGTTGAATTTTATGTCATTTGGAGATTGTTTGGTCCGGGTTTCAATCCTGGTATATAAAAGGTTAGATATGCGTCCTGTTTTGGAGGTTCAATTTGGCCGCAAAGGTTTTGGGTACCTAGACTTAAGAGAACAACCTATAAATTTATATTCGGTGTTGTCATCATATTGGATTATTAAATATTGAGTTTGAGGTCATTTGAAGATCGTTTGGTACGGGTTTTAATCCTGGTACGTAAAAGGTTAGATTTGCATCCTGTTTTGAATGTTCATTTCGGCCGCAAAGGCTTTGGGTACCTAGACATAAGAGAACGACCTATAAATTTATATTCGGTGTTGTCATCATATTGGATTACTACATATTGAGTTTGAGGTCATTTGAAGATCGTTTGGTACGGTTTTCAATCCTGGTACGTAGAAGGTTAGATTTGCATCATGTTCTGCATGTTCATTTCGGCCGCAAAGGCTTTGGGTACCTAGACATAAGAGAACGACCTATAAATTTATATTCGGTGTTGTCATAGTATTGTAATAGTAAAAGTTGAATTTTAGGTCATTTGGAGATTGTTTGGTCCGGGTTTCAATCCTGGTAGGTAAAAGGTTAGATATGTGTCCTGTTTTGGAGGTTCAATTCGGCCGCAAAGGCTTTGGGTACCTAGACATAAGAGAACGACCTATAAATTTATATTCGGTGTTGTCATAGTATTGTAATACTAAAAGTTGACTTTTAGGTCATTTGGAGATTGTTTGGTCCGAGTTTCAATCCTGGTACTTAAAAGGTTAGATATGCGTCCTGTTTTGGAGGTTCAATTCGGCCGCAAAGGGTTTGGGTACCTAGACATAACAGAACGACCTATAAATTTATATTCGGTGTTGTCATAGTATTGTAATACTAAAAGTTGAATTTTAGGTCATTTGGAGATTGTTTGGTCCGGGTTTCAATCCTGGTATATAAAAGGTTAGATATGCGTCCTGTTTTGGAGGTTCAATTTGGCCGCAAAGGTTTTAGGTACCTAGACTTAAGAGAACAACCTATAAATTTATATTCGGTGTTGTCATCATATTGGATTACTAAATATTGAGTTTGAGGTCATTTGAAGATCGTTTGGTACGGTTTTCAATCCTGGTACGTAAAAGGTTAGATTTGCATCCTGTTTTGAATGTTCATTTCGGCCGCAAAGGCTTTGGGTACCTAGACATAAGAGAACGACCTATAAATTTATATTCGGTGTTGTCATAGTATTGTAATACTAAAAGTTGACTTTTAGGTCATTTGGAGATTGTT
>JAMQGN010000027.1:0-21000 GCA_030145905.1 Populus davidiana | reverse complement strand
CAGATCTTTCAAAAATTTAGCATAGGAAGGAACATGTTTAATAGCATCCAACAAAGGTATATTGATCCTTACCTGTTTGAAAATTTCAAAGATTTCAGAGTTGTGACTAACTTTCCTTTGTTTGATCATGGCATGAGGAAACGGAAGTGCTGGCGGGGAATCAGCCTTTTCTTTGCAATGTTCAGGTTCAACCCCTTCCTTACCCTCAGAGATAGACTCATCATCTTTCTCACAAGGTTCAAGAATAGGTTTTTCAATAACCTTACCACTACGAAGAGTGATGACTGATTTGACTTGATCCATGTGTTGGCTTCCAGAACTACTTGCATTTGCATTGTATTGCCCCTTTGGATTTTGCTGTGGTTGAGAAGGAAACTTACCTTTCTCTTGGAAACTGAGAGCAGATGTTAATTTTGCAAGAGCATCTTTAAAATCGGTCATGCTTTGAGCAAGTTGAGTGTTGATTGTCTCCTGCTTTTCAATGAATGCATGCAATGTTTCCTCAAAATTTCTTCTAGGAGGTGGAGCATAAGGAGGTGCATATCCATGAGAATTTTGGAAATTATGGTGTGCTTGAAACGGTGGATGTGAAGTTTGTGCATTGTTGCTATCACTCTTCCAACTGAAATTTGGGTGATTTCTCCAACCAGGGTTATACGTTTGTGAGTATGGGTTATGGTTGGGCCTTTGGAAACTGTTTAGAGCATGGGCTTGTTCATGGAGGCATTCCTTAAAAGAAGGTAAAGTTGGACAATCATTGGTTGCATGCTCATTTGTTTCACAGATTTGACACACAATGTCTTGAATCGATTTTAATTGACCACTCTTTTTCAATTCTAGTGCCTCGACTTTTCTAGCTAAAGATGCAAACTTGGCTTGGAGATCATGATCTTCCCTAAGGTTGTGCATACCTCCACTGGATGTATGAGGTTGAGTTTTACCTGGTGCCTCATAAGTACCTGTGGTGTCCCAATTTTGAGCATTTTCGGCTAGCAAGTCTAGGTACTCCATTGCTTCATTAGGGTCTTTATCTTCAAAGGTTCCATTGCACATCAATTCAACCATTTGCCTATCTCTAGGTGTTAAACCTTCATAAAAATGTGAAACCAATCTCCATGTTTCAAAACCATGATGTGGGCAAGTATTAAGCAAATCTCGATACCTATCCCAACATTGGTAAAATGTTTCTCCTGGCTTTTGAGTGAAAGTGATGATTTGTCTTTTGAAAGAGTTTGTTCTATGAGATGGAAAAAACTTCTTTAAAAATTGTTGTTGCATATCATCCCAAGCACGAATGGATCCTGGTCTCAAATTTTGTAGCCATGTTTTAGCTTTATCTTTTAATGAAAAAGGAAAAAGCTTTAATCGAATGGTGTTCATGCTACAATTTGAGTCATTATAGGTATTACAAACCTCCTCAAATTCCCTTAAATGCAAGTATGGATTTTCTAAGTCTAAGCCATGAAAAGATGGTAAAAGTTGAATAATGCCTGGCTTAAAATTAAAATGAGATGCATCAGGAGGGAAAACTATGCATGAGGGTGCACTTGTTCTTGTGGGATTCATGTGGTCTCTAAGTGTTCTCATACGGTTATTCTCATTATTCTCATTATGAAGTGATTGATTATCTTCTTCGGCCATATTTTCTGAAAATGATGAGGATACCCTACAAAGTCTACCACTTAATGTACGTGACCAAACTCTCATGCACGTGTAAGAAGAGAATTAAAAGGAAGAAAATACAAGAGAAGAAAAAGAAACAAAAGTTAAATAAAATGAAAAATGAAAAGAGAAGATAAAATAAATATTATAATTTATACAAGAATTTACCTCCCCGGCAACGGCGCCAAAAACTTGACACGACCAAAAGCTTGATGTCTTTTCCCAAGTGCAGGAGTGTCGAAGTAATAAATAACCCAGCAAGACCGGGGTCGAACCACAGAGAGGTTAATTGTATAAATTATAAATAACAACACAACAACAACAATAACAACAATAATAACAATAATAATAACAATAATAATACTCAGTACGTGGCGTTGTTATACCTGAGAATGATCTAAAAGATCGGGTCACAGGTTTCCAGCCTATATACTGAGTTTATGAAAAGATCAAAGATATATATTATATAATATAAACAGAATGTAAGTAATAATAATGATAATAACAATAATAAAAGCAGAAGATGAAGAAATTAATGAGAACTTTGAGATGAAAGATTAACGTAAGGATTAAACAATGATAAAGACAAATGTCAAGGTTAGAGGATCCACTAATGGTACTTCAAACAAGTATAATATAAACTCTTATTACTCAATTGGAAACCACACATAAAGGAGGTTCCAATCAGATTATAAATTGTTAACATGATTACATTAATTATCTTATTCGAATAAAGCTAATACTTGTAAATGTTGGCAGGCATTCATGATTATAACTTATGTTAACAACAAATCAAGTTCCTTTCATAGCTCAGGTGTCGGTTAAACCATACAGTATGGGCTATGAAAGTGCCAAGTATTTGTTGTACCAAGTGTTATACAACATAAATCTAGATTAACCATTTAACAAGCAAAGTATTAAAGTGAACAAGATAACAAATATAAAACATGTTAGTATCCAACAAATAAGTTCCATGTTAAGTTTATAATATACTTGTTCTTACACCATTAGTGTACCCTTTTCACCTTGACATAATTAACTTAGCTGGACATAATAAAAGAAAGAAACATAAATGAGCAAGACAAGAACATAAATGAGAAAGAAGTTAACTAGACAAAGGAAAGGAAATGAAGTGCATAAACTTGATATTAATGAAAGCAAGACATAAGCAATACAAAGAGAGAAAGCAAGAGCATGATCTTGATCTGAACACCAAGATGCCTCAATACATGGTAAGTGCCTCCTTTTATAGGCCAAAATTTGGAACTATTGATTTGTTGACTAATTGATGAGTGGGTGGCCACATCTTGACTTGATAACAATCCTTATCTTCTTGTCTGGTCAAGACGTCATTGCTAACATCATAATTTGCCCAGAATCCTCAGGAATGTTCTAGGAAATTGTCTCAGCCTTCCAACAAAAAAAAGATGAGGTCATTTGGACTTCTAGAACTCAAGATATGGGCTGAACACTAAATAGTGTTTGGGCTGCAGGACAGCTTCGAACTTCTTCGTTGTTCCTTCAATTTGGACTTCAAAACGACCTTTTCAAATCTTGGGCTCCTCATGAAAGTTGTAGGCCTTTGTTTTACCTTTCTATCCATATAAAATGGACCTAAATCCGAAATCTAGAGCTCCAGATATGATCCAATTACTGAGCAATGTTCCGGTTTGGACTGCACCGACATCTCTTTTCTAAGTTTGGCCATCTCTTTGTCCTTTCACTTTCAATACTTAAACTCATCAATCAATTCTTTTATTTATGTGATAGACCTGCATATAAGATGAGCATTTACCATAAATTAAGGTATCTTATAGTATCAAACTTGTTATTATAAAACATGCTTTAGTTAAGGAGTTATTGATACTTCAAGTGCAAAATGATGATATAAAACCTTGATAAACATGCACTTTTAAGTACTAATCACACCCCCCAACCAGTTTATTACTAGTCCCTAGTAATCTAAAGCGTTAAAATAGAGAAACAATTTGCAAGTTCCACCAAGCAAGGCATTCATCATTCAACTTCCATTAATCTATCCAGATAAACAAACTCTCATTAAATTTATATTCCTGCTTCATACTTCGTAAACAAGATATTAATAAACCTTCTTTTTGTGTGCTTAATGAAAACATAGATGATGGGGCTTTTGTTGGAAGAAAACAATATTATGTTCAAATGTTTAAGGTAAACTTCCTTGGGTTGGGATTATTATTTTTTTATTTTTTTTTCTTTTTATTTATATACACATACAACTTAAAACACAATGTATCTTTAACCCATGTAACGAGTTTTAGGCTAATGACTCCCAGACCAGTTGATCTTAGGGCATTAGGTGTTGAGACACCCCTACGACCTTAACAACTCGGGTTGCAGATACTGATACGTAGATAGTGCAATGTTTGATTCCCTTAAGCTTTTCTCCTTAACCCATGTAACAAGCTTTGGGCCAATAGCTCCCAAGTCAGTTGACTTTAGGGTATTAGGTGTTAAAACACCCCTTCGGGCTTAATTGCTTAGGTTAGGGAGGCTACGAAACCAAACTTATCCACGTTTTATTATCATCAATACTATTTTTTTTCTTTTTTTTTTTGAAAATTATATACTATCCTTTTCCCTTAGTTGTTACCTTCAACAAAAGAACATAATTAATGTAATAATCCAATGTGCAACCCACAATCATATGTTAAAGTGTGTGTGTGAAAATGAAGGTTTAATAATACTTGTTAAATAAGTATAGGATTGTTAAATAAGTATAGGAGTAGAATCAAGTGATAACAATGTGAGAGTTTGTAAACCTGAATATTTCAAGAAGTATTATGATAGACCTTGGTAATGAAACTTATTAAGATGCATCTCTAGAGTCAATAAAATTGATTCCATACTCTGCCATCCTAATAACAATTTTGTCAAATGGTTTTAATAATAGCAAAAACAGTTAGCAAGTTAGTATTTTTTTTTTTAAACTACTACCCTCTCCCCCCAACCAAAACGAGACATTGTCCTCAATGTTCGAAGGTAGAAAGATAGAGTATAGAAGACATCACCTGAAACATCGAACAATGACAAACCTGAAACACACTTAAACAAACATAAGAAGTAACAAAACAAAATAATATGCTATTAATAAAACCAAAAGACACAAGGTTTCACAGATGAAGGCTCAAATCTAATCTAAGCTTTTTACGGCTGTCCTTAGTTGACCAATCTAGGCGACTCATGCAGGGATCAATGACAGGGATGAAATATTGTAGTTGGTCAATCAATTGTTCAGCAGTAGCAGCAAAAATAAAATAGGCAGGAATGACTTAAATGCTAGTAACAATCTCATGTTATGATGGTGTAAAATATGGAACACTTGAATGTGAACATATGAACTCTTGAAATAAGTGTGATGATGAGTATGATTCAAAAATAAAATAAATACAATTGTGCTGATTTGTGACCATTGTTGTCTTAGGTGGTGCGGTCGGGATTGGACCATCATCAAGACAGGATCGACCCACAAGTGGAGCAGGTAGGTGACTTGCACCTTCCTTTTCTTACGTTGAATCTTGCAATATTTTAACTTGAGTACTATCATATTGTTAGAACCGATATTAGATTGTTGAACGCTTAAATGATGATTAAAGATTGATTAGCTTCGGCTAATGGCATCCAAACGGATGGCCGGGACAAAGAATGATTAGCTTCGGCTAATGGCATCCGAAAGGATGGCCGGGACAAAGAATGATTAGCTTCGGCTAATGGCATCCAAACGGATGGCCGGGACAAAGAATGATTAGCTTCGGCTAATGGCATCCGAAAGGATGGTCGGGACAAAGAATGATTAGCTTCGGCTAATGGCATCCGAAAGGATGACCGGGACAAAGGAGTGATTAGCTTCGGCTAATGGCATCCAAACAGATGGCCGGGACAAAGAATGATTAGCTTTGGCTAATGGCGTCCGAATGGATGGCCGGGATGAAGGACTGATTGGCTTCGGCTAATGGCATCCAAACGGATGGATGGCCGGGATAAAAGAGTGAGTTCGCTGCCGATGCAGAAATCGGCAGCGACGCAGATTTCCGCTGCTGATTCTGGATCGGCAGTGACGCAGATTTCCGCTGCCAAATCTGGATCGGCAGCGACGCAAATTGCGCTGCCGATTCTGGATCGGCAGCGACGCAGACTTCCGCTGCCGATTCTGGATCGGCAGCGACGCAGACTTCCGCTGCCGATTCTGGATCGGCAGCGACGCAGACTCCGCTGCCGATTCTGGATCGGCAGCGACGCAGACTCCGCTGCCGATTCTGCATCGGCAGCGACCCAGATTCCGCTGTCGATTCTGAATCGGCAGCAACTCAGATGCTGCTGCCGATACAGAAATCGGCAGCGACGCAGATTCCGCTGCCGATTCTGGATCGGCAGCAATGCATTTCCTGCTGCCGATTTTGGATCGGCAGCGACGCAGCTTTCGCCATGGATGGCCGACACAAATGAATGACTAGTTTTGGCGAATGGCATCCGAAAACTTGTGTATCTATATGTACTACTAGTTGTTGTAGCAAATACATGAAGAAATTATAATTGTTAATGTTTTATTTAATTGCCAAACCGTGAGTTACCATTCTTATTATTATTAAATATTTGCATTCCCTTAAATGTTTGTACTGCTGCAGGGACTTCACACCAACGAGATGCCTAGGAAACCCGATACACGGGAACCTATTTTGCAAGGAATTATGTAGATGTATCTTAAATCACAATGTATTTTGTATGGATCAATGTACTGAATGTATAACTTTTATTAGATCCTTTTTGTTTAAAATTGTGATGACTATTAGTAGGAGAAGACTGTAAACTCATGTCTATGTATATATTTTTAATATGAACTTCAAATCAAGCAACCTTAATATTACGTGTTTGTGTAAGATTCACTTTGAAATGAAATGTTGATTGTATGGATTGTATTTCGATGATGTGAGGATTTAGATTCATTGATTGCCGGCACCATGTGGATTGAATGCATAAAAAAAAAATTATTGTGTTTTGGACTTGGAAAGCCGGGTCGTTACAGTTGGTATCAGAGCACTTGGTATGGTTCCTGAGGATCATTAATAAATGTGTTGTTGTGATGAATTTCAGGATGGTACGCACCCGACAAGGGACACGAACTGAGCCGCCCTCCTTAGAAAGGAGGGGCATGAACCGAGGTGCCCAAGGTTGGCAAGATGAAGATCCCTTAGATGATACGGCATCTCATGCTCCGATAATACCACCCGAAACCTTGCAGGGGGAAGATACGGTGGTAGGGGAAGGCCCGAGGCCTCATCAGACAGAGGAAACACCCCCAGTCGCAACGGAGCAGTGAGAAAGATCAGAAGCACAACCATCTACTGTTCCAACTGGTGTGCCCCCACAATATGTAGATGCAGGGCTCCTTGTACAAATAGTTAAAGCAGTGATGGAAGGCATGGCTAGTTCAGCGGCACAAACAACTCCCACCACGCAGATTCCACCAGCAGCCCCTACGACTAGCATGACCATGGATAATGTGGTACCACTGGTGCTACTAGTTAGGAGTATGAGGGAAATGGGCTGTGAACCGTACATGGGGGAACAAGATGCAGAGATAGCTGGAAGATGGATCAGGAAGGTAGAAAAGACAATGATTCAAATAAGCATACCCGAGGGTTTGAGGGTAAATTGTGCATCCCAGTTACTGTCTGATAGGGCCATGACATGGTGGGAAACAGTTCAGCTGAGGCGTGCGACTGAGACACTAACTTGGAGTGATTTCAAGACAGAGTTTGAGAATCAGTTTTACTCCAAGTATCATCGCAAGGTGAAAGAACAAGAGTTCTTGGCATTGAGACAGGGTGATATGTCAGTATTGGAGTACGAAAGGAGATTCCATGACCTTTCATTGTTCGCCCCACATTATGTGCCGACAGAGGAACATATGATTGAAAAGTTGAGAGATGGGTTACAACAGGATTTGAGACAAGGATTGATCGCCTTGCGATTTAAATCGGTGAGGGAGTTGATTGAGGCTACACAAGCTCTGGAGGCATGTATTGGAGAAAGCCAAGGGGGGTATCAGAGTATAAGCAAAAAGAGAGATGGGGACTATTTCAGCGGCAGACCACCGCACCCGAAGAAAGGAAAAAGTGGAGTGTTTGAGCAGCACGGAAAAAAAGGGAGTTTGATATTACCGCCTCACCAGCAATCAAGTGGGAGAGTAATGGTTGGACAGTCGCACTCGAGGGCAAACTCTTCTACTGGGATCGGTGACCGCAAGGGTGTTGACTATCCTTTTTATGCAAAGTGTGGACAAAAACACCTTGGGGATTGCTCAGTTTCCCCCGGGCGATGTTTTGTGTGCAGAGGAAAGGGCCATAGGTGGAGGAATTGTCAGTATCTTAATCAGGGGTGTCATTATTGTGGTGGAAGAGGTCATTACAAGAGGGACTGCCCCAAGAGGAACACCGAACAAGTACAGAGCTACAGACAGCCGCGTCAGAGCCACCAGCAGTCAGTCATCGTTAATAGGCCAGTGAGATCTTCTCAATCAGGGGCAAACTCCAGTCGAGGGAAGCCGAGGGCATAAAATGATCGGACCTCGGGGAGGGTCTTCCACCTGACACAGGAGGAGGCCAGGGCTGCATCAGATGTGGTGGCAGGTACACTTGATGCGAACCTCGTGATCACGTGGTCACGCAACCCACAATCAAGATTGAGATCTGATCCCGGAAAGCCGAAATAGGTCTGATATGAGTGCGACACAATGGAAACCTGCCCCAAGGCACCTACACTATTGGAATGAGTAGAATGACGCCACGAAGCCAGTTAATCTTCGATAAGTCAGATTCAGTTCGTTCAAGAACTGAAGAATGCAAGAATCACTCTCACACGTTAAAACTGAAAATTTCAGAAGTAATTATCATCAAAGCTACCGAAATTTTGGCCTAACATGAGTTTAAATAGTTCTTGAAAAGTTAACCCTAATGGACCCTTTATGTGGACTTATATGAGGTCCACTCAAAACTGGCCCAAAACCCTAAAATAAAAAGCCCATAACTTAATCCAAACAAGCCTTGGATCCTAGCTTAAAACAAAGTATGAATTAAGCCCAAACAAGCCTTGGGCTGTAGCTAACAAAATAAAATAAAGCTCTTATCTCATGGCCCAAATAAGGTTGTATTGGACCCCTCTTGCACATGGATAAGATGTACTAGGATTTCCTCTTGATACTCCAATTCTGACTTGGTGGAAACCTTCAAAACCAATGCATTCAATGCGTTTTTCAATGTCTTTGTCTTGGACCGTGTCATCGGTCCATTTGGAACATGTAATGGGTCCTTGCTGGTGTTTCTGGGCTGGTCCGCATCATCCCCTCTCCCTTCGAAAGGATTCGACCTCGAATCAAAATCTGTGTCAAACAAAGTAAGATCAGCAACATTAAAGGTAGCACTAACACTATACTCACCTGGAAGGTCAATTTTGTATGCGTTGTCATTGATTCTCTCTAAAACCTGAAAAGGACCATCACCATGAGGCTGTAATTTTGATTTCCTTTGGTTAGGAAATCGTTCCTTACGCATGTGCACCCATACCCAATCACCGGGTTGGAAAACAACCAGTTTACGTCCCTTGTTTGCTTTAGAAGCGTAAAGTCTGTTCTTTTTCTCTATTTGTAGTCGAACTCCCTCATGGAGTTCTCTCACCATCTTTGCCTTCTTTTCACCATCTAAACTTACCCTTTCTTCACAAGGTAAAGGAATTAAGTCCATAGGAGTTAGTGGATTAAAACCATAAACAATTTCAAAAGGAGAAAAAGTAGTAGTTGAATGCACAGTTCTATTATAAGCAAACTCAACAAAAGGCAAACATTCTTCCCAACTTTTCAAATTCTTTTGAATTACAGCACGTAAAAGTTGGGATAATGTTCTATTCACTACCTCAGTTTGTCCATCTGTTTGAGGATGGCATGTTGTTGAAAATAATAGTTTAGTTCCCAACTTTCCCCATAAGGTCTTCCAAAAGTAACTAAGGAACTTAACATCACGATCCGACACTATACTTTTAGGAATGCCATGCAAACGTACAATCTCTCTAAAGAACAAGTCTGCGATATGAGATGCATCATCTGTTTTATGGCATGCAATGAAATGCGCCATTTTAGAAAACCTATCAACCACAACAAAGATAGAGTCTCTACCTTTCTTTGACCTAGGTAAACCTAAAACAAAGTCCATAGAGATATCTACCCAAGGTTCAGTAGGCACAGGTAGTGGTGTATATAGTCCATGCGGTTGTACTCTAGATTTTGCCTTTCTACAAGCAATGCACTGTTCACAAATTCGTTGCACATCTCTTTTCATCTTTGGCCAATAGAAATGCTCATGCAATACATCCAAGGTTTTCGCAACCCCAAAATGACCCATTAAACCACCCCCATGTGCTTCACGAAAAGCAATTCACGCAAAGAACTAGCAGGAACACACAATCTATTCTCTTTGAACAAATAACCATCCATCAAATAAAACTTACCGAAAGCCGAATGTCCACATGCATTATAAATCTCAGCAAAGTCAGAGTCATTATCATACAATTCCTTCACATATTCAAAACCTAACAATCTAGTATTCATGGTGTGTAAAAGAACATACCTGCGCGAGAGTGCATCAGCTACGATGTTCTCTTTCCCTTGCTTATACTTGATTACGTAAGGGAAAGTTTCAATGAATTCAACCCATTTTGCATGCCTCCTATTCAACTTACCTTGTCCTTTCAGATGTTTCAAGGACTCATGATCCGAATGGATTACGAACTCTTTTGGCCACAAGTAATGCTGCCATGTCTCAAGTGCTCTTACCAATGCATAGAGTTCTTTGTCGTAAGTTGGATAGTGCAAGGTTGCTCCACTTAACTTCTCACTGAAATACGCAATAGGTCTCCGATCCTGCATCAAAACAGCACCTATTCCTATTCCAGACGCATCACATTCTATTTCAAATGCTTTCGTAAAGTCAGGTAAAGCCAAAACAGGTGCAGAACATAATTTGTCTTTCAAAAAAACAAAAGCCAACTCTTGTTCCTCCCCCCATCTAAACCTAACCGACTTTTTAACAACTTCATTCAAGGGCGCAGCTATGGTGCTGAAATCTTTCACAAAACGCCTGTAAAAACTAGCTAACCCATGAAAACTCCTTACCTCACTTACCGATTTGGGTGTAGGCCAATCCCGGATGGCCTTAACTTTCTCCTCATCCATCTCGATGCCCTGTGCAGTTACAACGTAGCCAAGAAACACAATTTTCTCCATGCAAAAGGCACACTTTTTAAGATTAGCATACAATTTCTCACTACGCAACACACTAAGTACATTACGCAAATGATCAAGATGCTCAGTTAAGTTCTTGCTATATATCAAAATGTCATCAAAATACACAACCACAAACTTACCTATGAATGCACGCAACACATGATTCATTAAACGCATAAACGTACTAGGTGCATTTGTAAGTCCAAACGGCATTACTAACCATTCATACAAACCATGCTTAGTCTTAAATGCTGTTTTCCACTCATCACCTTCTTTCATCCTAATTTGATGGTACCCACTTTTCAAGTCAATTTTAGAGAAGATACAGGATCCATGTAACTCATCTAACATGTCATCAAGCCTAGGAATGGGATGTCTATACTTTACCGTTATGTTGTTGATGGCTCGGCTGTAAACACCCAAACGAAAATATATATATGTCTATATATATATATATATATTTAAAGAGAAAGAGAGAGAGAAAGATGGTGATGAATGCAGTTTTCGCTGCCGATGCAAAAATCGGCAGCGACGCAGTTTTCGCTGCCGATGCAGAAATCGGCAGCGACGCAGTTTTCGCTGCCGATTCTGGATTGGGCAGCGACGCAGTTTTCGCTGCCGATGCAGAAATCGGCAGCGACGCAGTTTTCGCTGCCGATGCAGCAATCGGCAGCGACGCAGATTTCGCTGCCGATGCAGAAATCGGCAGCGACGCAGATTTCGCTGCCGATGCAGAAATCGGCAGCGACGCAGTTTTCGCTGCCGATGCAGAAATCGGCAGCGACGCAGTTTTCGGCTGCCGATTTCTCAATCAACAGTGACACACAGCTGGGAGGGAGGGGTAAAACTGGTTTTAGATAAACCAAACAAGGATAAGGACACACCTAAACCAACCCCCAAACAACCCAATTCATTTGATGGGTAGTATAAATACAAAGAGGGGAGAGAGAATGACTCATCTTCTTCCCAAACCAGCAGCTGCATGTCATTCTTCCCTTCCCCTTTCACATCAAAAACGTGAATCAAACTAGTAGAGTGTCTTGTGAGCTTGTGAGGGAGAGATGAGACCTTGAGAGAGGAGTGGGCAGCTGCATAGAGGAGAGGAAAAAGAGAGCTGGAAAACGTGAGAGGAAGAAGAAGGAAGAGAACCAGCAGCTGAAGAGAAAAGAATAGTGTCAAACCTTCCTCAAACTTAGTTAAATTCAGAAGGTATGAGTCATGGAACTCCCTTTCCTCTCCCCCTTAAAATCAAAAACGAAAATGAAGAAGAAAAACCCTAAGAAAAAATTGATCTAAGACCTAAGCCAACTATGGGGGAAACTGAAATTAACTAGGAGAACTAGCAAACAGAAGTGAAATAAAGTCAATTTCAGAACATCTAACAATTATGGTAGAAGCTGGCTTTAACTATGGGGTAGGCCAGCATGCATGTGTGAGTGTGTTCTGCTGAAATTAAATGTGTTCTGTTGTGATGTTGCTGCTAGAATTAATGTGTTCTGTTGTGATGATTGTTGCTGCAATTAATATGTTCTGCTGTGATGTTCTTGCTGGAATTTACTGTGTTCTGCTGTGATGTTAGTGCTGGAATTTAATGTGTTCTGCTGTGATGTTCTTGCTGGAATTTAATGTGTTCTGCTGTGATGTTAGTACTGGAATTTAATGTGTTCTGCTGTGATGTTATTGCTGGAATTTTGTTGAAGAACTATGTGCTGAAATTGATGGTTCCGAGTTGTGTATTGCGCAGCGAAATTCTGTTTCGCTGCCGCAACGGAACCTGCTGCAGCGAATTGATATTCGCTGCCGATTTGTGTGTTGCGCAGCGAAATTCTGTTTCGCTGCCGCAACTGAATCTCCTGCAGCGAATTGATATTCGCTGCTGATTTGTGTGTTGCGCAGCGAAATTCTGTTTCGCTGCTGCAACTGAATCTCCTGCAGCGAATTGATATTCGCTGCCGATTTGTGTGTTGCGCAGCGAAATTCTGTTTCGCTGCCGCAACGGAACCTGCTGCAGCGAATTGATATTCGCTGCCGATTTGTGTGTTGCGCAGCGAAATTCTGTTTCGCTGCCGCAACGGAACCTACTGCAGCGAATTGATATTCGCTGCCGATTTGTGTGTTGCGCAGCGAACTGGCAGCCCGCAGCGAACCAGTTCTCGCTGCCGAATTCCTACAATAAGCCTCCTAGGCAGGAATGACTTAAATGCTAGTAACAATCTCATGTTATGATGGTGTAAAATATGGAACACTTGAATGTGAACATATGAACTCTTGAAATAAGTGTGATGATGAGTATGATTCAAAAATAAAATAAATACAACTGTGCTGATTTGTGACCATTGATGTCTTAGGTGGTGCGGTCGGGATTGGACCATCATCAAGACAGGATCGACCCACAGGTGGAGCAGGTAGGTGACTTGCACCTTCCTTTTCTTACGTTGAATCTTGCAATATTTTAACTTGAGTACTATCATATTGTTAGAACCGATATTAGATTGTTGAACGCTTAAATGATGATTAAAGATTGATTAGCTTCGGCTAATGGCATCCAAACGGATGGCCGGGACAAAGAATGATTAGCTTCGGCTAATGGCATCCGAAAGGATGGCCGGGACAAAGAATGATTAGCTTCGGCTAATGGCATGCGAAAGGATGGCCGGGACAAAGAATGATTAGCTTCGGCTAATGGCATGCGAAAGGATGGCGGGGACAAAGGAGTGATTAGCTTCGGCTAATGGCATCCAAACGGATGGCCGGGACAAAGAATGATTAGCTTTGGCTAATGGCGTCCGAATGGATGGCCGGGATGAAGGACTGATTGGCTTCGGCTAATGGCATCCAAACGGATGGATGGCCGGGATAAAAGAGTGACTTCGCTGCCGATTCTGGATCGGCAGCGACGCAGATTGCGCTGCCGATTCTGGATCGGCAGCGACGCAGATTGCGCTGCCGATTCTGGATCGGCAGCGACGCAGATTGCACTGCCGATTCTGGATCGGCAGCGACGCAGATTTGCGCTGCCGATTCTGGATCGGCAGCGACGCAGATTGCGCTGCCGATTCTGGATCGGCAGCGACGCAGATTTGCGCTGCCGATTCTGGATCGGCAGCGACGTAGATTTCCGCTGCCGATTCTGGATCGGCAGCGACGCAGATGCGGCTGCCGATACAGAAATCGGCAGCGACGCAGATGCGGCTGCCGATACAGAAATCGGCAGCGACGCAGATTCCGCTGCCGATTCTGGATCGGCAGCAATGCATTTTCTGCTGCCGATTCTGGATCGGCAGCAATGCATTTTCTGCTGCCGATTTTGGATCGGCAGCGACGCAGCTTTCGCCATGGATGGCCGACACAAATGAATGACTAGTTTTGGGAAATGGCATCCGAAAACTTGTGTATCTATATGTACTACTAGTTGTTGTAGCAAATACATGAAGAAATTATAATTGTTAATGTTTTATTTAATTGCCAAACCATGAGTTACCATTCTTATTATTATTAAATATTTGCATTCTCTTAAATGTTTGTACTGCTGCAGGGACTTCACACCAACGAGATGCCTAGGAAACCCGATACACGGGAACCTATTTTGCAAGGAATTATGTAGATATATCTTAAATCACAATGTATTTTGTATGGATCAATGTACTGAATGTATAACTTTTATTAGATCCTTTTTGTTTAAAATTGTGATGACTATTAGTAGGAGAAGACTGTAAACTCATGTCTATGTATATATTTTTAATATGAACTTCAAATCATGCAACCTTAATATTACGTGTTTGTGTGAGATTCACTTTGAAATGAAATGTTGATTGTATGGATTGTATTTCGATGATGTGAGGATTTAGATTCATTGATTGCCGGCACCATGTGGATTGAATGCATAAAAAAAAAAAAATATATTATGGTGTTTTGGACTTGGAAAGCCGGGGTCGTTACATCGGCAATCAACACACATCCTCCATGTTCCATCCTTCTTTGGCACAAGTAACAGGGGTACAGCACACGGGCTCATACTCTCACGAATGTAGCCCTTTTCCATCAGCTCATCAACTTGCCTTTGAAGCTCCTTCGTCTCCTCGGGATTGCTTCTATAAGCTGGTCGGTTAGGAATTGAAGCTCCGGGTACGAAATCAATCTGATGCTCTATCCCCCTCAATGGTGGTAATCCGCTAGGAGTATCGTCGGGAAACACATCATCAAATCCCTGCAACAAAGAAATAGCAACACTAGGCATAATATGATCAAGATCATTAGTATTAAAGTAAGCCTCTTTGTACACAAGTAAGATCATTGGCTTGTTAGTGAAAAATGCAGATCTGACCTCACCCTCTCTAGCATAAAAATTGGGTTGTTTCTTTAGTTTTTCCACACAATTCTCATCACACTTGCTGACTTTCTTCACTCCTCTTGTCTTACCTCCACTCTCGGCCAGATTTGGGTTTTTTTGAGTTCTGGTCGAATGGTTTGATTTGTTTGGAGTGTTGGCTGAATATTTGCTTGTGTTTGGATGGGTGGCCGAATGGGTTGTAGTGATTTGGGTTCTAGCCGAATCTGATGGTCTTCTCTCCCCTTGTTCCTCACCTTGATTTTCTCTCCCCATCGCCTCATGCTCACTTTTTAGCTTTATTTGATCATCATACACCTGTTTGGGTGTAAGAGGTACAAGAGTGATGGTTTTACCATCTTTTACAATGGTATACCTATTTTTAACCCCATCATGAATTGCCTTCCTATCATATTGCCATGGTCTCCCCAACAAGATGTGACTTGCTTGCATTGGTACCACGTCGCACAGAACTTCATCAACATATTTCCCAATCGAAAATGGAACCACAACCTGTTTAGTCACTTTCACTTCGCCACTATCATTCAGCCATTGCAATCTATATGGTTTAGCATGCTTAGCAGTACACAAATTCAGTTTACTAACAAGGGTGGCACTGCAAACATTAACACAGCTTCCACTATCTATAATTAAACCACACACCTTTCTTTGTACGTAACACAGCTCTGATACCAACTGATGCGAACCTCGTAATCACGTGGTCACGCAACCCACAATCAAGATTGAGATCTGATCCCGGAAAGCCGAAATAGGTCTGATATGAGTGCGACACAATGGAAACCTGCCCCAAGGCACCTACACTATTGGAATGAGTAGAATGACGCCACGAAGCCAGTTAATCTTCGATAAGTCAGATTCAGTTCGTTCAAGAACTGAAGAATGCAAGAATCACTCTCACACGTTAAAACTGAAAATTTCAGAAGTAATTATCATCAAAGCTGCCGAAATTTTGGCCTAACATGAGTTTAAATAGTTCTTGAAAAGTTAACCCTAATGGACCCTTTATGTGGACTTATATGAGGTCCACTCAAAACTGGCCCAAAACCCTAAAATAAAAAGCCCATAACTTAATCCAAACAAGCCTTGGATCCTAGCTTAAAACAAAGTATGAATTAAGCCCAAACAAGCCTTGGGCTGTAGCTAACAAAATAAAATAAAGCTCTTATCTCATGGCCCAAATAAGGTTGTATTGGACCCCTCTTGCACATGGATAAGATGTACTAGGATTTCCTCTTGATACTCCAATTCTGACTTGGTGGAAACCTTCAAAACCAATGCATTCAATGCGTCTTTCAATGTCTTTGTCTTGGACCGTGTCATCGGTCCATTTGGAACATGTAATGGGTCCTTGCTGGTGTTTCTGGGCTGGTCCGCATCAACACTTCTATTGAATGATTTTAATGTGCATGTGTTGTTTGATCCGGGTGCCACCCACTCATTCATTGCTAAGAGAATTGTCACTAAATTGAGAAAGGAAGTAAAAATGGTAGAGAAGGGGTTTGTAATTGGAACTCCAATGGGAAACATGGTTGAAACAAATATTGTATATGTGGATGTGGGGGTTAGTTTATCCGGGTATGAAACAGAAGTAGATTTGATTCCCTTAGAGCTGCATGATTTTAACATAATACTAGGCATGGATTGGTTGAGTAAATACAAAGCACTAATAGATTGTTATGCGAAAACTGTCACTTTCCAAACACCTAAGGGCGAGAAAATAACTTTTGAAGGAGAGAGACTTCCCAAACTAAATGCTTTAATATCGGTGGTAACAGCCCAAAAACTTTTAAGAAAGGGATGTATGGGTTACCTCGCATACATCTTAAACTCTAATGATGAAGGTCCACGATTGAAGGATATTCCTGTGGTGAAGGATTTCCCAGATGTGTTTCCAGAAGAACTACCAGGACTACCCCCGGAGCGAGAGGTAGAGGTGTCTATAGACACTTTTCCTAGAGTTCCACCTATAGCCCAACAACCGTATCGGATGGCTCCAGCAGAACTGAACGAGTTAAAGACTCAATTACAGGAATTATTAGACAAAGGGTTCATACGGCCCAGTAATTCTCCTTGGGGAGCACCGGTCCTATTTGTAAGAAAGAAAGATGGAACCCATAGGCTTTGTATTGACTATCGACAGTTGAACAAAATGACAATGAAAAACAAGTATCCGTTGCCTCGGATAGATGATTTGTTCGACCAATTAAAAGGAGCAAGGGCATTCTCGAAGATAGATCTGAGATCAGGGTACTATCAGATGAAGATTAAAGAAGCGGATGTAGCAAAGACCGCATTTAGAACTCGTTATGGACACTATGAATTTTTGGTATTACCGTTCGGGTTGACGAACGCCCCAGCCCTCTTCATGGATTTGATGAATCGGGTTTTCCAACCATACCTGGATAAGTTTGTGGTGGTATTCATTGATGATATACTGGTGTACTCAAATTCTTTCAAGGAGCACGAAGAACACTTGAGACAAACCTTACAAACCTTGAGAGATCACCAGCTATATGCAAAACTGAGTAAATGTGAATTTTGGCTGAAAAGAGTGATGTTTTTGGGACATGTCATTTCAGCCGAAGGTGTTTTTGTCGACCCTCAAAAAGTTGAAGCAGTCGTGAAATGGGAAAGACCGACTTCAGTCACTGAAATACGTAGTTTCCTGGGACTTGCAGGATACTATCGGAGATTTATCGAAGGTTTTTCCCTGATTGCAACCCCTTTGACCCAGCTAACTAGGAAGGATAAGAAATGGGTGTGGTCGGAAGAATGTGAGGCAAGCTTCCAAGAATTGAAGAGGAGGCTCACCACCGCTCCAGTCTTAACTCTCCCCTCAGGGACCGAGGGTTTTGTGGTATATAGTGATGCCTCGGGGAAGGGATTGTGGTGTGTTTTGATGCAACATGGGAAGGTGATCGCCTATGCATCAAGACAATTAAAGACTCATGAGGTGAACTACCCGGTGCACGACCTGGAGTTGGCAGCTGTAGTATTTTCCTTGAGGATATGGAGACACTATTTGTATGGGTCTCGAACCCAAATTTTTACTGATCATAAGAGCCTGAAGTATCTGATGTCGCAAAAGGAGTTGAACATGCGGCAAAGAAGGTGGATAGAGCTCATTAAGGATTATGATTGCACCATAGAATACCACCCGGGGAAAGCAAATGTGGTGGCAGATGCCCTCAGTCGAAAATATAAAGCCTCCTTGGGAAGCTTAACAGTGGGAAAGGAGCGGCAATTGGCAGAATTAAAAGAGTTGGGTGCAGATTTGGGAATTGATGCAAGAGGTGGGTTAGTAGCCCAATTATTGGTGCGACCAACGTATCGAGAACATATACTACATGCCCAATTCCATGACAAGGTGGGGTCCAAGATTAGGAAGAATGTGGAGGCCGGGGTAGAAATGAAATTCCGAGTAGCGGATGATGGATCCTTAATGATGGGACAATGGTTGTACGTGCCTGATGACGAAACAGTCAAACGAATGATTCTACAAGAAGCTCATGAGTCCAAATTCTCCGTACATCCTGGCAGCACTAAGATGTATCGAGACCTGAAACACCTTTATTGGTGGCCTAATATGAAAAGGGACATAGCTGAGTATGTGTCAAGGTGTGGGATATGTCAACAAGTCAAGGTTGAACACCAAAGGCCTGCGGGACCATTACAACCATTACAAATTCCAGAATGGAAGTGGGAGATGATCACCATGGATTTCGTGTCAGGATTTCCCAAAGGGAGAAAAGGAAATGATGCGATATGGGTCATTGTAGATCGGTTGATGAAATCTGCACTATTCTTACCCGTAAAGATGACCGACTCGGTGGACAAGCTTGCCAAGATCTACATAAATGAGGTGGTACGACTTCATGGGATTCCGGTGTCCATTGTATCGGATCGAGATCCCAGGTTCACCTCTCGACTTTGGCCGAGCATACAACATGCCTTGGGGACAAGGTTGGACATGAGCACTGCGTTTCACCCTCAAACGGATGGCCAATCGGAAAGAGTCATCCAAGTCTTGGAAGACCTATTACGGGCCTGTGTGCTAGAATTTGGAGGAAACTGGGAGGAACACATGGCATTGGTGGAGTTCACGTATAACAATAGTCATCAAGCCACAATAGGGATGGCCCCGTATGAAGCCTTGTATGGTAGGAGGTGCAGAACTCCTTTGCGTTGGGAGGAAATTGGGGACCGGAAGTTATATGGCGTAGAGTTGGTCCAAGTCACCACGGAGAAAGTGAGAACTATCAGGGATCGCATCAAAGCCGCGCAGGATAGACAGAAGAAGTATGCCGATGTGAGGAGAAGACCTCTCGAGTTCAGTGTGGGGGACCAGGTTCAGTGTGGGGGACCAGGTGTTCCTGAAGGTAGCCCCATGGAAGAACATGTTACGGTTTGGGTTGAAAGGGAAGTTAACTCCCCGTTTCATCGGACCCTTCAAAATCTTACAACGAGTTAGACCAGTAGCCTACAAGGTGGAATTGCCCCCACAGTTAGCCAGGGTCCATGATGTGTTCCATGTCTCCTTGTTAAGGAAGGCTGACGTAGACCCCGCCCGAGTTCTACCCCAGGTTCCAGTAGAAGTCAAGGAAGACTTAACACTGGAATTGAGACCCATAAGGATACTAGATCAAGAAGTGAAGGAGTTACGGAGCAAAAAGATCCCCATCGTCAGAATCTTATGGCGAAATGCTCAAGTAGAAGAGGAAACTTGGGAGAGGGAGGCTGAGATGAGGAAAAAGTACCCCAATTTATTTGAACTACCAGGTATGGAGTGTAAAACTTTATAAATTTCGAGGACGAAATTCATATTTAGGAGGGGAGAATGTAAACACCCAAACGAAAAACATATATATATATATATATATATATATTTATATATATATTTAAAGAGAAAGAGAGAGAGAAATATGGTGATGAATGCAGTTTTCGCTGCCGATGCAGAAATCGGCAACGACGCAAATTTCGCTGCCGATGTAGAAATCGGCAGCGACGCAGTTTTCGCTGCCGATTCTGGATTGGGCAGCGACGCAGTTTTCGCTGCCGATTCTGGTTTTGGCAGCGACGCAGTTTTCGCTGCCGATGCAGAAATCGGCTGTAACGACCCAACCTTTTCAAGGCTAAAGCCGCTGGATTTTTTTTTTTTTCATCATCTCGACTTATTCATCATTTCCATTTTTTTCTGTTCTATTCTCGTATTACCACGAGTTCATACATTATCATTCGTAATCCATTTCAATATTTAATTACTAGTTTTTACAAAAGGAATCGAATGACTAATTAAGTGATTTACATGTTCGTTCATGCAGAACTCATATCACCCATAATATACGAGTATATAATTCTTTTTCGAATGTGTGTGCCACGAAATGAATCTCCTGATGCCCCATATTGGTATGATGTCCCTGTTCCAACACAAGGTAATTTTAAGCATTATAGACCATTGAAGAAGTATAGTAAAACAAGATTAAAGTCACATTTCATTCATGGACCAAAAAGCATAATTCTTTAATTTCCCTTTACTTATGTCAACACAAACACCACCGTTAATAATCCGTCAATTAACGAGACAATTTCAATACTCAAACCCGATCATTCCTCTCGAATGTCGTTAGCCGAATTAATGTCTTTCTTTGGTTAAAGCATAACTAGTAGAATGCTTTCATAT
>JAMQGN010000259.1:0-12716 GCA_030145905.1 Populus davidiana | reverse complement strand
AAGACCAAAACTGCGTCCCTAGAGACCCAGAAATCATCCCCGGAACCCAGATCCACGGTGACGCTGAAATCTTCAGCCCCTATGGACGACGTCAGACTCATAAATCAAACACAAAAACTGCGTCCCTAGAGACCCAGAAATCATCACCGGAATCGAGATCCAGGGTGACGCTCAAATCTTCAGCGCCCCTGGACTTCGTGAGAATCATAAATCATTGACAAAAACTGAGTCCCTAGAGACCCAGAAATCATTCCCGGAACCCACATCCACGGTGTCGCTGAAATCTTCAGCCCCTATGGACGACGTCAGACTCATAAATCAAAGACAAAAACTGCGTCCCTAGAGACCCAGAAATCATCCCCGAAACCCAGATCCACGGTGTCGCTGAAATCTTCAGCCCCTATGGACGACGTCAGACTCATAAATCAAAGACGAAAACTGCGTCCCTAGAGACCCAGAAATCATCCCCGGAACCTAGATCCACGGTGACGCTGAAATCTTCAGCCGCTATGGACGACGTCAGACTCATAAATCAAAGACGAAAACTGCGTCCCTAGAGACCCAGAAATCATCCCCGCAACCCAGATCCACGGTGTCGCTGAAATCTTCAGCCCCTATGGACGACGTCAGACTCATAAATCAAAGACGAAAACTGCGTCCCTAGAGACCCAGAAATCATCCCCGGAACCTAGATCCACGGTGACGCTGAAATCTACAGCCGCTATGGACGACGTCAGACTCATAAATCAAAGACGAAAACTGCGTCCCTAGAGACCCAGAAATCATCCCCGGAACCGAGATCCACGGTGACGCTGAAATCTTCCGCCCCTATGGACGACGTTAGACTCATAAATCAAAGACCAAAACTGCGTCCCTAGAGACCCAGAAATCATCACCAGAATCGAGATCCAGGGTGACGCTCAAATCTTCAGCGCCCCTGGACTTCGTGAGAATCATAAATCAAACACAAAAACTGCGTCCCTAGAGACCCAGAAAGCATCACCGGAATCGAGATCCAGGGTGACGCTCAAATCTTCAGCGCCCCTGGACTTCGTGAGAATCATAAATCATTGACAAAAACTGAGTCCCTAGAGACCCAGAAATCATTCCCGGAACCCAGATCCACGGTGTCGCTGAAATCTTCAGCCCCTATGGACGACGTCAGACTCATAAATCAAAGACAAAAACTGCGTCCCTAAAGACCCAGAAATCATCCCCGAAACCCAGATCCACGGTGTCGCTGAAATCTTCAGCCCCTATGGACGACGTCAGACTCATAAATCAAAGACGAAAACTGCGTCCCTAGAGACCCAGAAATCATCCCCGGAACCTAGATCCACGGTGACGCTGAAATCTTCAGCCGCTATGGATGACGTCAGACTCATAAATCAAAGACGAAAACTGCGTCCCTAGAGACCCAGAAATCATCCCCGCAACCCAGATCCACGGTGTCGCTGAAATCTTCAGCCCCTATGGACGACGTCAGACTCATAAATCAAAGACGAAAACTGCGTCCCTAGAGACCCAGAAATCATCCCCGGAACCCAGATCCACGGTGACGCTGAAATCTTCAGCCCCTATGGACGACGTCAGACTCATAAATCAAACACAAAAACTGCGTCCCTAGAGACCCAGAAATCATCACCGGAATCGAGATCCAGGGTGACGCTCAAATCTTCAGCGCCCCTGGACTTCGTGAGAATCATAAATCATTGACAAAAACTGAGTCCCTAGAGACCCAGAAATCATCCCCGGAACCCAGATCCACGGTGTCGCTGAAATCTTCAGCCCCTATGGACGACGTCAGACTCATAAATCAAAGACAAAAACTGCGTCCCTAGAGACCCAGAAATCATCCCCGAAACCCAGATCCACGGTGTCGCTGAAATCTTCAGCCCCTATGGACGACGTCAGACTCATAAATCAAAGACGAAAACTGCATCCCTAGAGACCCAGAAATCATCCCCGGAACCTAGATCCATGGTGACGCTGAAATCTTCAGCCGCTATGGACGACGTCAGACTCATAAATCAAAGACGAAAACTGCGTCCCTAGAGACCTAGAAATCATCCCCGGAACCGAGATCCACGGTGACGCTGAAATCTTCCGCCCCTATGGACGACGTTAGACTCATAAATCAAAGACCAAAACTGCGTCCCTAGAGACCCAGAAATCATCCCTGGAACCCAGATCCACGGTGACGCTGAAATCTTCAGCCCCTATGGACGACGTCAGACTCATAAATCAAACACAAAAACTGCGTCCCTAGAGACCCAGAAATCATCACCGGAATCGAGATCCAGGGTGACGCTCAAATCTTCAGCGCCCCTGGACTTCGTGAGAATCATAAATCATTGACAAAAACTGAGTCCCTAGAGACCCAGAAATCATTCCCGGAACCCACATCCACGGTGTCGCTGAAATCTTCAGCCCCTATGGACGACGTCAGACTCATAAATCAAAGACAAAAACTGCGTCCCTAGAGACCCAGAAATCATCCCCGAAACCCAGATCCACGGTGTCGCTGAAATCTTCAGCCCCTATGGACGACGTCAGACTCATAAATCAAAGACGAAAACTGCGTCCCTAGAGACCCAGAAATCATCCCCGGAACCTAGATCCACGGTGACGCTGAAATCTTCAGCCGCTATGGACGACGTCAGACTCATAAATCAAAGACGAAAACTGCGTCCCTAGAGACCCAGAAATCATCCCAGGAACCTAGATCCACGGTGACGCTGAAATCTTCAGCCCCTATGGACGACGTCAGACTCATAAATCAAAGACGAAAACTGCGTCCCTAGAGACCCAGAAATCATCCCAGGAACCCAGATCCACGGTGACGCTGAAATCTTCAGCCCCTATGGACGACGTCAGACTCATAAATCACTGACAAAAACTGCGTCCCTAGAGACCCAGAAATCATCCTCGGAACCCAGATCCACGGTGACGCTGAAATCTTCAGCCCCTATGGACGACGTTAGACTCATAAATCAAAGACAAAAACTGCGTCCCTAGAGACCCAGAAATCATCCCAGGAACCCAGATCCACGGTGACGCTGAAATCTTCAGCCCCTATGGACGACGTTAGACTCATAAATCAAAGACAAAAACTGCGTCCCTAGAGACCCAGAAATCATCCCCGGAACCCAGATCCACGGTGTCGCTGAAATCTTCAGCCCCTATGGACGACGTCAGACTCATAAATCAAAGACGAAAACTGCGTCCCTAGAGACCCAGAAATCATCCCCGGAACCCAGATCCACGGTGACGCTGAAATCTTCAGCGCCTATGGACTTCGTTAGAATCATAAATCAATGACAAAAACTGAGTCCCTAGAGACCCAGAAATCATCCCCGGAACCTAGATCCACGGTGACGCTGAAATCTTCAGCCCCTATGGACGACGTCAGACTCATAAATCAAAGACAAAAACTGCGTCCCTAGAGACCCAGAAATCATCCCCGGAACCCAGATCCACGGTGTCGCTGAAATCTTCAGCCCCTATGGACGACGTCAGACTCATAAATCAAAGACGAAAACTGCGTCCCTAGAGACCCAGAAATCATCCCCGGAACCCAGATCCACGGTGACGCTGAAATCTTCAGCGCCTATGGACTTCGTTAGAATCATAAATCAATGACAAAAACTGAGTCCCTAGAGACCCAGAAATCATCCCAGGAACCCAGATCCACGGTGACGCTGAAATCTTCAGCCCCTATGGACGACGTCAGACTCATAAATCACTGACAAAAACTGAGTCCCTAGAGACCCAGAAATCATCCCAGGAACCCAGATCCACGGTGACGCTGAAATCTTCAGCCCCTATGGACGACGTCAGACTCATAAATCACTGACAAAAATTGCGTCCCTAGAGACCCAGAAATCATCCTCGGAACCCAGATCCACGGTGACGCTGAAATCTTCAGCCCCTATGGACGACGTTAGACTCATAAATCAAAGACAAAAACTGCGTCCCTAGAGACCCAGAAATCATCCCAGGAACCTAGATCCACGGTGACGCTGAAATCTTCAGCCCCTATGGACGACGTTAGACTCATAAATCACTGACAAAAACTGCGTCCCTAGAGACCCAGAAATCATCCCTGGAACCCAGATCCACGGTGACGCTGAAATCTTCAGCCCCTATGGACGACGTTACACTCATAAATCAAAGACAAAAACTGCGTCCCTAGAGACCCAGAAATCATCCCCGGTACCCAGATCCACGGTGACGCTGAAATCTTCAGCGCCCCTGGACTTCGTGAGAATCATAAATCATTGACAAAAACTGAGTCCCTAGAGACCCAGAAATCATCCCCGGAACCCAGATCCACGGTGACGCTGAAATCTTCAGCGCCCCTGGACTTCGTGAGAATCATAAATCATTGACAAAAACTGAGTCCCTAGAGACCCAGAAATCATCCCCGGAACCCAGATCCACGGTGTCGCTGAAATCTTCAGCCCCTATGGACGACGTCAGACTCATAAATCAAAGACGAAAACTGCGTCCCTAGAGACCCAGAAATCATCCCCGGAACCCAGATCCACAATGACGCTGAAATCTTCAGCGCCTATGGACTTCGTTAGAATCATAAATCAATGACAAAAACTGAGTCCCTAGAGACCCAGAAATCATCCCCGGAACCCAGATCCACGGTGACGCTGAAATCTTCAGCCCCTATGGACGACGTCAGACTCATAAATCAAAGACGAAAACTGCGTCCCTAGAGACCCAGAAATCATCCCAGGAACCCAGATCCACGGTGACGCTGAAATCTTCAGCGCCCCTGGACTTCGTGAGAATCATAAATCATTGACAAAAATTGAGTCCCTAGAGACCCAGAAATCATCCCCGGAACCCAGATCCACGGCGACGCTGAAATCTTCAGCGCCCCTGGACTTCGTGAGAATCATAAATCATTGACAAAAACTGAGTCCCTAGAGACCCAGAAATCATCCCCGGAACCCAGATCCACGGTGACGCTGAAATCTTCAGCGCCCCTGGACTTCGTGAGAATCATAAATCATTGACAAAAACTGAGTCCCTAGAGACCCAGAAATCATCCCCGGAACCCAGATCCACGGTGACGCTGAAATCTTCAGCGCCCCTGGACTTCGTGAGAATCATAAATCATTGACAAAAACTGAGTCCCTAGAGACCCAGAAATCATCCCCGGAACCCAGATCCACGGTGACGCTGAAATCTTCAGCGCCCCTGGACTTCGTGAGAATCATAAATCATTGACAAAAACTGAGTCCCTAGAGACCCAGAAATCATCCCAGGAACCCAGATCCACGGTGACGCTGAAATCTTCAGCCCCTATGGACGACGTCAGACTCATAAATCACTGACAAAAATTGCGTCCCTAGAGACCCAGAAATCATCCTCGGAACCCAGATCCACGGTGACGCTGAAATCTTCAGCCCCTATGGACGACGTTAGACTCATAAATCAAAGACAAAAACTGCGTCCCTAGAGACCCAGAAATCATCCCAGGAACCTAGATCCACGGTGACGCTGAAATCTTCAGCCCCTATGGACGACGTTAGACTCATAAATCACTGACAAAAACTGCGTCCCTAGAGACCCAGAAATCATCCCTGGAACCCAGATCCACGGTGACGCTGAAATCTTCAGCCCCTATGGACGACGTTACACTCATAAATCAAAGACAAAAACTGCGTCCCTAGAGACCCAGAAATCATCCCCGGTACCCAGATCCACGGTGACGCTGAAATCTTCAGCGCCCCTGGACTTCGTGAGAATCATAAATCATTGACAAAAACTGAGTCCCTAGAGACCCAGAAATCATCCCCGGAACCCAGATCCACGGTGACGCTGAAATCTTCAGCGCCCCTGGACTTCGTGAGAATCATAAATCATTGACAAAAACTGAGTCCCTAGAGACCCAGAAATCATCCCCGGAACCCAGATCCACGGTGTCGCTGAAATCTTCAGCCCCTATGGACGACGTCAGACTCATAAATCAAAGACGAAAACTGCGTCCCTAGAGACCCAGAAATCATCCCCGGAACCCAGATCCACAATGACGCTGAAATCTTCAGCGCCTATGGACTTCGTTAGAATCATAAATCAATGACAAAAACTGAGTCCCTAGAGACCCAGAAATCATCCCCGGAACCCAGATCCACGGTGACGCTGAAATCTTCAGCCCCTATGGACGACGTCAGACTCATAAATCAAAGACGAAAACTGCGTCCCTAGAGACCCAGAAATCATCCCAGGAACCCAGATCCACGGTGACGCTGAAATCTTCAGCGCCCCTGGACTTCGTGAGAATCATAAATCATTGACAAAAATTGAGTCCCTAGAGACCCAGAAATCATCCCCGGAACCCAGATCCACGGCGACGCTGAAATCTTCAGCGCCCCTGGACTTCGTGAGAATCATAAATCATTGACAAAAACTGAGTCCCTAGAGACCCAGAAATCATCCCCGGAACCCAGATCCACGGTGACGCTGAAATCTTCAGCGCCCCTGGACTTCGTGAGAATCATAAATCATTGACAAAAACTGAGTCCCTAGAGACCCAGAAATCATCCCCGGAACCCAGATCCACGGTGACGCTGAAATCTTCAGCGCCCCTGGACTTCGTGAGAATCATAAATCATTGACAAAAACTGAGTCCCTAGAGACCCAGAAATCATCCCCGGAACCCAGATCCACGGTGTCGCTGAAATCTTCAGCCCCTATGGACGACGTCAGACTCATAAATCAAAGACGAAAACTGCGTCCCTAGAGACCCAGAAATCATCCCAGGAACCCAGATCCACGGTGACGCTGAAATCTTCAGCCCCTATGGACGACGTCAGACTCATAAATCACTGACAAAAACTGCGTCCCTAGAGACCCAGAAATCATCCCCGGTACCCAGATCCACGGTGACGCTGAAATCTTCAGCCCCTATGGACGACGTTAGACTCATAAATCAAAGACAAAAACTGCGTCCCTAGAGACCCAGAAATCATCCCCGGTACCCAGATCCACGGTGACGCTGAAATCTTCAGCGCCTATGGACTTCGTTAGAATCATAAATCAATGACAAAAACTGAGTCCCTAGAGACCCAGAAATCATCCCCGGAACCTAGATCCACGGTGACGCTGAAATCTTCAGCCCCTATGGACGACGTCAGACTCATAAATCAAAGACGAAAACTGCGTCCCTAGAGACCCAGAAATCATCCCAGGAACCCAGATCCACGGTGACGCTGAAATCTTCAGCGCCTATGGACTTCGTTAGAATCATAAATCAATGACAAAAACTGAGTCCCTAGAGACCCAGAAATCATCCCCGGAACCTAGATCCACGGTGACGCTGAAATCTTCAGCCCCTATGGACGACATCAGACTCATAAATCAAAGACGAAAACTGCGTCCCTAGAGACCCAGAAATCATCCCAGGAACCCAGATCCACGGTGACGCTGAAATCTTCAGCCCCTATGGACGACGTCAGACTCATAAATCACTGACAAAAACTGAGTCCCTAGAGACCCAGAAATCATCCCAGGAACCCAGATCCACGGTGACGCTGAAATCTTCAGCCCCTATGGACGACGTCAGACTCATAAATCACTGACAAAAACTGCGTCCCTAGAGACCCAGAAATCATCCTCGGAACCCAGATCCACGGTGACGCTGAAATCTTCAGCCCCTATGGACGACGTTAGACTCATAAATCAAAGACAAAAACTGCGTCCCTAGAGACCCAGAAATCATCCCAGGAACCCAGATCCACGGTGACGCTGAAATCTTCAGCCCCTATGGACGACGTTAGACTCATAAATCAAAGACAAAAACTGCGTCCCTAGAGACCCAGAAATCATCCCCGGAACCCAGATCCACGGTGTCGCTGAAATCTTCAGCCCCTATGGACGACGTCAGACTCATAAATCAAAGACGAAAACTGCGTCCCTAGAGACCCAGAAATCATCCCCGGAACCCAGATCCACGGTGACGCTGAAATCTTCAGCGCCTATGGACTTCGTTAGAATCATAAATCAATGACAAAAACTGAGTCCCTAGAGACCCAGAAATCATCCCCGGAACCTAGATCCACGGTGACGCTGAAATCTTCAGCCCCTATGGACGACGTCAGACTCATAAATCAAAGACGAAAACTGCGTCCCTAGAGACCCAGAAATCATCCCAGGAACCCAGATCCACGGTGACGCTGAAATCTTCAGCCCCTATGGACGACGTCAGACTCATAAATCAAAGACGAAAACTGCGTCCCTAGAGACCCAGAAATCATCCCAGGAACCCAGATCCACGGTGACGCTGAAATCTTCAGCGCCCCTGGACTTCGTGAGAATCATAAATCATTGACAAAAACTGAGTCCCTAGAGACCCAGAAATCATCCCCGGAACCCAGATCCACGGTGACGCTGAAATCTTCAGCCCCTATGGACGACGTTAGACTCATAAATCACTGACAAAAACTGCGTCCCTAGAGACCCAGAAATCATCCCCGGAACCGAGATCCACGGTGTCGCTGAAATCTTCAGCCCCTATGGACGACGTCAGACTCATAAATCAAAGACGAAAACTGCGTCCCTAGAGACCCAGAAATCATCCCCGGAACCCAGATCCACGGTGACGCTGAAATCTTCAGCGCCTATGGACTTCGTTAGAATCATAAATCAATGACAAAAACTGAGTCCCTAGAGACCCAGAAATCATCCCCGGAACCTAGATCCACGGTGACGCTGAAATCTTCAGCCCCTATGGACGACGTCAGACTCATAAATCAAAGACGAAAACTGCGTCCCTAGAGACCCAGAAATCATCCCAGGAACCCAGATCCACGGTGACGCTGAAATCTTCAGCCCCTATGGACGACGTCAGACTCATAAATCAAAGACGAAAACTGCGTCCCTAGAGACCCAGAAATCATCCCAGGAACCCAGATCCACGGTGACGCTGAAATCTTCAGCGCCCCTGGACTTCGTGAGAATCATAAATCATTGACAAAAACTGAGTCCCTAGAGACCCAGAAATCATCCCCGGAACCCAGATCCACGGTGACGCTGAAATCTTCAGCCCCTATGGACGACGTTAGACTCATAAATCACTGACAAAAACTGCGTCCCTAGAGACCCAGAAATCATCCCCGGAACCGAGATCCACGGTGTCGCTGAAATCTTCAGCCCCTATGGACGACGTCAGACTCATAAATCAAAGACGAAAACTGCGTCCCTAGAGACCCAGAAATCATCCCCGGAACCCAGATCCACGGTGACGCTGAAATCTTCAGCGCCTATGGACTTCGTTAGAATCATAAATCAATGACAAAAACTGAGTCCCTAGAGACCCAGAAATCATCCCCGGAACCTAGATCCACGGTGACGCTGAAATCTTCAGCCCCTATGGACGACGTCAGACTCATAAATCAAAGACGAAAACTGCGTCCCTAGAGACCCAGAAATCATCCCAGGAACCCAGATCCACGGTGACGCTGAAATCTTCAGCCCCTATGGACGACGTCAGACTCATAAATCACTGACAAAAACTGAGTCCCTAGAGACCCAGAAATCATCCCAGGAACCCAGATCCACGGTGACGCTGAAATCTTCAGCCCCTATGGACGACGTTAGACTCATAAATCAAAGACAAAAACTGCGTCCCTAGAGACCCAGAAATCATCCCAGGAACCTAGATCCACGGTGACGCTGAAATCTTCAGCCCCTATGGACGACGTTAGACTCATAAATCACTGACAAAAACTGCGTCCCTAGAGACCCAGAAATCATCCCTGGAACCCAGATCCACGGTGACGCTGAAATCTTCAGCCCCTATGGACGACGTTAGACTCATAAATCAAAGACAAAAACTGCGTCCCTAGAGACCCAGAAATCATCCCCGGTACCCAGATCCACGGTGACGCTGAAATCTTCAGCGCCCCTGGACTTCGTGAGAATCATAAATCATTGACAAAAACTGAGTCCCTAGAGACCCAGAAATCATCCCCGGAACCCAGATCCACGGTGACGCTGAAATCTTCAGCGCCCCTGGACTTCGTGAGAATCATAAATCATTGACAAAAACTGAGTCCCTAGAGACCCAGAAATCATCCCCGGAACCCAGATCCACGGTGTCGCTGAAATCTTCAGCCCCTATGGACGACGTCAGACTCATAAATCAAAGACGAAAACTGCGTCCCTAGAGACCCAGAAATCATCCCCGGAACCCAGATCCACAATGACGCTGAAATCTTCAGCGCCTATGGACTTCGTTAGAATCATAAATCAATGACAAAAACTGAGTCCCTAGAGACCCAGAAATCATCCCCGGAACCCAGATCCACGGTGACGCTGAAATCTTCAGCCCCTATGGACGACGTCAGACTCATAAATCAAAGACGAAAACTGCGTCCCTAGAGACCCAGAAATCATCCCAGGAACCCAGATCCACGGTGACGCTGAAATCTTCAGCGCCCCTGGACTTCGTGAGAATCATAAATCATTGACAAAAACTGAGTCCCTAGAGACCCAGAAATCATCCCCGGAACCCAGATCCACGGTGACGCTGAAATCTTCAGCGCCCCTGGACTTCGTGAGAATCATAAATCATTGACAAAAACTGAGTCCCTAGAGACCCAGAAATCATCCCCGGAACCCAGATCCACGGTGACGCTGAAATCTTCAGCGCCCCTGGACTTCGTGAGAATCATAAATCATTGACAAAAACTGAGTCCCTAGAGACCCAGAAATCATCCCCGGAACCCAGATCCACGGTGACGCTGAAATCTTCAGCGCCCCTGGACTTCGTGAGAATCATAAATCATTGACAAAAACGGAGTCCCTAGAGACCCAGAAATCATCCCCGGAACCCAGATCCACGGTGTCGCTGAAATCTTCAGCCCCTATGGACGACGTCAGACTCATAAATCAAAGACGAAAACTGCGTCCCTAGAGACCCAGAAATCATCCCAGGAACCCAGATCCACGGTGACGCTGAAATCTTCAGCCCCTATGGACGACGTCAGACTCATAAATCACTGACAAAAACTGCGTCCCTAGAGACCCAGAAATCATCCCCGGTACCCAGATCCACGGTGACGCTGAAATCTTCAGCGCCCCTGGACTTCGTGAGAATCATAAATCATTGACAAAAACTGAGTCCCTAGAGACCCAGAAATCATCCCAGGAACCCAGATCCACGGTGACGCTGAAATCTTCAGCCCCTATGGACGACGTTAGACTCATAAATCACTGACAAAAACTGCGTCCCTAGAGACCCAGAAATCATCCCCGGAACCGAGATCCACGGTGTCGCTGAAATCTTCAGCCCCTATGGACGACGTCAGACTCATAAATCAAAGACGAAAACTGCGTCCCTAGAGACCCAGAAATCATCCCAGGAACCCAGATCCACAGTGACGCTGAAATCTTCAGCCCCTATGGACGACGTCAGACTCATAAATCACTGACAAAAACTGCGTCCCTAGAGACCCAGAAATCATCCTCGGAACCCAGATCCACGGTGACGCTGAAATCTTCAGCCCCTATGGACGACGTTAGACTCATAAATCAAAGACAAAAACTGCGTCCCTAGAGACCCAGAAATCATCCTAGGAACCCAGATCCACGGTGACGCTGAAATCTTCAGCCCCTATGGACGACGTTAGACTCATAAATCACTGACAAAAACTGCGTCCCTAGAGACCCAGAAATCATCCCTGGAACCCAGATCCACGGTGACGCTGAAATCTTCAGCCCCTATGGACGACGTTAGACTCATAAATCAAAGACAAAAACTGCGTCCCTAGAGACCCAGAAATCATCCCCGGTACCCAGATCCACGGTGACGCTGAAATCTTCAGCGCCCCTGGACTTCGTGAGAATCATAAATCATTGACAAAAACTGAGTCCCTAGAGACCCAGAAATCATCCCCGGAACCCAGATCCACGGTGACGCTGAAATCTTCAGCGCCCCTGGACTTCGTGAGAATCATAAATCATTGACAAAAACTGAGTCCCTAGAGACCCAGAAATCATCCCCGGAACCCAGATCCACGGTGTCGCTGAAATCTTCAGCCCCTATGGACGACGTCAGACTCATAAATCAAAGACGAAAACTGCGTCCCTAGAGACCCAGAAATCATCCCCGGTACCCAGATCCACGGTGACGCTGAAATCTTCAGCGCCCCTGGACTTCGTGAGAATCATAAATCATTGACAAAAACTGAGTCCCTAGAGACCCAGAAATCATCCCCGGAACCCAGATCCACGGTGACGCTGAAATCTTCAGCGCCCCTGGACTTCGTGAGAATCATAAATCATTGACAAAAACTGAGTCCCTAGAGACCCAGAAATCATCCCCGGAACCCAGATCCACGGTGACGCTGAAATCTTCAGCCCCTATGGACGACGTCAGACTCATAAATCAAAGACGAAAACTGCGTCCCTAGAGACCCAGAAATCATCCCAGGAACCCAGATCCACGGTGACGCTGAAATCTTCAGCGCCCCTGGACTTCGTGAGAATCATAAATCATTGACAAAAACTGAGTCCCTAGAGACCCAGAAATCATCCCCGGAACCTAGATCCACGGTGACGCTGAAATCTTCAGCGCCCCTGGACTTCGTGAGAATCATAAATCATTGACAAAAACTGAGTCCCTAGAGACCCAGAAATCATCCCCGGAAACCCAGATCCACGGTGACGCTGAAATCTTCAGCGCCCCTGGACTT
>JAMQGN010000258.1:0-24000 GCA_030145905.1 Populus davidiana | reverse complement strand
AAGAAATATGTGGGATTCGGCAATCTCATGGAGAGACACTTTCAGAGTATTGGGAAAGATTTGAGCAATTGTGTATTCAATGCCCTCATCATCAAATACCCGATCAGCTACTCATTCAATATTTCTATGAAGGATTGATGCCTACTGACCGTAGTATCATTGATGCTGCAAGTGGAGGCGCATTGGTAGATAAGACACCTGAGGCTGCACGCCAATTGATCTCAAACATGGCAGCCAACTCAAAACAATTTGGCACTCGTGGAGACTTCTCCAACAAACGAGTAAATGAGGTAAGTATTTCTAACCTTGAAAATAAAGTTAATGATCTTACTTCTCTTGTGCGTTCTTTGGCTTGTGGAAATGTGCAGCAGGTGAAAGTTTGTAGCATATGCTCCTCACAAGGACATGCTTCGAATATGTGCCCAACAATGCAAGAAGATTACATTGAACAAGCTCATGCAATAGATGGAGCATTCAACGGACAACCTCAGCGTAAGTATGATCCTTTTTCCCACACGTACAATCCTGGATGGAGAGATCATCCTAACCTACGATATGGGAACCAACCTCAACAAGGCAATCAAGGCCAACAATTCCATCCCAATGGATTTCAACCCCAACAGAATTATCAAGCAAGACAATCGTCATCCAATGATGATCTTCGTGAGATGATGAAAACTTTGGCTTCTAATACTGTTACTTTGCAACAAAATGTCATGTCTTTTCAACAGGAAACAAGGTCAAGTATTCACAACTTGGAAAAGCAAATGGGGCAAGTAGCTTCAAGTGTAGGGAAATTGGAAGCACAAATGAATGGAAAGTTGCCCTCCCAAGCATTAAATCCAATAGAGAATGTTAGTGCAATCATGCTGCGAAGTGGGAAAGAACTTGAAGAGAAAAGGTCAAAACAAATTGAGATGGAGGAAGAAGAAGAGATAGAAACTGAATTGAGTACAAAGAAGGAACATCATCCTCCTCCTCCACAAACTGAAACAAAGACCAACACTCCAAAGGTAAATCCTCACTCAATGAATTCCAGTTTTAAAACAATTCCACCCTTTCCCGTGAGTTCTTCTAAGTCAAAGAAAGAGGACAAAGAAAAAGAGATTTTAGAGGTTTTCAAGAAAGTGGAACTGAACATTCCTTTGCTTGATGCTATCAAGCAAATTCCCAAGTATGCCAAATTCTTGAAGGAGTTGTGTACCACCAAGAGAGCTTTCAAACTGAAAGGTCATGAAACGGTAAGTATGGGTGAAGTTGTATCTGCCGTTGTTCAAAATAATCTGCCTTTGAAACAAAAAGACCCAGGTGCGTTTACTATCCCATGTGTTATTGGTAATGCTAGTTTTAAAAGTGCTTTATGCGATTTAGGTGCATCCATTAGTGTTATGCCTAAACATGTTTATGATTCTCTTAGTCTAGAGCCTTTGAATAAAACTAGCATTGTAATACAACTTGCGGATCGTAGTTTTGTTTACCCACTTGGTGTGATAGAAGATGTCCTAGTCAAGATTGATAGTTTGGTCATTCCATGCGACTTTTATATTCTTGATATGGAACATGATTCTTGTGATTCATCAAAAAACACTCCTATATTGTTTGGGAGACCATTCTTGAAAACTGCCAACACAAAGATTGATTGTGGTAAGGATACCTTGTCTATGGAGGTAGGAGATGAAAAAATTGAATTTAATTTTCATGATGCAATGACATATCCTTATAGCAATGTTTATTCTATCACATGTTATGACCAAGTTGATAAGTGTGTGCAGCAAGTTTTTAATTTTGATTGCGAAGATGGATTAAGCATAGCTTTGAGCAATGACTATGCTTTTACCAAGATAGAAGAGATGGAAAGGCATATATGTGTTCCCCAAAACATGCATGAATCAACATTGGATTTGCAAGCTTTGCAAATTGTCCTTCATGATGCAGGAGTCATTTACCCCATCACGGATAGTGAATGGGTGGCGCCTATCCTTTTGGTGCCTAAAAAGATTGGAATTACGGTGGAAGAGATTCAAAATGATGCTTACGAGAATGCAAGGATTTACAAAGAAAAGACTAAGAATCTTCATGACCGAATGCTTACAAGAAAGGAGTTTCATGTTGGAGACAAAGTCCTTCTTTATCATTCGCGTTTGAAACTTTTTCCTGGAAAGTTAAGCTCTCGTTGGATTGGACCATTTGTTGTTTCTAATGTTTTTCCTTATGGTGCAGTTGAAATTACAAGTTTAGAAACGAACAACATACTCAAAGTCAATGGGCATCGTTTGAAACCTTTCTATGAAGGTTGGACGGCAGAACTCACCGCTTCTGCAGAGTTAGCTGAACCAATCTATGAAGAATGAGCATGCAACATGTCGAGCCAATGACATAAAACAAAAGCGCTTACTGGGAGGCAACCCAGCACAAAAAGAAAAAAAAAATCAGATTTGCTTTCTTTTTCCTTATCTTTTATTTTTCGTATTTTACTTTATCTTTGTCATTCTCTTATGTTCCTTTGCTTTTATTTCAACATTGAGGACAATGTTGTGTTTTAAGTGTGGGGGTATTGGGAGAATTTTGGTTTTCTTATTTTCATTTTCTTTGTTTTGTTTTTTTTTTTTTTAAAAAAAAAAAAAACATTGTGTTTGATCTTTTTAACTCCTATTGGTTTTTTAGAATATCAGTATTATATATGAGAATTAATTGAGATAGATGAAGATATAAATCAAATGAAGGAGTATGCATGCAAATTTTAAGGTTTAATTGGTTTAGGGATTGACTTTGAGAATATGCCATGTTGACTTTATAGTGTTATACCAATGCAAGCTTTTGAGCCTTCAACATTATATTCTTTGAGTGTGCATTCTTTCAATGATAAGTATCTCTAGAACTTGCTTCATATCTTATTGAGAATATATCCCATTACAAATATACATGAAGATGATAAAGGCATTAGGAATTTTAACCCCTCAAGCCAAAAAGCCAACCTAAAGCATATTATCCTTAGTGAACCCGTTTTGAGCTTGGTTATCTTTTTTTTGCTTTATCCATGTATAAGCCTTAACTTTATATATGTTTTTCTTTTCCCCTGGCCAAGGATTAGTAGAGCATATACTTGTAATATTTAATGGAATTATGGTTGGAAATTATATGAAAAGAAAGAAGTGATGCTTGATGAAAAAATGGGCAAAGTTGCCAAAGAAAAAAAAAAGAAAAAGAAGAAGAAGAAGGAAGAAACACAAACTCTCCTCTCTACAAATCAGAAATTATGTATTCTTTCATCTTTAGGAGTAGTTGTTCAATAGATATGCAAGGCTAAGCTCGTTTTCTTGGTTGCAAGGACACAACAAACCTTCGGATTTCAAGAACCGTGAGATTTATTCTTCCTTTTATTTTCAGTTTATGTTATGAATGAGTATGTTTGTTTTCCTATGCATATTTCCTATGATTGTTTATCTTAATTGCTAGAGCGGACTCTAAGTTATTATTGTGAACAATCTATTGCTAAGTTTGATATCAAAACCGGAGTTGTGGTATATCAACTTGTGAAGCAACTAAGCTTGATAATTGTAGCGGAACTACGTTATTAAACTTAGGGAGAACATTCGATCATAGCAACACAAATTGACAACTTGGTTGTTAAGATTAATGAATTTATCTGGATCTTAAGGCTGCCATTGGATTAAATCATTAGTGCGGACACTGTGATTGTTTGTTGGTTAGGGCTAGTTATACGGCGGATCCGTTAATTAACCAATATTAAGAAAAGATAAAATTCATAATATAAACTGGAGTTTCGTTTCAAGGATCGGTTCTAATTTCCGTTGGTGGTGTGTGCTTGCAACCAAGGTTTGTTTTCTTGATATATTTCAGTTTCAATTGATTTTGTTTGCTAGTTTAATTTCTGCCATAGTTTAAATCATTTCAAATCAATCCCCCCCAATTACATAACGTACAACATAAAAATCTAACTTCAAACTTCCTCGTGGGATCGACCCCTTGCTTGCTCTATACTATCTTGTGTGTTTTAAGCTAGGGTAATTAATTTGTGCGACCGCGACATCGCAACAAATTTTGGCGCCGTTGCCGGGGAGGTAATTTTAGTTGATTCTTGTGCTTGTACTGTTATTTTTAGTTTCTGTGATTGTTATTTACATTTCTGAAAAAAAAAAAAAAAAAAAACAGAATTTTTGCTTGCGGTGTTACTGTTCACTTGCCGCAGCGGTACTGTTGAAGACAGAATTGTTTGTGGAATTAGGTTTCTACCCTTCATTTTCTGAAGTGAAACGACGTTCTGAACAAGACTAGTGGTTTACCACTAGCCCCACCCCATCGAGGCCAAATTCTGCTGTTTTCTAAGGTTTTTAGGCAGTTTTAGTTTTCTAGCGTAGGATTTTCATATAATTTGCATTATTTTTTTTATTATTCGCTTGTGTGGTTGCTTTCTTTTGAGTTTTCTTAGCGATTGATGCCAGTAACCCGTTCTACTAATCAGAGTCTAGTGCAGGTTGATCTTGAAATAGAAAGCACTTTACGCAAGTTAAGAAAGGAAGTTCACCTCAACACCATGGCGGTTGCACGACAACAAACACTCAAGGAGCTTGCTGCTCCTAACATGGAGAATCAACCATTGTGCATAAACATAGACAATAATGTAAACTTTGAGCTCAAATCTGGTTTTATACATTTGTTACCAACATTTAATGGTCTTGCAGGAGAAGATCCTCATACTCATCTCAAGGAGTTCCATATGGTTTGTGTTGGCATGAAACCGAATGGAGTTGATGAAGAACAAGTTAAGTTGAAAGCTTTCCCTTTCTCTTTAAAAGGGGCAGCAAAGGCATGGCTTTTCTCTATTCTCCCAGGATCTATTGGAACTTGGAATGCCATGAAGAAGATTTTCCTTGAGAAGTATTTCCCAGCATCTCGAGTTGCCAACATAAGGAAAGAAATATGTGGGATTCGGCAATCTCATGGAGAGACACTTTCAGAGTATTGGGAAAGATTTGAGCAATTGTGTATTCAATGCCCTCATCATCAAATACCCGATCAGCTACTCATTCAATATTTCTATGAAGGATTGATGCCTACTGACCGTAGTATCATTGATGCTGCAAGTGGAGGCGCATTGGTAGATAAGACACCTGAGGCTGCACGCCAATTGATCTCAAACATGGCAGCCAACTCAAAACAATTTGGCACTCGTGGAGACTTCTCCAACAAACGAGTAAATGAGGTAAGTATTTCTAACCTTGAAAATAAAGTTAATGATCTTACTTCTCTTGTGCGTTCTTTGGCTTGTGGAAATGTGCAGCAGGTGAAAGTTTGTAGCATATGCTCCTCACAAGGACATGCTTCGAATATGTGCCCAACAATGCAAGAAGATTACATTGAACAAGCTCATGCAATAGATGGAGCATTCAACGGACAACCTCAGCGTAAGTATGATCCTTTTTCCCACACGTACAATCCTGGATGGAGAGATCATCCTAACCTACGATATGGGAACCAACCTCAACAAGGCAATCAAGGCCAACAATTCCATCCCAATGGATTTCAACCCCAACAGAATTATCAAGCAAGACAATCGTCATCCAATGATGATCTTCGTGAGATGATGAAAACTTTGGCTTCTAATACTGTTACTTTGCAACAAAATGTCATGTCTTTTCAACAGGAAACAAGGTCAAGTATTCACAACTTGGAAAAGCAAATGGGGCAAGTAGCTTCAAGTGTAGGGAAATTGGAAGCACAAATGAATGGAAAGTTGCCCTCCCAAGCATTAAATCCAATAGAGAATGTTAGTGCAATCATGCTGCGAAGTGGGAAAGAACTTGAAGAGAAAAGGTCAAAACAAATTGAGATGGAGGAAGAAGAAGAGATAGAAACTGAATTGAGTACAAAGAAGGAACATCATCCTCCTCCTCCACAAACTGAAACAAAGACCAACACTCCAAAGGTAAATCCTCACTCAATGAATTCCAGTTTTAAAACAATTCCACCCTTTCCCGTGAGTTCTTCTAAGTCAAAGAAAGAGGACAAAGAAAAAGAGATTTTAGAGGTTTTCAAGAAAGTGGAACTGAACATTCCTTTGCTTGATGCTATCAAGCAAATTCCCAAGTATGCCAAATTCTTGAAGGAGTTGTGTACTACCAAGAGAGCTTTCAAACTGAAAGGTCATGAAACGGTAAGTATGGGTGAAGTTGTATCTGCCGTTGTTCAAAATAATCTGCCTTTGAAACAAAAAGACCCAGGTGCGTTTACTATCCCATGTGTTATTGGTAATGCTAGTTTTAAAAGTGCTTTATGCGATTTAGGTGCATCCATTAGTGTTATGCCTAAACATGTTTATGATTCTCTTAGTCTAGAGCCTTTGAATAAAACTAGCATTGTAATACAACTTGCGGATCGTAGTTTTGTTTACCCACTTGGTGTGATAGAAGATGTCCTAGTCAAGATTGATAGTTTGGTCATTCCATGCGACTTTTATATTCTTGATATGGAACATGATTCTTGTGATTCATCAAAAAACACTCCTATATTGTTTGGGAGACCATTCTTGAAAACTGCCAACACAAAGATTGATTGTGGTAAGGATACCTTGTCTATGGAGGTAGGAGATGAAAAAATTGAATTTAATTTTCATGATGCAATGACATATCCTTATAGCAATGTTTATTCTATCACATGTTATGACCAAGTTGATAAGTGTGTGCAGCAAGTTTTTAATTTTGATTGCGAAGATGGATTAAGCATAGCTTTGAGCAATGACTATGCTTTTACCAAGATAGAAGAGATGGAAAGGCATATATGTGTTCCCCAAAACATGCATGAATCAACATTGGATTTGCAAGCTTTGCAAATTGTCCTTCATGATGCAGGAGTCATTTACCCCATCACGGATAGTGAATGGGTGGCGCCTATCCTTTTGGTGCCTAAAAAGATTGGAATTACGGTGGAAGAGATTCAAAATGATGCTTACGAGAATGCAAGGATTTACAAAGAAAAGACTAAGAATCTTCATGACCGAATGCTTACAAGAAAGGAGTTTCATGTTGGAGACAAAGTCCTTCTTTATCATTCGCGTTTGAAACTTTTTCCTGGAAAGTTAAGCTCTCGTTGGATTGGACCATTTGTTGTTTCTAATGTTTTTCCTTATGGTGCAGTTGAAATTACAAGTTTAGAAACGAACAACATACTCAAAGTCAATGGGCATCGTTTGAAACCTTTCTATGAAGGTTGGACGGCAGAACTCACCGCTTCTGCAGAGTTAGCTGAACCAATCTATGAAGAATGAGCATGCAACATGTCGAGCCAATGACATAAAACAAAAGCGCTTACTGGGAGGCAACCCAGCACAAAAAGAAAAAAAAAATCAGATTTGCTTTCTTTTTCCTTATCTTTTATTTTTCGTATTTTACTTTATCTTTGTCATTCTCTTATGTTCCTTTGCTTTTATTTCAACATTGAGGACAATGTTGTGTTTTAAGTGTGGGGGTATTGGGAGAATTTTGGTTTTCTTATTTTCATTTTCTTTGTTTTGTTTTTTTTTTTTTTTTTAAAAAAAAAAACATTGTGTTTGATCTTTTTAACTCCTATTGGTTTTTTAGAATATCAGTATTATATATGAGAATTAATTGAGATAGATGAAGATATAAATCAAATGAAGGAGTATGCATGCAAATTTTAAGGTTTAATTGGTTTAGGGATTGACTTTGAGAATATGCCATGTTGACTTTATAGTGTTATACCAATGCAAGCTTTTGAGCCTTCAACATTATATTCTTTGAGTGTGCATTCTTTCAATGATAAGTATCTCTAGAACTTGCTTCATATCTTATTGAGAATATATCCCATTACAAATATACATGAAGATGATAAAGGCATTAGGAATTTTAACCCCTCAAGCCAAAAAGCCAACCTAAAGCATATTATCCTTAGTGAACCCGTTTTGAGCTTGGTTATCTTTTTTTTGCTTTATCCATGTATAAGCCTTAACTTTATATATGTTTTTCTTTTCCCCTGGCCAAGGATTAGTAGAGCATATACTTGTAATATTTAATGGAATTATGGTTGGAAATTATATGAAAAGAAAGAAGTGATGCTTGATGAAAAAATGGGCAAAGTTGCCAAAGAAAAAAAAAAGAAAAAGAAGAAGAAGAAGGAAGAAACACAAACTCTCCTCTCTACAAATCAGAAATTATGTATTCTTTCATCTTTAGGAGTAGTTGTTCAATAGATATGCAAGGCTAAGCTCGTTTTCTTGGTTGCAAGGACACAACAAACCTTCGGATTTCAAGAACCGTGAGATTTATTCTTCCTTTTATTTTCAGTTTATGTTATGAATGAGTATGTTTGTTTTCCTATGCATATTTCCTATGATTGTTTATCTTAATTGCTAGAGCGGACTCTAAGTTATTATTGTGAACAATCTATTGCTAAGTTTGATATCAAAACCGGAGTTGTGGTATATCAACTTGTGAAGCAACTAAGCTTGATAATTGTAGCGGAACTACGTTATTAAACTTAGGGAGAACATTCGATCATAGCAACACAAATTGACAACTTGGTTGTTAAGATTAATGAATTTATCTGGATCTTAAGGCTGCCATTGGATTAAATCATTAGTGCGGACACTGTGATTGTTTGTTGGTTAGGGATAGTTATACGGCGGATCCGTTAATTAACCAATATTAAGAAAAGATAAAATTCATAATATAAACTGGAGTTTCGTTTCAAGGATCGGTTCTAATTTCCGTTGGTGGTGTGTGCTTGCAACCAAGGTTTGTTTTCTTGATATATTTCAGTTTCAATTGATTTTGTTTGCTAGTTTAATTTCTGCCATAGTTTAAATCATTTCAAATCAATCCCCCCCAATTACATAACGTACAACATAAAAATCTAACTTCAAACTTCCTCGTGGGATCGACCCCTTGCTTGCTCTATACTATCTTGTGTGTTTTAAGCTAGGGTAATTAATTTGTGCGACCGCGACATCGCAACAAATTTTGGCGCCGTTGCCGGGGAGGTAATTTTAGTTGATTCTTGTGCTTGTACTGTTATTTTTAGTTTCTGTGATTGTTATTTACATTTCTGAAAAAAAAAAAAAAAAAAAAAACAGAATTTTTGCTTGCGGTGTTACTGTTCACTTGCCGCAGCGGTACTGTTGAAGACAGAATTGTTTGTGGAATTAGGTTTCTAACCTTCATTTTCTGAAGTGAAACGACGTTCTGAACAAGACTAGTGGTCTACCACTAGCCCCACCCCATCGAGGCCAAATTCTGCTGTTTTCTAAGGTTTTTAGGCAGTTTTAGTTTTCTAGCGTAGGATTTTCATATAATTTGCATTATTTTTTTTATTATTCGCTTGTGTGGTTGCTTTCTTTTGAGTTTTCTTAGCGATTGATGCCAGTAACCCGTTCTACTAATCAGAGTCTAGTGCAGGTTGATCTTGAAATAGAAAGCACTTTACGCAAGTTAAGAAAGGAAGTTCACCTCAACACCATGGCGGTTGCACGACAACAAACACTCAAGGAGCTTGCTGCTCCTAACATGGAGAATCAACCATTGTGCATAAACATAGACAATAATGTAAACTTTGAGCTCAAATCTGGTTTTATACATTTGTTACCAACATTTAATGGTCTTGCAGGAGAAGATCCTCATACTCATCTCAAGGAGTTCCATATGGTTTGTGTTGGCATGAAACCGAATGGAGTTAATGAAGAACAAGTTAAGTTGAAAGCTTTCCCTTTCTCTTTAAAAGGGGCAGCAAAGGCATGGCTTTTCTCTATTCTCCCAGGATCTATTGGAACTTGGAATGCCATGAAGAAGATTTTCCTTGAGAAGTATTTCCCAGCATCTCGAGTTGCCAACATAAGGAAAGAAATATGTGGGATTCGGCAATCTCATGGAGAGACACTTTCAGAGTATTGGGAAAGATTTGAGCAATTGTGTATTCAATGCCCTCATCATCAAATACCCGATCAGCTACTCATTCAATATTTCTATGAAGGATTGATGCCTACTGACCGTAGTATCATTGATGCTGCAAGTGGAGGCGCATTGGTAGATAAGACACCTGAGGCTGCACGCCAATTGATCTCAAACATGGCAGCCAACTCAAAACAATTTGGCACTCGTGGAGACTTCTCCAACAAACGAGTAAATGAGGTAAGTATTTCTAACCTTGAAAATAAAGTTAATGATCTTACTTCTCTTGTGCGTTCTTTGGCTTGTGGAAATGTGCAGCAGGTGAAAGTTTGTAGCATATGCTCCTCACAAGGACATGCTTCGAATATGTGCCCAACAATGCAAGAAGATTACATTGAACAAGCTCATGCAATAGATGGAGCATTCAACGGACAACCTCAGCGTAAGTATGATCCTTTTTCCCACACGTACAATCCTGGATGGAGAGATCATCCTAACCTACGATATGGGAACCAACCTCAACAAGGCAATCAAGGCCAACAATTCCATCCCAATGGATTTCAACCCCAACAGAATTATCAAGCAAGACAATCGTCATCCAATGATGATCTTCGTGAGATGATGAAAACTTTGGCTTCTAATACTGTTACTTTGCAACAAAATGTCATGTCTTTTCAACAGGAAACAAGGTCAAGTATTCACAACTTGGAAAAGCAAATGGGGCAAGTAGCTTCAAGTGTAGGGAAATTGGAAGCACAAATGAATGGAAAGTTGCCCTCCCAAGCATTAAATCCAATAGAGAATGTTAGTGCAATCATGCTGCGAAGTGGGAAAGAACTTGAAGAGAAAAGGTCAAAACAAATTGAGATGGAGGAAGAAGAAGAGATAGAAACTGAATTGAGTACAAAGAAGGAACATCATCCTCCTCCTCCACAAACTGAAACAAAGACCAACACTCCAAAGGTAAATCCTCACTCAATGAATTCCAGTTTTAAAACAATTCCACCCTTTCCCGTGAGTTCTTCTAAGTCAAAGAAAGAGGACAAAGAAAAAGAGATTTTAGAGGTTTTCAAGAAAGTGGAACTGAACATTCCTTTGCTTGATGCTATCAAGCAAATTCCCAAGTATGCCAAATTCTTGAAGGAGTTGTGTACCACCAAGAGAGCTTTCAAACTGAAAGGTCATGAAACGGTAAGTATGGGTGAAGTTGTATCTGCCGTTGTTCAAAATAATCTGCCTTTGAAACAAAAAGACCCAGGTGCGTTTACTATCCCATGTGTTATTGGTAATGCTAGTTTTAAAAGTGCTTTATGCGATTTAGGTGCATCCATTAGTGTTATGCCTAAACATGTTTATGATTCTCTTAGTCTAGAGCCTTTGAATAAAACTAGCATTGTAATACAACTTGCGGATCGTAGTTTTGTTTACCCACTTGGTGTGATAGAAGATGTCCTAGTCAAGATTGATAGTTTGGTCATTCCATGCGACTTTTATATTCTTGATATGGAACATGATTCTTGTGATTCATCAAAAAACACTCCTATATTGTTTGGGAGACCATTCTTGAAAACTGCCAACACAAAGATTGATTGTGGTAAGGATACCTTGTCTATGGAGGTAGGAGATGAAAAAATTGAATTTAATTTTCATGATGCAATGACATATCCTTATAGCAATGTTTATTCTATCACATGTTATGACCAAGTTGATAAGTGTGTGCAGCAAGTTTTTAATTTTGATTGCGAAGATGGATTAAGCATAGCTTTGAGCAATGACTATGCTTTTACCAAGATAGAAGAGATGGAAAGGCATATATGTGTTCCCCAAAACATGCATGAATCAACATTGGATTTGCAAGCTTTGCAAATTGTCCTTCATGATGCAGGAGTCATTTACCCCATCACGGATAGTGAATGGGTGGCGCCTATCCTTTTGGTGCCTAAAAAGATTGGAATTACGGTGGAAGAGATTCAAAATGATGCTTACGAGAATGCAAGGATTTACAAAGAAAAGACTAAGAATCTTCATGACCGAATGCTTACAAGAAAGGAGTTTCATGTTGGAGACAAAGTCCTTCTTTATCATTCGCGTTTGAAACTTTTTCCTGGAAAGTTAAGCTCTCGTTGGATTGGACCATTTGTTGTTTCTAATGTTTTTCCTTATGGTGCAGTTGAAATTACAAGTTTAGAAACGAACAACATACTCAAAGTCAATGGGCATCGTTTGAAACCTTTCTATGAAGGTTGGACGGCAGAACTCACCGCTTCTGCAGAGTTAGCTGAACCAATCTATGAAGAATGAGCATGCAACATGTCGAGCCAATGACATAAAACAAAAGCGCTTACTGGGAGGCAACCCAGCACAAAAAGAAAAAAAAAATCAGATTTGCTTTCTTTTTCCTTATCTTTTATTTTTCGTATTTTACTTTATCTTTGTCATTCTCTTATGTTCCTTTGCTTTTATTTCAACATTGAGGACAATGTTGTGTTTTAAGTGTGGGGGTATTGGGAGAATTTTGGTTTTCTTATTTTCATTTTCTTTGTTGTTTTTTTTTTTTTTTTTTTTTTTTTTAAAAAAAAAAACATTGTGTTTGATCTTTTTAACTCCTATTGGTTTTTTAGAATATCAGTATTATATATGAGAATTAATTGAGATAGATGAAGATATAAATCAAATGAAGGAGTATGCATGCAAATTTTAAGGTTTAATTGGTTTAGGGATTGACTTTGAGAATATGCCATGTTGACTTTATAGTGTTATACCAATGCAAGCTTTTGAGCCTTCAACATTATATTCTTTGAGTGTGCATTCTTTCAATGATAAGTATCTCTAGAACTTGCTTCATATCTTATTGAGAATATATCCCATTACAAATATACATGAAGATGATAAAGGCATTAGGAATTTTAACCCCTCAAGCCAAAAAGCCAACCTAAAGCATATTATCCTTAGTGAACCCGTTTTGAGCTTGGTTATCTTTTTTTTGCTTTATCCATGTATAAGCCTTAACTTTATATATGTTTTTCTTTTCCCCTGACCAAGGATTAGTAGAGCATATACTTGTAATATTTAATGGAATTATGGTTGGAAATTATATGAAAAGAAAGAAGTGATGCTTGATGAAAAAATGGGCAAAGTTGCCAAAGAAAAAAAAAAGAAAAAGAAAAAAAAAAAAAAAAAAGTATTCCTTTATGTTCTTAAGGTTTTATGTTGAAAGAGCTTGAAATCAAAAGGAGTTAAGCATTTGTGATTAAAGATGAAAAATTTATGAGCTTTGATGGAATATCTTGTTTGAAGTATTATTTTTCAAAATGCTCTACTTTCTTTGGTTTGAACCTTTCCTTTTACTTTCTTTTACCTCACCTTAACCTCAGCCCCATTACAACCGGAAAATAAGACCTTTTGATTCATGTAATACTTGTAATAAGTTGCTAATGGAGATGAGATTGAAAAGCAAGCTTATGGTAGAACATACTCTTTGATTGAATTTGAGAGATTTAAACACATAAACCCTAAACACATGAGTGTTGGAGTGTATATCAATGAGAGGACCTATCACTTTGGCATGGCATAGATTTCATTTAAATCCAGACGATTGATTGAGTTTTGAAGTTTGCATGTAAATAAATTCATGAGAATTATATTATTTATCCTTCATGATTGTATTCTTGTTTATAATGCTTGTACTCTTAGACATTGATGGGAGATTAAGAAATTGATCATAGTTATTTTCAATTTAATTTTATTTATCCTTTCTCGAGGACGAGCAAGAGCTAAGTGTGGGGGTATTTGATGTAACCATATTATTCGATAGTTTCACCCGCATTTAACTAGTGTTTTGCATATGTTATTTATATAAAATGCCTTGATATTCTTTGTTTTATGTTTTAAAGGCATTTTTGGATGAAAGATGCAAAAAGGAGTAAATTGGAGGTAATTGGCAGATTTGATGTTCAGTCGGTATTTTGTGCAGAGCGTGAGTTCCAGAGATCGAAATGAAGTGATTCCAGTGGCATTAAAAAGCTAACATCCATACCTTTTTGGAAATGTAATGCAAGAAAAATAAAAAGAGAAAGATCATGGAAATCACATCCTTCAAAGTCAAATCTCGCAGTCTGCCAATGTTGACCTTTGCCCATTACAAATTCAATATCTGGAGCTTCAGAAGTCCAATTGATGCAAACTCAATTTTGTTGGATTCCTTACTCAAAGATCTATAAACGCTCCAAATTTCAGCCAAAAACGATGTCATATGAGGGATATATGATTTTTCAAAGATGACAGCTGAATTCTGCCAGCAAGCAGGTTGCGTGAAGAAACGAATCCAAATTTCATCTAGAAGCATCCAAACCGACCAGAAATTTAGCTCCTCTAGTAAATATTCTAGAAGGTCAAGGAAGGCAGCCACCAATCTCATGGCAGCCACCAACCTCATGGCAGCCACCAACCTCAACCCAGCAGCCAGCAGCCAGCAGCCAGCAGCCTTCGCACTACCACCATCTATTGATGTTCACACTTGAGCTTTGATATTTTCTTACTTACAATTTGTGTATAAATAGAGGGTGAGAAGAAGCAGGAAGAAAAGAAGAAGAAGAAGGAAGAAACACAAACTCTCCTCTCTACAAATCAGAAATTATGTATTCTTTCATCTTTAGGAGTAGTTGTTCAATAGATATGCAAGGCTAAGCTCGTTTTCTTGGTTGCAAGGACACAACAAACCTTCGGATTTCAAGAACCGTGAGATTTATTCTTCCTTTTATTTTCAGTTTATGTTATGAATGAGTATGTTTGTTTTCCTATGCATATTTCCTATGATTGTTTATCTTAATTGCTAGAGCGGACTCTAAGTTATTATTGTGAACAATCTATTGCTAAGTTTGATATCAAAACCGGAGTTGTGGTATATCAACTTGTGAAGCAAGGGGTCGATCACTGAAATATATCAACCTTCAAGAATATATTGTTGCGATGTCGCGGTCGCACAAATTAATTACCTTAGCTTAAAACACACAAGATAGTATAGAGCAAGCAAGGGGTCGATCCCACGAGGAAGTTTGAAGTTAGATTTTTATGTTGTACGTTATGTAATTGGGGGGGATTGATTTGAAATGATTTAAACTATGGCAGAAATTAAACTAGCAAACAAAATCAATTGAAACTGAAATATATCAAGAAAACAAACCTTGGTTGCAAGCACACACCACCAACGGAAATTAGAACCGATCCTTGAAACGAAACTCCAGTTTATATTATGAATTTTATCTTTTCTTAATATTGGTTAATTAACGGATCCGCCGTATAACTAGCCCTAACCAACAAACAATCACAGTGTCCGCACTAATGATTTAATCCAATGGCAGCCTTAAGATCCAGATAAATTCATTAATCTTAACAACCAAGTTGTCAATTTGTGTTGCTATGATCGAATATTCTCCCTAAGTTTAATAACGTAGTTCCGCTACAATTATCAAGCTTAGTTGCTTCACAAGTTTATATACCACAACTCCGGTTTTGATATCAAACTTAGCAATAGATTGTTCACAATAATAACTTAGAGTCCGCTCTAGCAATTAAGATAAACAATCATAGGAAATATGCATAGGAAAACAAACATATTCATTCATAACATAAACTGAAAATAAAAGGAAGAATAAATCTCACGATTCTTGAAATCCGAAGGTTTGTTGTGTCCTTGCAACCAAGAAAACGAGCTTAGCCTTGCATATCTATTGAACAACTACTCCTAAAGATGAAAGAATACATAATTTCTGATTTGTAGAGAGGAGAGTTTGTGTTTCTTCCTTCTTCTTCTTCTTTTTCTTCTTGCTACCTCCTTCTACTCACCCTCTATTTATACACAAATTGTAAGTAAGAAAATCAAAGTTCAAGTGTGAACATCAATAGATGGTGGTAGTGTGAAGGTGGCTGGCGGCTGGTGGCTGCTGGCTGCTGGCTGCTGTCTTGAGGTTGGTGGCTGCCATGAGGTTGGTGGCTGCCTTCCTTGACCTTCTAGAATATTTACTAGAGGAGCTAAATTGCTGGTGGGTTTGGATGCTTCTAGATGAAATTTGAATTCGTTTCTTCACGCAACCTGCTTGCTGGCAGAATTCAGCTGTCATCTTTGAAAAATCATATATACCTCATATGACATCGTTTTTGGCTGAAATTTGGAGCGTTTATAGATCTTTGAGTAAGGAATCCAACAAAATTGAGTTTGCATCAATTGGACTTCTGAAGCTCCAGATATTGAATTTTGAATGGGCAAAGGTCAACATTGGCAGACTGCGAGATTTGACTTTGAAGGATGTGATTTCCATGATCTTTCTCTTTTTATTTTTCTTGCATTACATTTCCAAAAAGGTATGGATGTTAAATTTTTAATGCCACTGGAATCACTTCATTTCGATCTCTGGAACTCACGCTCTGCACAAAATACCGACTGAACGTCAAATCTGCCAATTACCTCCAATTTACTCCTTTTTGCATCTTTCATCCAAAAATGCCTTCAAAACATAAAACAAAGAATATCAAGGCATTTTATATAAATAACATATGCAAAACACTAGTTAAATGCGGGTGAAACTATCGAATAATATGGTTACATCAAATACCCCCACACTTAGCTCTTGCTCGTCCTCGAGAAAGGATAAATAAAATTAAATTGAAAATAACTATGATCAATTTCTTAATCTCCCATCAATGTCTAAGAGTACAAGCATTATAAACAAGAATACAATCATGAAGGATAAATAATATAATTCTCATGAATTTATTTACATGCAAACTTCAAAACTCAATCAATCGTCTGGATTTAAATGAAATCTATGCCATGCCAAAGTGATAGGTCCTCTCATTGATATACACTCCAACACTCATGTGTTTAGGGTTTATGTGTTTAAATCTCTCAAATTCAATCAAAGAGTATGTTCTACCATAAGCTTGCTTTTCAATCTCATCTCCATTAGCAACTTATTACAAGTATTACATGAATCAAAAGGTCTTATTTTCCGGTTGTAATAGGGCTGAGGTTAAGGTGAGGTAAAAGAAAGTAAAAGGAAAGGTTCAAACCAAAGAAAGTAGAGCATTTTGAAAAATAATACTTCAAACAATATAATTCCATTAAAGCACATAAATTTTTCATCTTTAATCACAAATGCTTAACTCCTTTTGATTTCAAGCTCTTTCAACATAAAACCTTAAGAACATAAAGGAATACTTTTTTTTTTCTTTTTTCTTTTTCTTTTTTTTTTCTTCGGCAACTTTGCCCATTTTTTTATCAAGCATCACTTCTTTGTTTTCATATAATTTCCAATCATAATTCCATGAAATATTACAAGTATATGCTCTACTAATCCTTGGCCAGGGGAAAAGAAAAACATATATAAAGTTAAGGCTTATACATGGATAAAGCAAAAAAAGATAACCAAGCTCAAAACGGGTTCACTAAGGATAATATGCTTTAGGTTGGCTTTTTGGCTTGAGGGGTTAAAATTCCTAATGCCTTTATCATCTTCATGTATATTTGTAATGGGATATATTCTCAATAAGATATGAAGCAAGTTCTAGAGATACTTATCATTGAAAGAATGCACACTCAAAGAATATAATGTTGAAGGCTCAAAAGCTTGCATTGGTATAACACTATAAAGTCAACATGGCATATTCTCAAAGTCAATCCCTAAACCAATTAAACCTTAAAATTTGCATGCATACTCCTTCATTTGATTTATATCTTCATCTATCTCAATTAATTCTCATATATAATACTGATATTCTAAAAAACCAATAGGAGTTAAAAAGATCAAACACAATGTTTTTTTTTTTAAAAAAAAAAAAAAAAAAAAAAAAACAACAAAGAAAATGAAAATAAGAAAACCAAAATTCTCCCAATACCCCCACACTTAAAACACAACATTGTCCTCAATGTTGAAATAAAAGCAAAGGAACATAAGAGAATGACAAAGATAAAGTAAAATACGAAAAATAAAAGATAAGGAAAAAGAAAGCAAATCTGATTTTTTTTTCTTTTTGTGCTGGGTTGCCTCCCAGTAAGCGCTTTTGTTTTATGTCATTGGCTCGACATATTGCATGCTCATTCTTCATAGATTGGTTCAGCTAACTCTGCAGAAGCGGTGAGTTCTGCCGTCCAACCTTCATAGAAAGGTTTCAAACGATGCCCATTGACTTTGAGTATGTTGTTAGTTTCTAAACTTGTAATTTCAACTGCACCATAAGGAAAAACATTAGAAACAACAAATGGTCCAATCCAATGAGAGCGTAACTTTCCAGGAAAAAGTTTCAAACGCGAATGATAAAGAAGGACTTTGTCTCCAACATGAAACTCCTTTCTTATAAGCATTCGGTCATGAAGATTCTTAGTCTTTTCTTTGTAAATCCTTGCATTCTCGTAAGCATCATTTTGAATCTCTTCCATCGTAATTCCAATCTTTTTGGGCACCAAAAGGATAGGCGCCACCCATTCACTATCCGTGATGGAGTAAATGACTCCTGCATCATCAAGGACAATTTGCAAAGCTTGCAAATCCAATGTTGATTCATGCATGTTTTGGGGAACACATATATGCCTTTCCATCTCTTCTATCTTGGTAAAAGCATAGTCATTGCTCAAAGCTATGCTTAATCCATCTTCGCAATCAAAATTAAAAACTTGCTGCACACACTTATCAACTTGGTCATAACATGTGATAGAATAAACATTGCTATAAGGATATGTCATTGCATCATGAAAATTAAATTCAATTTTTTCATCTCCTACCTCCATAGACAAGGTATCCTTACCACAATCAATCTTTGTGTTGGCAGTTTTCAAGAATGGTCTCCCAAACAATATAGGAGTGTTTTTTGATGAATCACAAGAATCATGTTCCATATCAAGAATATAAAAGTCGCATGGAATGACCAAACTATCAATCTTGACTAGGACATCTTCTATCACACCAAGTGGGTAAACAAAACTACGATCCGCAAGTTGTATTACAATGCTAGTTTTATTCAAAGGCTCTAGACTAAGAGAATCATAAACATGTTTAGGCATAACACTAATGGATGCACCTAAATCGCATAAAGCACTTTTAAAACTAGCATTACCAATAACACATGGGATAGTAAACGCACCTGGGTCTTTTTGTTTCAAAGGCAGATTATTTTGAACAACGGCAGATACAACTTCACCCATACTTACCGTTTCATGACCTTTCAGTTTGAAAGCTCTCTTGGTAGTACACAACTCCTTCAAGAATTTGGCATACTTGGGAATTTGCTTGATAGCATCAAGCAAAGGAATGTTCAGTTCCACTTTCTTGAAAACCTCTAAAATCTCTTTTTCTTTGTCCTCTTTCTTTGACTTAGAAGAACTCACGGGAAAGGGTGGAATTGTTTTAAAACTGGAATTCATTGAGTGAGGATTTACCTTTGGAGTGTTGGTCTTTGTTTCAGTTTGTGGAGGAGGAGGATGATGTTCCTTCTTTGTACTCAATTCAGTTTCTATCTCTTCTTCTTCCTCCATCTCAATTTGTTTTGACCTTTTCTCTTCAAGTTCTTTCCCACTTCGCAGCATGATTGCACTAACATTCTCTATTGGATTTAATGCTTGGGAGGGCAACTTTCCATTCATTTGTGCTTCCAATTTCCCTACACTTGAAGCTACTTGCCCCATTTGCTTTTCCAAGTTGTGAATACTTGACCTTGTTTCCTGTTGAAAAGACATGACATTTTGTTGCAAAGTAACAGTATTAGAAGCCAAAGTTTTCATCATCTCACGAAGATCATCATTAGATGATGATTGTCTTGCTTGATAATTCTGTTGGGGTTGAAATCCATTGGGATGGAATTGTTGGCCTTGATTGCCTTGTTGAGGTTGGTTCCCATATCGTAGGTTAGGATGATCTCTCCATCCAGGATTGTACGTGTGGGAAAAAGGATCATACTTACGCTGAGGTTGTCCGTTGAATGCTCCATCTATTGCATGAGCTTGTTCAATGTAATCTTCTTGCATTGTTGGGCACATATTCGAAGCATGTCCTTGTGAGGAGCATATGCTACAAACTTTCACCTGCTGCACATTTCCACAAGCCAAAGAACGCACAAGAGAAGTAAGATCATTAACTTTATTTTCAAGGTTAGAAATACTTACCTCATTTACTCGTTTGTTGGAGAAGTCTCCACGAGTGCTAAACTGTTTTGAGTTGGCTGCCATGTTTGAGATCAATTGGCGTGCAACCTCGGGTGTCTTATCCACCAATGCGCCTCCACTTGCAGCATCAATGATACTACGATCAGTAGGCATCAATCCTTCATAGAAATATTGAATGAGCAGCTGATCGGGTATTTGATGATGAGGGCATTGAATGCATAGTTGCTCAAATCTTTCCCAATACTCGGAGAGAGTCTCTCCATGAGATTGCCGAATCCCACATATTTCTTTCCTTATGTTGGCAACTCGAGATGCTGGGAAATACTTCTCAAGGAAAATCTTCTTCATGGCGTTCCAAGTTCTAATAGATCCTGGGAGAATAGAGAAAAGCCATGCCTTTGCTGCCCCTTTTAAAGAGAAAGGGAAAGCTTTCAACTTAACTTGTTCTTCATCAACTCCATTCGGTTTCATGCCAACACAAACCATATGGAACTCCTTGAGATGAGTATGAGGATCTTCTCCTGCAAGACCATTAAATGTTGGTAACAAATGTATAAAACCAGATTTGAGCTCAAAGTTTACATTATTGTCAATGTGTATGCACAATGGTTGATTTTCCACGTTAGGAGCAGCAAGCTCCTTGAGTGTTTGTTGTCGTGCAATCGCCATGGTGTTGAGGTGAACTTCCTTTCTTAACTTGCGTAAAGTGCTTTCTATTTCAAGATCAACCTGCACTAGACTCTGATTAGTAGAACGGGTTACTGGCATCAATCGCTAAGAAAACTCAAAAGAAAGCAACCACACAAGAGAAAAAAAAAAATGAAAATTATATGAAAATCCTATGCTAAAAAAAACTAAAACTACCTAAAAACCTTAGAAAACAGCAGAATTTGGCCTCGATGGGGTGGGGCTAGTGGTATACCACTAGTCTTGTTCGGAACGTCGTTTCACTTCAGAAAATGAAGGTTAGAAACCTAATTCCACAAACAATTCTGTCTTCAACAGTACCGCTGCGGCAAGTGAACAGTAACACCGCAAGCAAAAATTCTGTTTTTTTTTTTTTTTTTCAGAAATGTAAATAACAATCACAGAAACTAAAAATAACAGTACAAGCACAAGAATCAACTAAAATTACCTCCCCGGCAACGGCGCCAAAATTTGTTGCGATGTCGCGGTCACACAAATTAATTACCTTAGCTTAAAACACACAAGATAGTATAGAGCAAGCAAGGGGTCGATCCCACGAGGAAGTTTGAAGTTAGATTTTTATGTTGTACGTTATGTAATTGGGGGGGATTGATTTGAAATGATTTAAACTATGGCAGAAATTAAACTAGCAAACAAAATCAATTGAAACTGAAATATATCAAGAAAACAAACCTTGGTTGCAAGCACACACCACCAACGGAAATTAGAACCGATCCTTGAAACGAAACTCCAGTTTATATTATGAATTTTATCTTTTCTTAATATTGGTTAATTAACGGATCCGCCGTATAACTAGCCCTAACCAACAAACAATCACAGTGTCCGCACTAATGATTTAATCCAATGGCAGCCTTAAGATCCAGATAAATTCATTAATCTTAACAACCAAGTTGTCAATTTGTGTTGCTATGATCGAATATTCTCCCTAAGTTTAATAACGTAGTTCCGCTACAATTATCAAGCTTAGTTGCTTCACAAGTTTATATACCACAACTCCGGTTTTGATATCAAACTTAGCAATAGATTGTTCACAATAATAACTTAGAGTCCGCTCTAGCAATTAAGATAAACAATCATAGGAAATATGCATAGGAAAACAAACATATTCATTCATAACATAAACTGAAAATAAAAGGAAGAATAAATCTCACGATTCTTGAAATCCGAAGGTTTGTTGTGTCCTTGCAACCAAGAAAACGAGCTTAGCCTTGCATATCTATTGAACAACTACTCCTAAAGATGAAAGAATACATAATTTCTGATTTGTAGAGAGGAGAGTTTGTGTTTCTTCCTTCTTCTTCTTCTTTTTCTTCTTGCTACCTCCTTCTACTCACCCTCTATTTATACACAAATTGTAAGTAAGAAAATCAAAGTTCAAGTGTGAACATCAATAGATGGTGGTAGTGTGAAGGCGGCTGGCGGCTGGTGGCTGCTGGCTGCTGTCTTGAGGTTGGTGGCTGCCATGAGGTTGGTGGCTGCCTTCCTTGACCTTCTAGAATATTTACTAGAGGAGCTAAATTGCTGGTGGGTTTGGATGCTTCTAGATGAAATTTGGATTCGTTTCTTCACGCAACCTGCTTGCTGGCAGAATTCAGCTGTCATCTTTGAAAAATCATATATACCTCATATGACATCGTTTTTGGCTGAAATTTGGAGCGTTTATAGATCTTTGAGTAAGGAATCCAACAAAATTGAGTTTGCATCAATTGGACTTCTGAAGCTCCAGATATTGAATTTTGAATGGGCAAAGGTCAACATTGGCAGACTGCGAGATTTGACTTTGAAGGATGTGATTTCCATGATCTTTCTCTTTTTATTTTTCTTGCATTACATTTCCAAAAAGGTATGGATGTTAAATTTTTAATGCCACTGGAATCACTTCATTTCGATCTCTGGAACTCACGCTCTGCACAAAATACCGACTGAACGTCAAATCTGCCAATTACCTCCAATTTACTCCTTTTTGCATCTTTCATCCAAAAATGCCTTCAAAACATAAAACAAAGAATATCAAGGCATTTTATATAAATAACATATGCAAAACACTAGTTAAATGCGGGTGAAACTATCGAATAATATGGTTACATCAAATGTCGCAAAAACAAACTTTTTTTGTTTATTTTTTTAGGGGGTGCGACAGGATGGCGACTCCACTGGGGACCCTTGGACTAAGCTTGATTTGTTTGTTTGTTTATGTTATGTGCTATTGGTTTTTGTTTTTTTTTATGATGCTTTGTTTAAAAGCTTTAGCATATATCTTTACATTCTATCATACATGGCATAGTCATGCATCACTTTATTATTGTTATTATGTTTTGGAGTGCACACACATGTAACTTTAAGTTTAAGTGGGGGACTAGCAGATTGCCTTATGACTTGAGTCAAGGTTTAAGTTTGTGTAAACCCCAACTCTTTGCTGAGTGTTTAGACTGATTATGATTGGTACACGTACCATCCCACTATCTGCTAGACCTCCATATCGCCTTTACGAAGGCTGATCACTGGAACAACAAGAGACCCTCTTTTAGAGACCCAATAGTAAACCTACCCTATGTCTCACGTAGAGAAATTAGAACTTATCCTTAGGGTGTATGTTCCAACATATCTTTTGCATCCAAACAAAGTCTAAACCCCAATGCATTTTGAATTGCAGGACTTGTGAACGAAATGGCCATCATCACTAAATCTTCCATCTTAGAATATGGAAAAAATTCTGAACTGTCACAATTGATTGAAGGTCGCCTTAGAAGCGATGCTAAAAAGATGTCACCAATCAAGAACCTGAATTGCGTATTGAATGAGGTGAACAAGTTAACGACTCATTTTCAGAATGTGGATAAAGATGCATTTTTTAGGAAATACGGACGTTTGATGGAAATTGCAAAGGTAGAAGTTTTAAGCCCAGCTGTGCGAGCTTTAGTTCATTTTTGGGATCCAGACTACCGATGTTTTTCCTTTGGAAGCATAGACTTGTGCCCACGGTTGAGGAATATGGATTGTTGACCGAGTTTCCCAACGACCTGTATCGGATTTATTCTCCTTTAAGATCCGACAAGATCATCCCTGAACTGTCAAAGCTGCTTAGAATCTCCAACTTGGAAAAGTTTCAAGAGAAGAAGGTACCAGTTTGAAATGGAGGATGTTAGAATTGGAAAAGAAGTCAGGAGTAGAAAAAGAGAGATTGATTGCCCTAGGTATATTTGGCCTTGTGTTGTTCCC
>JAMQGN010000257.1:0-14327 GCA_030145905.1 Populus davidiana | reverse complement strand
AAAAACAAATATTTTTTAATTATTTTTTCACGAGGACCAATTAAAAAAACTGATTTATGAATGGGTATAATGGAAATATAATTAAAAGTAAGCTTGTTTTTTTTTGGCTTCATATAAATTTTAGTGCTAAAGATTATGAAATACACACGCGTACATATTAAAAAAGAAAAAAGAAAAAAAAGATATACAACTGAATCCAAGCCTTGTTTTGGCTATATAAAAACTTTTAACATATTGCGATATAGAAAGAGAGAAGCCTAGAATCTTAACAAGCATCGAACACCACTCAGCTATAGAAAATCCTTTAAATACTGGTGGATCATCACGACTTCTTCCTGTAATGAAAACACTTAATTAAATAATATGCAAAAATTACCATCTTGATGATTTATAACCGCATGCTGTGTTGCTTGGAAGAATCAATTAGCAATGAAGAACAGATTGGTAAAGAGAAAAAAGGATTTATTAATTATCAACCTGCAAAAAGCGGTTCTCCAAACATGTATATGGGTGTGTTTGGTATTGCGATTATTGTTGTGGTTTAGATTTTAAAAAAGTTTTATAAAGAAAAAAATTAGTTGAGGTTGGTTTGAAAAAATATATGTTTGGTTAAAACTGTGATTGCAATTGAAGTTAAATAAAAAATAGTTTAATTTGTTTGGTTAAAAAAATGCTTTTTAAATTGAGGTTATAAAATATATATATATATATATTAATGATTTTTAATTTAAATATTGTAGATTTTATTACTGTTATTATATCATGAAATAAATAATATTGATATCAAATATTTTTTATTATTTTATTAAACTATATGCAATTGTCATTACATACGAAATCTATCTAATAAGAACTATATTTTCCATGGTTTCTTAAGCGCGCAACAACAAAAACTGAATTTTTTAATTTATGTAGTGTTATTAAATAATAAAGATTGTGATATCTTTATTGTTGGAATTGCGATCAAATTCCACAAATACTACGTCATCATGCGATATTTTTCTAATTTATATAATGTTATTAAATAATATTAAATACTAGTTTTTCAAGTAAAACACAATTTAAAAAAAAAATTATAATTTCATTACGTACAAAAGTCATTCGACAAGAACTATAGTTTCCATGATTTTTTAAGCGTGCAATAAAATTAGGTAAAATATTATCAGGAATAAAATTGAGATTACAGTACGAGTAAATTTAATTCACCTTAAACTAATTTTAAATATATATATATATATATATTGTTCACGATTAACTGCACTGGTTGTTCGGGGGGGGGGTAAACTTTTCTTACTGGTTTTTCAAAGGAAAAAAAAAAATTTAGATGATTTGTGGAACTCTTTTGAGCCGCAAGAAGTGGAGATTCCTATCCTATTGAACGGATTGAAGCTCGTTATGACAACTCGATCAGAAATGGTTTGTCGGTAGATGAATAGCCGAAACAACATAAGAGTGGATACTCTTTCTGATGAAGAATCCTGGACTTTGTTCACGAAGAAGCTTGGACATGATAGACCACTTTTTCCATAAGTGGAATGAATTGTTGTAGATGCTGCAAGGGAATGTGTCATTGCGAATTGTTACATTAACAGAAAGTTTGAAGGGAGTGGATGACCTACATGAGTGGAGGATTACATTGAAGAGATTGAAATAATCAAATTTTTGGGATATGGAAGATCAGATGTTCTAGATATTAAGATTGAGTTATGATTGTTTAGATGATTCAGTACAACAATATTTTATATATTGTGCATTATTTGATGAACGTCATAAGATTGAAAAGGGAGTGTTTATAGAGTCTTTTATCAAGGAGGGGACAATTAAGGAAATGAATAGACAAGAAGCACTTGACAATGGCCACTCAATTCTTGATAGACTAGAAAATATCTGCTTATTGGAAAGAATTGATGATGATATTTCTGTCAAGATGCATGACTTGCTTAGTGACATGGTCATCCAAATACTAGATGAGTACTTTTAGTCATGGTAAATTTTACTTTCTATCATCCTTCTTCTTCTTCTTTTTCCTGTAGTTTAACCTCTAATTTTGTTTCTTAAAGTATTTGTTTTGATTCTTCTAAATCAAAGTGCTCTTTGGTTATATTAAAATCAATGACCAAGTTGTAGAATTTATAGGCAGGATTCTATATTGATCAGGTAGAACTTATTTATTTATATTGCTTAATGAATAACATAACTCAACTCATACTATAGTTTTTTTTATTTCGTTGTTATCTTCAACTACTTATCTTTAAAACAAGAAGAATTTTTTTAAAATCTTTATTTTAGATTACTTAGCAGGTTATTTTTTTCTGAAAATTACTTCAAAATCAATGTTTATTTGTATTTGCAGGGGCTAAAGAAGAAGAAAAGGATGAAATCAGGATAGACTTTGCTGATGACAAACTTAATTATAGAGATTTCATCTGTAGGTTTTTTTATCAACTGGGTTATGCATTGTATATGGATATGCTCGTCAGAAGAAAGATAATTCAATCAAGATGTGTCATTTTCTTATTATATATGTGTGCGTATTTATAAGCATTTCTTGCACTCTTTTGCCTAAAAAAGAGAGAGCAAGACAACCAAATTCTCTTGATTTAAAATAACCAGTAAAAGAACTAGATTATATTTCATATCAAGTCTTCAACTCTAAAATTATTGATGATGATCACCAGATAATAAGTTATGTTAACTTTTTTTTTAGCTCAAAAGTCCATTGACAATCCAGCTTGTAAAAACATACAACATGCTCTTTTCAAAAATTTCATGTTAATATGTTTTGCAACCTAATTTTGTTGTGTTGTAGACTTGACAGTGCGATGTCTAGCAATTCCTTTATACTTGAAGAACTCATGAAATTAACTCATCTCATCTAAATAAAATTCCAAACCATTGTCAGTTCCAAATAAATTAATTTTCTCCAAAATTTTAATTGAATGTTAAAATTGACAAAAGATAATTGGTACTCATTATTTACACACTTCAAAAAAATTAATTCTCTAAACTAGTTTTTTTTAAAAAAAAAAAATTAATACAATTTACACACTTCAAAAAAAAAAAGGTGAACAGTGCAATTCACTCGTGAATAGTGTAGTGAATTGCATTGTTTGTTTGTTTTTACATGGTACAGTGCGCTCAAAGCAGGTTTTTTTTTTTTTTTTTTTTTCAACATTTTAAACGCAAAAAACACGCCCATTCATAATAAATCAAGTTTTTTTGTTTTTTTATTACCAAATAGTTATTGACTGTATTTTAAATAAAAAGCAGCCGCAATCACGTAGAAAAACATACTTTAAGCATGAAAATTATTGACAAGAAAGAAGTTGCTAGGAAGGAAGGAACAACTTTACTGATAGTTCAAGGAGAAGCCATTATTGAACTTGAGTGAGTTAACGTGTGGGCCCGCCCCCATTGAAAAAGCTCATCTGAAAATGCATGAAGCCAATTATTTTGAACCATTGTATCTGGTTCTTGTATTGTTCCTGCATCTCCTGCCAAATTGACCCACCAGATTTGTCGTTTCGATCGCATATTATAATTAATGAATAATTTAAATAAAATAAAACGGCTAGAATTGCTTTACATGGCAGATGGATGGCTCACAAGGCTGGAGCTAAGAAGTTGACAAATGGACTTCTCTTTAATTAAACTCAACATTTCACCTACCGAGTCAAGTTAGCCAGAATCGGAGTGAGATGATAGATGAAGATTTACCAAGGAGGTTGAAGTAAGGTTTGTACAGGTTAAATATATTCTTTAGCTAGGAGAAGGGATATGCTTTCTTGCAAATACTTCCTTAATTAGCAAGTCAGTCAACCAATGTTTTTCTATTCATGTGCTTTACTTTTTGTCTAATTGCTTCATGTTTTTTTGCATTTGCTTATGGAGACTTGTATCTACACCAACTTGCTAGCTAGACATTATCAATCTAGTTATATTTTATCAGTAAAACTATACTAGTGTTCTAAAAAGATTCGTTGAGTTATAATATTGGGTACTGACGGCAACAAGCATAAACCAACAAAAAACAAAATTAATTATTTTTTTCTCTTGAGGACCAATTAAAAAAACTGATTTATGAATGGGTATAATGGAAATATAATTAAAAGTAAGCTTCTTCTTTTTTTGGCTTCATATAAATTTTAGTGCTCAAGATTATGAAATACACACGCGCACATATTAAAAGATATAATAGAGAATAAATAGTTAAATACAACTGAATCCAAGTCAGCGATCACTGCATATTCTTTTTGGCCGGCAAATATCCTTGAAAAAATCGAGTTTGTTCTGCCAAGTCCGCCATTGTTTTAGAAAATGTTTAAGAGGAGTTTCAATCAAGGTTCTTAATTTTGTTTCTGTTGTTTTTTTTTAATTGGAATGAAATTTCAAAGTATTTTTTGAATATTGTTTTGAGATTGTACTTTTCATATATAATTATAAATCATGAAATACAAATATAATATCAAACAAATATAATTTTAAATTTTAAAATATATATAAATAGTCAAAATTAATATAACTTTAACTTAAAGTAATTCAATTTAAATAAAATACAAATTTCATTTAATAGTTTTTTCAAGCCTGGAACGGAACATATAAAATAAAACCGGAACAATCTAGTCGAAATATATCCAAAAAATTCAGAACGGATCAAAATTTAAAATAAAATAATTTTTATTTTATTTTTTAAATTGATATAAAATATTTTGATTATTCCAAACAAAATAAAACATAATTAACAGCCTTGGTTTTAACATGTTTTATGATATATTTTTTTAACCTTGTAAATATCGTTTTATGATATATTTAAGCAATTATAAACTTTTAAAGTAATTAGCTAGAAATGAACGAGTGACCTTTACCCTCACCATGAAAGGTTTTTTAAGAGGGGTAGAATGTAGCAAGCTAGGGTTCTAGCATGGAAATGGGTCTGCAAAACAAAATTGAAAGAGGAATTGGGAAAGAAGGCTGTTGATCGGGTTGAGGCTGACAGGGGTGTTAATTCAGAGTTTCTCTAAGGGACGGCTACGATTGCTTTACGTGGCAGATGGATGGCTCACAAGGAAAGGCCGAGTCAAGCTAGCCAAAATCTTTTCAGATGTCTACAGATCAGTTTGTTATGGTTCCAATTTCAAATTACTCCCTCCTAGCAAGACCAGAAGGCAGGACTAACGGCAGGCATTATGTTTTGAGTTTTCAAATTACTCCCTACTAATACCACTAATTATTTTTTGAGTATAATAAAATTACTCTGATTTTGGTTTTGACTCTGGGTTTCAGTAAGGTTTTGTTTTGTTGGGCCAGATAGTAATGGATCAAGCCCAATATAAAGAAGGCCAATCAATCCAAAAAAAATTTGTTTTGTTTTTATTTGTTGGGCCAACAAAAAATCTTGCCCAATAGACACAACGGTGTAAATGCTACCGATTTTCCGATTGCTCACAACAACTGTATAGATGTTCACTCAGCTAGGTTAGTTATCCTTGGGTGTTTTTAGCGATGTGGAATCGTATGGAATACTAAAAAGGCCAATCAAATATTAAAATTAAAGAGTATCTTGTGGATTGATACAGTGAAAGTGCCGTTGATTTCTGATTATTTACAGCACTTGCTACTACTTCGATTTCATATCAATTTTGGTGTGTTTCTTCGGTTTCAAAAAATCATTTTTTTGATGAGAGTGATGCGTTAAGAGTTTCTTCTTCAAAAAACATAGATGTCCGACCAGCTTGTATGCACCTCAACTAATTTCATAGACTCTGAAGTTAACAACCATGTAAGCTTTTAGTGGCTCTGAAGTTTGTGAGATTTAAACTGGTGATTTCTAGCAAGCAAACAGAGAACCTGACCAGTCGAGCTACACCTGTTAAAATTTTCTTTTTCTTTCTTTAATTATATGTGTCATGGTTTTAAAATCTAACCAGTGCAAATTTTAGGTTATACATGGAAGATTTAGCTTGAATAAACTCAGGTTGATCCTTTTTAAAAAAAAATTAAAATGATATTATTTTGATAAAAAAAACTAACAAGTTGATGATCTAATTTTGAATGAGTTAAGCCCGGATTAATCGGGTTATCGGGTTATTTCGATTTTTTTATTACATTAATCAATTTATTTTTTATTTTTTTTTCAACCCGAACTAGTTTAGATCCCGAGTCAACTTACCATACTAATCCAAGATTTAAAAATATAATATGAATAATAAGAAATATAAAAAATAAATTTTTTAAAAATAAGTCGGGATAAAAAACTTGTAACTCAAAGTCTCGTACAATCAAATTAAATGAAATTGAATACCTTCCAAGTCAAGTTAAATTATCATTCACCATGAATAATGTTTAAAATCCCATCAAATTACACAAAAAAAAAACTCAGTAGATAAATATAGCGAAAATATGATTTATTTAATAATTATTTACAAGATTTGCCACTATATTGGTTTGAATTAATTATTGGGTGATTTGTTTGGGTTTCTTATTGTCATCCCAATACTACAATATTTCGAGGTTCGAATCTTATTTTACATTCAATTCCAAAATCATCACATATGAATCATTTCAAAGAAAAATATAAAATAATTGAAATAAACCTAAATTTGTAGGAAACTAAGAACAAGTAAAAGTAAGAAGTCATACACTATTCAACTAAGAATATGATAGAATAATAACCCATCCTGATTAAAAATAAATTAAACTTGATTTATAACTATTTATTCTAATATTATAAATCTAAAGCAATCAATTTAGTAAGTTTTGTTTTTTGCGTTTTAAAAGTGATTTTAAAAAAATAAATTTTATTTTTATTTTTTTACTTCAAATTAATATTTGTTTTGATATTTTTAAATTATTTTGATACGCTAATTTTAAAAAATAAAAAAAATATATTATTTTGATACATTTTAAGTGAAAAACAATTTGAAAAGTTACCATAACCACACTCCTAAATAAACTACTTGTTTATCTACTCCTAAAAAAATCTTAAAATCTACTATTTTGAATTGATGTGGTACAGGTGAGTAATTTATGACCCGACTCTTGGGCCTTTTGTTTATTCCTCGTATTATAAAATGGACTTTTGTTTGTATGGGCTGTAAATGAATAAAATAAGTGAGTCCAATAGGCAAGCGTTGGATTCGGCTTACCTTCAGCTCAAGCTTAGCGTCCAGAAGAAAGCAAAAAACAGAGCAAAGGTGGAGAAAGACACAGAAAGAAAGAAAGAAGCAGACAGGGAATTGACACAGACAACAGCAACAACAAAGGTACAGAAACTAACTAAACCCTCTCTTAGTGTTGCCATTTCATTGTTTTGAGTAATTTTTTTGGTTTATGTTTCGGTTTTTTTTTTTTGGTTTCCATAAAAAGATTGCTCTATCAAAGATCTGTGTTTAGAATTCAAAGCCTAAGTTTCTTAGAGAGAAAGGTGGTCCATTTTGAAAGTCTTGTTGATTTATTCTCCTCTCATTGTAATTTGTGAGAGGACGAGTTTCAATTTCAAGTTTACGATTCGTGAGAGTGTGAAAGTCTTAAGCTTTTGCCATTGTCGATTGTTGGATTTTTAAAGTTTACCAATTTATGTATAGTTTTATTGTTTCAAGCTTTTGAAGCAGTCTATATCGAGCATTGCTGACTCCATTTTGGTGTTTTTTAGTTTAAAGCTTCTTTTTTTTTTTTTTTTTTGTACTTGGATTTGGAGGGTTTCGGTTGGTTGGAAAAAAAAGGTTAATTCTTGTTTTGTGATGGTGGGGGGGGGGTGAATGCTCGTTTTATTAGAGGATTATTGTTTTGTTTTTTGATTTCTTATTAGGTTAAGTTGGTGATATAGAGCATGAGTGGTGCTCCTGTTAAAAGATCGCATGAAGAAGGTGGTCATTCTTCTTCTTTGAAATTCCCTCCTCATGAAGATACAGGTTCGTATCCTAAGCTGACATCAGGGGTTTCGAATGAGTACCATCTACCATATGAGATGGGTCTGGATGCTAGGGTGGCTAAGATTCCCAGAACTGAGTCTCGAGATGTAGATAGAAGATCACCTTTGCATTCTATGTATCGAATGCCAGCATCTTCAAATGAATCACACATGGATTCTCATTTGAATGTTGCTCCTGAAAGCAGGCCTGAATCAAGGGATTCCAAGGACAGCAGAGACTACCGGATTGAAAACCATGACCCAAGGACTGATGCAAGAGAGATGTATGGAGAGGCAAGGAGGGATTCACAAAGTGTTAAAAATGAAAAGGATGTGAGGTTCGAGAGTAGAGGGGATGACAATAAGGAAGTAAAGCATGACAGAGAAGCTCATATTGAGCCGAAGAATGACATGAAGATAGAAAAGGATGGTTTTGGTCCTGCAAGTAGTCAGGTGAATTGGAAGGAACCGAAAGAATACCATAGGGGAAAGAGATATTTGGAATCTGCAGGTGGACATGTGGATCCTTGGCATATATCACGTGGAAATTCCCAAGGCCCTGTTGAGATTGGAAAGGAAGTTGTCAGTATTGAGAAGAGGGATCATGCCAAAGTTCATGAAGCAGATGGAGAAAATAAAGTTGAATTGAAAGGCGAGGATAGATTTAAAGACAAGGAGAAGAAGAGGAAAGATTTGAAGCACCGGGAATGGGGAGACAGAGATAAGGAAAGAAGTGACCGAAGGGGAAGTTTGCAAGTAGGCAACAGTAGTGCTGAAGGAAAAGAGTCGGTGATGGAAGAGAGAGAAGGAGAGAGGTGGGAGTGGGAGAGGAAGGATCTGTCAAAAGACAGGGAAAGGTTAAAAGAGAGGGAGAAGGACCACATGAAAATAGAATCAGGAACTGGAGCTGAAAAGGAGGGTTTGCACAATGAAAAGGAGTCTGTGGATGGATCTGTCAGAATTTCAGAACAGGAAAATCCAGCTTTGGAGCCAAAGAAACAGAAAGATTTTGATAACTGGAAAAATGTCGATAAAGAAGCTAAAGATAAAAAAAAAGAAAGAGAAGCTGGCATAGAAGGAGATAGACCTGAGAAGGGTAGCATGATGTGTGGGAAAGAATCTGATGATGGATGTGCTGATGGTGAAATTGCAACTGAAAGGGAAAGAGGAGTTTTTAACTGTGGAGTCCAGCAGCGCAAGAGGATGCTTCGGCCTAGGGGCAGCCCGCAAGTGGCAAATTGTGAACCCCGTTTTAGGTCCCATACTCAAGAATCTGAGGGGTATGTTCTTCAATTCTTCTTAATTGCTGTTTTAATTGGAAGTATGTTATCCTTATGATTGATTTTGGATTATTGACAATTACCATGTGGAAACTTGCTTTAAAATATATGATATGAAAGTGGAAACTGCTATTATTGGAGCTAAGTGTCCTGAGATTTATCCTACAATGATAGTTTCTAAAGATAAAATTACTTTCATTGTTGCTGAAACCTTTAACCAAATTTTCCATTGTCATGAATTCTTTAGCATGTTTGTTCTCTTAGATTGGTTAAATTGAGCATCATTCCACTTTAATAATTCAAGAGTAAACTATAGTCTAAAATCATCATAACCAAGCTCCTTTATATCTTGCAGATGTCAAGGTAAGCTGCCATTTCCATTTTACGAAGCTGGAAATTTATTCGTGCGCTATGATCAATGGGTTGCATGAAGGGATCTCCTTCAGATTACTGATTGGAATGCTTAAACTGAAACTATTAGCTATCACTGCTTAATTAGATTATTATTTTAACTTCTTTCCTTTTCCACTCTCCTAATGCATTGGATATGCCAGAATGAGGTGTTAGCTTTCATATTTCCCTTTTCCCCCTTCCCTTTCTTTTCTTCATTGTGCTGTATAATATTTTTTTGAGCTTCTATTAATTGGTAGTTTTTGGGCCTTTTTAGGTTTCTTTGTCATAACAAATGTTTAGCTTGTGTCAACAATTGGTGCTCTCTGTGTCATAAATTACTTCTATTAGTAAACATATTAGAGCTTGCTGATGGATGATAAAATAATAACTTGATAACATCGTAGTTCACAAGTTACTTGATTTTCTTTTTTTATGGCTATTGAATTTACCTTCTGGTGCTCCAGGCAAATCTGAGGTATCTTCTGTCATTTATAAAGTTAGTGATTGCATGCAAGAGCTGATAAAATTTTGGAAGGAGTATGAAACATCTCAATCTGATAAAAATAGTGAAAGCAGTCAAAAGGGCCCCACTCTTGAAATTCGAATACCAGCTGAACATATTACTGCTACAAATCGCCAAGTAAGCATGCTGCTGTTTGTAATATTTGACACTTTTGCTTGTTTTTATCATATAATTTATTTCTTCTCTCATGTGTCTTTTTTTCTTTCCTTTTTAATGTTTTCTTAAACTATCTTGGAATTGTATATCTCTTGGCTCCATGGGGCTTGCACAAATGCTAAGGGGGTCAGAGGTGAGGGTATAGTTATTGATATTCTCTTTGAGCTGTGGACTCCCCATTACGTCATCTGATTGTTGTTTTCACCATGCCTTTCTATCTTACCACAAGATATTGATTGTCTCTTGTGTGGGAGCTTGTGGGAAATTCTAAGGATGCATTGGGGTCAGAACTTTTAATTGCCAGTATTATCCAAGTATGATTACATACTGCATACTTCTAAAACAAATAAAAAATGCTAAGTTATTAAACCTAAAATGTATCAACTCATTTAATTTATTAGTTCCAAGTCATTCAAAGACTCAGAAGTTTAAAAGTTTGAAAAACATTCAACATATTGCTATTTCGTGATCATTGTAATGACACAAGAAGTTATAATACTTCTAAAGTTATCATCTAACTACTGAAACTACCAGATCTCCTGGCTTTAATAGAAAGTAATAATCCTTCTAATATGAAAATTGCTGTTGTCACTTCCCTTTCTGTTATGAAAATTTAATTTTTAATTGGTTTAAGTTTGATTTACCAAAGGTTTGTCGTCCATGAACTCTATCTCTATCTGTTGAAAAAATTCAACAATATATTACTATTTTTAATTTATTGTTTGAGTTGCTTGTAATATTCAATGAATTGAAATATTCGAATTGTGAATAGTAAGGTTCTAACAACCAATGGAATTTCCATTGGCTTCCTTAAAAAGTCTCAAACCTTTCCACATTTTCTGAATAAGGGTTTCTTCATAGAGTCTGATTGATGCGGGACAACAAATAAAAAGAATTAAAGCAAGAAAAGAAAGATGCTTGAGAGAAAGAAAGAAGCTAAAGAAGAGGAAGAGAGAGGATTGGAGAGATGCAAAATCTGCAAATTTTCATTAATCATTCAAAAGTCCCTTAACATTTAGAAAAGTAGGGTATTTATACTAAAACCCTAACTTGAATAAGTGATTGGGCTTATGGCCCATTAAATAAAATATCCAACAAATAAAGCCAAATTAATAAAACTCAACTGAAAGTTCATATAAATTAAACCCAAAAACATAAGTTAAAGCCCAATTTCTCAATGGATTGGGTTACCCTCTATCGTCTATGATCATACGCGTGCGTAAATAATGTTTTTGGTTCGGTGTCCCCATCATTGATTGTTATTAGTTTGATTACGTGAATTTAACTAACCTTTATCTGAAAGTTTTGAGAGGTTTAGAATTGAATGATGAGATCGGTTGTGTGGGGTTTGGTTCCTTCTATATGTTTATGTGTGTGCTGTGTCTGCAAACCAAAATTTTGAAAGATATGGCTGTTCTTAAATTTTTAAGGTCAATTTTGGTGGTAGATAAGTTGTATGATATGTGGGTGCCTTTTATGTTCTGATGTGTACAAATTTTTACTGTGAATCGTCAGATGGTCAACTTCTTTAGAAGAGAAGAGACCTCTATAAGAGCAATTATGTGACATGCTAGCTCTAATATTACAGGATTTCTGCTCTGCATAGTTTGATGTCTTCATGTTTGGGTATTACCTATTAGATAAGTATGCCCATGCTTAGGTCTTTAAGTTTATTAAGTGCAGGTAAGAGGTGGACAATTATGGGGGACAGATATATATACAAATGACTCTGATCTTGTCGCTGGTATGCTGTGATATGATGAACAGTAACAATTGTAGAATTTGTTTATATGTGAACTGAAACAATATTGATGTTGCAATTTTGTTGCAGTTCTCATGCATACAGGCTACTTCCGTCCCACTGCTTCACCTCCTCCACCTGCCATCCAAGAGTTATGTGCTACTATCAGAGTGTTGCCTCCACAAGATAGTAAGCCCCTTCTATCTCGCTCTCTTTATGATGCTGCCATTTCTAAACACATTCACATCATGATCATGCAGTCAAATAATTCATGTAAATGTTACAAATCTGGAGACAGCTATCCATTTGAACTTGTGTGTCTCTACATCTTACTTCAGAATGAAATTTGTGTTGTTTCTTAAAGTTCTTATGTTGTAAGTTTGTGAAAATAATGATATCACCTAGATGGTCAGAGTAGTTTGGGTTTTGGTTGAAGCGTAGTCAACTTTGTAATGGTGTCTGAGATTGGCCTTGTATAATCGATTTTGCTGACATCAAAGTCATGCATAATCCATACCATATTTGCACAAGTGAATCACAAGGATGCAAAGACATGTTCCAAACAAGATAACTGGAGCTCTTAAAAAACCTGACATGCTTGAACTGTGCTCTTTTGTCAATTGTCAAGATGACAATACTTCCTTTGATGGTATATAGCCATACGAGAAACTTAAATGACTCACGCTCTTAACTTTTTCTTGCTAGTATTGCCTTTCTGCATGTGTGTCCTTACCATCCATGCATTACTTGTGTGGACTTTTAACACTAACTTTGGTATGTGCATTAGGCTACATTTCTATGCTGAGAAATAATGTTCGTTCACGTGCCTGGGGAGCTGGAATTGGTTGTAGCTACCGTGTTGAGCGATGCTGCATCATGAAGGTGGTGGAAATTTTTTTCGCAATTGTAGTTTTAATCTCAATTTTTCTGCAATTCATTGAGAACCTTTAGAAATGTCTGAGGGTGTCATACCGACATTGCTATTACCATCTTCACGAATATTGCTTGCTGCTTGTTGTTTTGTCCTACAAAATCCTAGTCAAGAAATGCCTTCAATCATGGCTATTTCTAATTTCTTGTTTATTTCAGAAAGGAGGTGGAACCATTGATCTTGAGCCCTGTCTTACACATACATCAGCAGTGGAACCTACTCTTGCTCCTGTGGCTGTTGAACGGACAATGACTACCCGTGCTGCAGCTTCGGTATGGCATTGCCATTTTCTTCCATAATCCATTGAGTTTATGTTCTTGCTCTTTACTTCTCTGTATGCTGTTCCTATATCCTGTTTTCACTGTTTGATTGAGCAAATGTTCTACTCAATTAGTAGAACTGTCATCTGAGGTAGAGCTCTGAGCAAATGTTTTACTCTTTATGATTTTGCTTATTTCAATGATAATCGCATGTTTGTGGCTACTAATAAAAAGAGCTAAAATATTTCTGTGACCAAGCACTTTTCTGTTATTTGGATCTACTTACATTATGACATCTTTTCTCTTTCAGAATGCATTGCGGCAACAGAGATTTGTACGTGAAGTTACAATACAGTACAACCTTTGCAATGAGCCCTGGTAGATTCTAGATCTTTTTGATAACTATGATATGCTGCAATTTTTCAGATCTGTATGGACTTGAGGTTTTTGTCCTATGAAAAGTAGAAGTTAATTTTGCCATCATCCAAAATGGTTTGTTGTATTTCTTGACTTGTATGTTAGTAAAATGTTCAATGTTTCAATTTTGATGCCTGCATAATGTATCAGGATAAAATACAGCATTAGTATTGTTGCTGACAAGGGTCTGAAAAAGCCTCTCTATACTTCTGCACGTTTGAAGAAGGGAGAAGTTCTATATTTAGAAACACATTCATGCAGGTACTTCTTCTTTTGTTGTTTGCTCATGCATAGAAAACAAAATTATATTGGTTTATATATTTAAAATATTTAGTAAACGAACATTTTTTGTGTGCAAGTCTGAGGTATTGAAATCATGAAGTTCACGTGGTGAATTCTTAGTGATGTTCTGATTCTGAATTTTTGATTTCTTATGTGAAGGTACGAGCTCTGTTTTACAGGAGAGAAAATGGTGAAAGTGACACAGGCTACTCAGGTGCATGAAGAGACAAACAAGTTCCATAGTCACCAACCACATTCCTCAAACGGTGAGAAGCACGACTCTGATAATGTTCTTATTGACATATTCCGGTGGTCTCGCTGTAAGAAACCACTACCACAGAAGGTCATGCAGTCAGTTGGGATCCCATTGCCCCTGGAACATGTTGAGGTACTTCATTTCAATTTCTTTACTTGAAACTTCTCTTCATATTTAGA